>JAODAL010002507.1:0-194558 GCA_025379985.1 Phyllomedusa bahiana | reverse complement strand
CAAATTTCCCACATTTCCAAAGGACCCCCTTTCCTCCCGCCACTGCGCCACAAAAACCCCTTTTCTTAAAAACAAACTGCCAAGCATTTAAAAACTTCCCAAGGACATTCCAAAACCCCAAAAAGAAGGAGGGGTGGGACCAAAAACCCCAGGGGGGTGTACTTCTGCCCCAATTTCCCTTGGGGGGCGGTGGTTATATCCCCCCTTTTTCCCCCAAAGGGGGCGGTCCCTTAAAGGGCCAAAATTTTTTCCCCCACAATGCCACGGGCGGCACCCAAAGGGCCCCCGGGGATGGCCCCGCGCCGCCCAAATTTTTTTTTCCCTTTTAAAGTTTTCCCCCCAGGAGAAGCCGCGGTCAAGGGTCCCCTACTCCAGGTCGGGTTTGGCCCCAAACTTTTCCCAGCCCCGCTTAATTTGACCCTGTGCAGCCCTTTTCCCCCCCCCGGGAAACCCACCCCCACCCCACCATGCACCCCCAATAATGACTCTAAAGACATGGGTTTTGGAGGGTTAATTGGCCCCCAAGCCCCAAATTTTTTTAAAACCATAACATTAATACAACCAAAAACCAAAAGGAAAACGAATGATTTAAAAGGCCCCCTCTTAACCAATTTCCAAACCCCCCCCCAATTTCATAACCACCTTTTTTTTAAACAGACCTTCCTTTTAACACTTGGGGCTGAGGTCCTTGGGAAGTTACCATAACCCCCAACCAACCTGGCGACCTTTTCCCAAACAGTAGCTTACCCCCCACCATCACCCCAAAGGGGGGGGGGCCCAAGGGGGGGGGGCCACCAAAACCCCCCCAGGGGGGCTCACCACTTTTCCCCCTTCTCCCAAGGCCCATGCCCTGCGGAGCCCAAAACCCTTCGCCAGCCCGGGGTAAATTCCAATTGGCCCAAAGCCAAAACCCTTGCCCTCCCCCTTTAAAAATTCCCACTGACCCCAAGGCCCCCATCCCCCATAGAAACCCCGACCAAGCCCCCTTAAAATTGATCCGTGCCCCCCCACACACCCCCCAACCTCTCAAAACCCCTTTCCCCAAAAATATTTAAAAAACCCAAAAATTTTCTAGCCCAAACTGCATTCAGGTAAACCCCCAAATCGCCCCTCCAAGAAGCCCACCGTCTCCCTCCCCAATTCCCTTGACGCAAAACCCAAACCCCCCCCGTTCCTTTAAAAAAAGGGGGGCGACAGCCCGGGTTTCACCTTTACCCCGCCCCGGTTTCCCCTTAAACCAAACCCGAAAGGCGCCACGCCTCCCCCCTACCATTGGGACCAAACCTTTTACAAAAACCCGGGGAAACTCCCTCCATAACCGTAAAAAATAAAACCCCTAATGTCCCTAATCAATTCCCTGATGGGGGGCGACCCCCCAAGGGTCTTTCCCCCCCAACGGAAATACGTCGACCCCAGGGGGGCATACTCCGGGAATCCCGGGAAAAAACCGGGTTCCATCCCTTTCCCCACCCCCCTACCGATCCCCCCCTACGGGGTCCCCGACTCCCTGGGGAATGCCCAACTGGGGGGCCCATTTTGCTCGCAAAAGCAGCTCCCCTGCGCCCCCCCAAGGGCACAAACAGTGGCCAAAGTTTCCAAAAAAAACCGAGGGGGCCCCACCCCCGAAACAAAACACAATTAAAAAAAAACACAAAGACAAAACCCACAATTGTGCCCACCTTAACCCGAACTGTAATTTGCCTCCACCCTGCCCCTTTTCCCCCAAACCCCAGTAGGCCCCTTTGCAAAAAAGGTTGTGGCCGGGGCGGGATTTTAAAGCCAAAAACCCGATCCAAAACCCCCCAAACCTCCAAACCCTCCTTACGTTTTGAACCCAAACCCAAGATACCCGCCCCCCGGTTGGCCGGGCTCCCGACCCCTAAAGGATTTGGGGGGCGAATTTTTGACGGGGCCCAAAACCCCAACTGGGGAAAAAAAACAATGCCCGGAAAAAACCGACTAAAAATTGGGAAACCCGGAGATAAAAAAGGGCCCCCATCCTCTTTGCACAAAAAAAGGGGCCGGGCTTCCAACACACCTCCCGGTTTTTACCCCAAAAAACCGCACCGGGCACATAACCGCCCCTTGCACACGACCCATTGAAATTCTTTTTCTCCCCTGCCCCTTTTTTGGGCCCCCGTCTTTGGGGATTTTCCAAACCCCCAAAAGTTCCTTTCCCGTTACCTAAAGGGTTCCCACTTTCCTGGGGCCCCCCGAAAAGCCCCCCCGGGCTTCCCCTTTAAACTAGAGAAACAAATTTTCCCCAAATACCCCAAATGCCCCAAAAAGAACCCAAAAGGAGAAGGGGCTAGCCGAAACAGACCTTCCCCCAAAAACCGACAACACACACCCCCCCCCAATACCGACCCCAAACGCTCCAAAACCCTAAACACCACCGACCCCCTACCACCCCACGGGACCCGCGCCCCCTTCCTTTAAAAAACCCCTTTAAACCCCTGTGTGCCCACAAAAAGACTTCGTCACATCCCCCCAAGCCCCCCCTTTTAAAAAAGCCCCAAAGGGCCAAACCCCCGGGAAAAAAAAAACCCCGGGGAAACCCCCAATTAAAATCCCCCACCACCCCCGTTAACCCAAAATATGGCCAATAAAAGAAAAAAAAGAGGGCGAACCCCTCTCTTCCTTTTGCCCCCCCAAAATCGCCCCAAACCCCCCAACCCCAAAGCTCCCCCCCCAACCCCACCCAGCTGAATAACAAATTTCCCCCTTCCCCCCCTTTTACCGATGACCTAAACAATTAAATCCCGGTACGGTTAACCACGCCTCCCCCCTTTTTTCCTTGGGGAAACCTCCAGGGCCGAATAGCCGTTTGCCCCCCGGACCCCAAGGGACCGAAAACCCCCCTTGCCCGACTGTGAACAAAAGGAAAGGGGCCGTCAGCCAAACGTTCTAAAACCCCCCGGCACTAAACCCCCGCCACAACCCACAGCTTCACCCCCAGGCAGGGGTAGAACCACCCGCCGAAGAAAATTTCGACCACAGGTTTGGAGAGGGAACCCCACAGCGTGAAAAATGGCCTTTTAACCCCCCCCAAATTTAAACCCCGCAAGGGAAAACCCTGACCTTCTTATTCCGCTTTCCCTTTCCCCCCCCCAAACCCTTTCCCCCCAAAAGGGAAAACCAAAAAATCCCCAAAGGGGCTCCCACCCAGGGGCCAGAATTCCCCCAACCAAAACCCCCCCAAAACCCAGCCCCCCTCAAAAACCCGGCACCCAATTTCCCCGCCATTTCACCTTGGCAAATGCCCCAAAAAACCAACCCCCGCCTCCCCGCACCCCGTAAAGACCAAATTTTTTCCGTATTATCACCACCCATCCAATATCAGGGCCCCCAAACCTTGTTTTGGGCCCCAAAAAAAGGCCCTTCCATACTCTAAGGCCCCTTTTAAAAGTTGACCGTTAACCTGTTTAAAATGTGCCCCTTTCTCCCCCATTGGCAGCCCCCAAACCCCTTGGAAAAAAAAACCCTGCCCATCGGGATAATGCACAAAAAAAATTTAAAAAATTTTTTCCTAATAATGATTGCAACTCCCCCCAATTTTGATCTTCTTAAAGGGCCCAAACCCCTTTTTTGATTTCCCCTTTTCAACAACACCCCCAACTTTCTCCCCGGGGTAACCGGCATCCATTGCCACGGGAATCTATCGGGACCCCCAAAAAAAATCAGCGTAAAAGGAGGGCCCCCGTCTTGCCCGGGAGAAAGGGGACCCCCAAAATTGACCCCCCACCCTTTGCAAATTAGCCAGCACGACCCGAAAACCCCCAGATTCCCCCGGGGCCAACACACAAAAATCACCAAATAGGGGGATGATGGATAAACCCCAGACACGTCCCCCCACCACCCATTCAGGAAAAGAGCTGAATTTCTCCCAAATAAAAAGCAAAGATTTTCACATCCCATCGGGAAAAAACCTATCAGCAAAAAATTCTCCCTCCCAAAACACCCCAACAACCTCACCCTGTCCCCCATGAACCGGGAACAAACCTAAAACAGACTCTATGCAGTCTTAGCCAAACATGCCCCCCTTCCCCTATCCCCCCAACCCAGTGAAACCCCCGCATCAAAAAACGGTATAAAACCGGGGCAAAAAAACCGGGGGAATGCCATCATTTAATATACACCCTTCGGGAAAGACAAGGGGGGAATTTAAAAAAACTTGTTTGGTTCCTTTTTAAAAACCACTCCAACGGGAGACTATAAAATCCAACAAGGCACCCCTTTGCAAAAAGGACCCCCAAAACCCGCCCAACTGAACTTCCTTTGCCAGCTTTTCCGAAACTAACCCCCGGGGGTAGTATTGGGAACCTCAAATTCTTCCACGTGAACGCACCTCAGCGCCGGAGGCGAATCTTAAAACCCAAACGTGAAACCCTCCCCCAACAACAATGCAGCCCGCGATTTGGGTAACTATTTAGATAAGGGGGCCATCGCGGCCCCCCTCACCGGGGGTTCCCCCCCCCCCCCTGCGCAGCACCTGCTCCTTTTTCCCTTTTCCTCGCCGGAAGGGACTGGGGTGCTCCATGGGGGGTTTGCCCGTCATCCGAACAGATGTGCTTGAAGCGGCAACTGCCCCCAAATTTTACACTCCTGTCCCTTGAACTGCCCGCATCCCCGGTTTTTATTTTCCCCTGTTGGTTTTGGGGACACCACTTGAAAACCGGGTTCCCCCATACTGCCCGGGAAACCCCCCGGGCCCTCCCCGAAAGGAATGCCCAAACCCCTTTGGGGGCCATAACCCCCCCCCAAAGTCCTATTAAAATTTTTTGGCCCCCCCGTAAAGGGAAGGGGGGAAAACCCCCTTCCCCTGCCCAACTGCTCATCGATCGGAGCCAAGTCCCGGGCCCCCTTTCCCCCCCATAGGGTTTTCTCCAATTGGCCCTCCATGGGGCAGAACAACCCTGAACAATTCTGAGGGGCTTTTTTCCCCCAATTACATTTTGGGGGGGGAAAAATTGCAAAAGCCGCCCCTCTTTTTTTCCCCTTCCCCCATCATACCCATATCCCTTTTTCCCTTTTTTTAAATTAAATTTCTCCAGAGGGTTGGGAGAGAAAAGATCTCGAAAGTACTCGTCCTGCCAGATCTTTTTTTCTCACCTCCCTTTTTCAAGTGTGGGTCCCAGGGGGGCCCCAAAACATAAAATAAACCTCACCCCTCGCCCCCATCATCCATCCTTCCCTATCCACCTTGTCCAAGTCCCCTCTGAACAGCACCGCACTCCCCAACTCAACACACCTGAGGCAACCCCCCTTTCCATAACGGGGGGGGGAATCCCCCCACTCGACATCAACAAACCCCAGGGCCGGGCAAAACGGCGACACCTGATCCCCACTGCCCCCATGCCCCGGGAACCGCAGCAAAACCCCTAAATACTCCCCGCCCCAAACCCCCCCAATTTCCCCGAACCGGGGGAAATAAAGAAAAAGGGGCCCTGGCCTTAACCAACCCCTTTCCCCCTCTCCCCCGGTGGAAAACCCAAAACAGGGCATAGAACATACTCACCAGGCTGCACGGGAGCTTTTATCCCCCAGCCCGTGCCGAAACCATCCCTGAAAACGAAATCCCCTTTTTCCTCCCGATCCGGGGTGCTCCCCCCGCTCCACTGCCCCCGCTTGCGTCTGGGGCCCCCCAATAAACGGACCGTTTACCGCATCCGTGACGACGTGATCCCCCCATGTGCTCTCTTCTCCCCGGAACCATCTAGAGCCCCCAAACCTCTTTTTGATCCCGCGCCGGAAAACCCACATTTCCCCCGGCGCTATCAATATCCCCCCCAACCACGACCACTGACCGGCCACTCCTCTGCGATTTTTTGGCGAGCGGCCCGGGGGCCCCCCGGGAAAAACGCCAGAACCGCTCGCCGCCCCTGCATCTCCCCTTTGACAGGAGCCCCGGCAACCCGCCCCCACAGGCCGTGTTTTACGTGCCCCCTGCTCCGCTGGGGGCCCCCCCCCGCCTTCTCTGATTCCCCCCCAGCCGAGCGGGGGCGTGCACGAGCCACTGCACGTCCCCTCCCCCCGAAGGGTCCCGTGAGGGGGTCCCGACGCGCACGCGGGCCCGGGGGTAACATTTTTTGGCTCCGGGCGCGTCCGGGGGTTTTTTCAAATGGCCCGGGGCCTGGGGAGGGCCAGAGGCCCCCCAAAAAATCCACCGGGGAGGCAGAGGTAAAGGGAAATGAACCCACCCCCAACCCCCTTGACCTGTTGTTCCAACCACTCCTTCCCCCGCCAAACAGCCCCCTAAGCCCCTTTCTCCCCCAAAAGAAAACCCCCACTTTACCGCCATTAAAACCTGCCCCACAGAAGAACTCACTAATTGTCTCTCTGTCCCGAATTTTTTTCCCGTGGGGGGGGGGCGCGGGGCCCTGGTTATAAAAATCCCCCCCTTCCCCCCCGCGCGTCACCCGGCGCACGTCACGCACCCCCACGCTGCCGCCACCCCACCAAAAGCGCCCGCCCAACTTTTCCCCTTACTTCTGCCAGGAACCGGTCCCCGGGTCATGTGGGGGGCCTACCCCAGGGCCCGTGCCCCACGGGCCCGGGCCCCGCCCCCGAATAGGTAGGGTAATGTTAATAAACACATTTTTACAAAGTGAAATTGGTTTTTGCAAATCTTTAGCCCTAAAAAGCAGGGGGAACCCGCTGGGAAGTGAAACAACCCCCTTTAATTTAAACCTCCCCTTTTTTTGGGGTAAATTTTTGGGGTAAAATAAAGGGGGGTGTATATTTTTTACCCTATATAACCTGGGAAAAACCATCTCATTCTTTTTATAGGGTATTTTTTACCAAGTGGTTTAAATTTAAACCATTGTTTAAATTTTGGGGGGAATTTTTTAGCCAAAATACAAAGGGGGTTTGGTGTATTTTCCGCCAAAAAACAAAGCCTGAAATCCCCAATCCAAATTCCCGGAACCCGGTTGGGGGTAATTTTTAAAACCCCGTGGGGCCAAAGAATTTTAATTTTTTTTCACCCCCCTTTTTTAAGAGAATTCCCCCTTTCAAATCCGTGTTTTTGAAAATTTTAAGCCCACCCCCACATCTCCAAAAATCCAACCCCACTCCATCCTGGGAAAATTGCCCATTTTTTTGGGGGCAAAAGAGTAAATTTTTTTTCAATTATTTTGGGTGATTCTGTATTTGCTATCATGTAGAGCCCCCCCAAAAAAAATTGAAAGGAAACCCTGAAGCGTCCAAAAAAAATGCCATTCCCCTTTTTGAAACCTTTAGTGGGCCGCCTTTTCAAATGGCAAAAATTCCCCTCATTTTCTAAAAAGGGCCAAAAAGAAAACAGAGTTGATTTTTCCCAAAAATAAATAAATGGAAAAATTAAACATGTTTTCTTTGTGTTTTTTTTAAACCACTCCACTTTTTTGGCCCAACTAAAACCTGACAAATCCTGATGAAACAAAGGGCCCCATGCATACTGGCCTTTTCCCCTTCTTCCAAAAACCAACTTTTTTCCTTTTTTCCCTTGGGAACCCGATTAGAAGAAGGGGAAAACCAAGCAAAGGTTGGCCCCAAAACCCTCAAGGGGGGGAAGGGTGGAAACCCGCCAATAGAAAATCACAGGGGGTTCAACTTAAGATGGGTTTCCTTTTTTCACGCCATGATTAAGGGGTCCCCCACCCGTTGCAACGGGCAGATTTGTTGGGGGTGGCAACCCATGATTAAACCCCAATTGGGGGAAAAATACAACGTTTGGAAAATGGCCCCGCCCCTAAAAAAATTTGGGCCCCCAGAGGGGGAAAAAAGGGCAAAATTTAGAGGGTGGCGGCCCGCTGATGACAAAACCCCAAGGGGGGCGGCAGTAACAGCAACACCCAAGCCCAAAAAGAGTTGGGGTGGTTGACCCCTACCCCGGAGAAGGGCCCCGCAGCAAATAAAAAGGGGGAAAACCCTTAAATTGGGCGGTTGGGCAAAAGCATCCAAAAAGGGAAGGGTACAAAAAAAAAGCCCCTGTGAAAGAATGAGGAAAGGGGGGTTTCAATAAAACCCCTTTTCCCTGGGTTTTAAAGATTTGGGTGGGTGGTTTGGGGAAAGGGGAAGCTGGGCAACAGAAAGGGGGTGGGATTTAGGGGGGTGGCATATCCAAAAAAAATAAAAAGCCGGAAAGGGAGAGGGAAAAAGTATCCCCGGGATCGGGGTCTTCTCTAGGTGGGTGCCCCCCTTTTCCTGGGTGGGTAAACCCAAAAACCCTTGTGGGGTTTAAAAAAAAGCCCGCCCCCAACCCCAAAAACTTCCCGACTCAAGGTTGCTTGGGGTGAAAGGAGCTGGGTACTGCCCTTTTAAACCCCCCCTCCCCCCCCACTCCAAAAACCCGGGAAAGCCGAGGCCCACCTGGCGTCCTGGGAGAAAGGACCATGGTTATAGGGTAAGGCCCGGGGGCCCCAAATTTTAAATACATATGGTTCTCTATAAAGGTTAAAATTTGATTTGTCCATTTATCTTTGGGAGGTTTAAAAAAAAAATGCCCCCATTTTTGGGGCCCCGGGGGAACGATGGGGGTCCCCAAAGCCCGGGGGGAAAACCCCCAAAGGTTTTTATTTTCCCCTGCCGATGGGACAATTTCAAGGTTTTTAAAACCCCGGCCCAAAAACCCCATGCAAAACGGGCCCCGCCCCCAGCGCCAAAGGGGAAAATCCCTGAAAAGGAAACCGGCCCCCCGCCGTTCCCAAATTTAAAATTTTAAATTTGCCCCAGTGCAAACTTGGGGGGCATCCCGCCCCCCGCCCACCCCCACCCCCTCTACCTGCCCCCCGGGTGCTCCCAACCCCCCTCCCCTGTTTTTCCCTTAATAAAAAAAACCCCAAAAAACCAAAATTGCCCCGATACGCTTTTTCTCCAATGTCTTCCCCCCTTCCCCCTTTTAAAATTTAGCCAAAATTTAGGTGTCTGGGGGAGGGTGTATCGCCACGCTCCCCCGTTTCCCCCCTCAGACAGATTTTTTCCCTCATCTTTCCAAGACATGAACAGTTTTAATGACTTATTTACCTGTAGTCCTGGCGACCCACAAATAAATTTTTGGGCCTCCTCAAAATTGTCTGGGGCCCAAAAAGGCAGGTTTCCCACATAAAACTGCCAAATGGCAGACCAAAAAAAATTTCCCCAGTGGGGAAGGGATCCCCGCCCTTTGGTTTTTAAAGAAATCATTAAAGGGGCCTTTCTCGGTTCACCCGATTTCCCCCCTGATTTCCCTGTTAAACGATTTCTCCCCTTTTTTGGGGCTTTTTTCATGAATTTCTCTCTGTTTTTCTCTATTCAAAATTTTTCTCTTTTTATTTTTAGCTCTAAAGGGTGTTTTGGGTAGTGAAGGGCAGGCAAATAATTAAAATAAACAAAAGTGCATGCAAAGTTTCCTGTCAATTTTCCCCTTTAAATTTGGTGCATATTTCCAACACTTTAAAAGGAGAACTTGGACAGGAGCATGGTCAGCTTCTGCACTTTGGGAAGGCTAAACGCATACTGCTGTCTTTTGGGCAACGCCCTGGGTTGACCGACGCTGGCGAGGGCAGGAGCATTTTGGACCGGTAAATTATGTGAAAGACAGGCAGTTTTTTTTTGGGCAGAGGTGGGAGCCTTAAACTGCCGAAATGGGGGGCGTGCCACTGGGTGCTGCTGCTTTTTCTGAGACGGGAGGGACCACTAAATCTGAGACAGGGTTTTTTTCCCAGGCCACTGAAAGGGGGACACTGCATATGTTACGCAGGGCCGTGGGGGCCAACGTTAGCTCCCCTTGGGCCCCACTTCACTTTTCCCCCACAGATTCTACAAATTTCAGATGTTCCCCCTCCTCCGCGGGTTTTACCACCAATGCTCCGCACTGAAATGACGTTACTGCCGGGTTACCCCGGGGAAATTTCCCTGGGGGCCCTACTTTTTTTGGAAACCGGGGAAGCGGTTTTTCTACACCCAGGCCCCTTTGGGCCCCCCACGTCCACTGCGCCCCCCCCTGCTGAAAATTTCCGGGCCCCACACTGATTTGCCGGGTGCCCCCAAATGCCTGACGTGCCCAAACTCTGCTCTCTTCCCCCTTTTTTTCAAAACAGCTTTATTGGACAATCAAAATACAAATCACATATCAACTTCACAAAAAGGGACATATAACCCCTCCCCCGGCCACTTTATTAGGTACCCCATGCTATAACGGGGTTGGGGCCCCCTTTTTTCCTTCAAACTCCTTTAAATCTTTCGGGGGAAAAGATTCCAAAAAGGGGTTGCAACATCTCAATTGGGACCAAAGGGGGCCCCAAAAGTGGGCCCAAAAAAAATATTCCCCACACCATGACACCACCAAACCCCCACCTGAACCGTTGGGAAAAAAGGCAGGATGGATCCCCGCCTTTTTCCCCTGTTGTTTACGGGAAAAATTCCGACCCTACCTCCAATGTCGCAGCAGAAATCGAGATCAAACAACCAGGCAACGTTTTTCCAAACTTCTACTTGGGCCCCAAATTTTGATGAGCTTGGGCAAATTGGAGCCTCAGTTTTTTTTTTCTTTAACTGAAAGGAGTGGCACCCCGGGGTGGTCCTTTTTGCTGCTTTTAGCCCATCGCCTCAAAATTCAAACCCTAAATGTGCGTTCAAGATGCTCTTTTGCCTGCCTTGGTTTTTAACGGGTGGGTATTTGAGGGGCACTGTTGCCTTTTTATCGCTCGAACCATCTGCCCATTCTCCTTTGAAACCCCAGGCATCAACAAGGCATTTTCCCCCCACAGGACTGCCGTTTACGATTTTTATTTTTTTTTTCAACCATTCCTGGGAAACCCAAAAGATGGTTGTGCGGGAAAAAACCCAGGGATCAGCAGTTTTTTGAAATTCCAGACCCGGGCCCCTTTTGGCACCAACAACCATGGCCCCGTTTTTAAAAGGCACTCAAACACCTTTCTTCCCCATACTGATGCTCGGTTTTTAAATGCAGGAAAAATTGCCCTTTACCAGTCCCCATTCCTAAAAGCACTGAGTTGCCGGGGTATGTGATTGGGTGATTAGAAATTAAGTGTTAACGAGCCGTGGACAGGGGGTAAACCCAATAAAGGGGGCCGGGGAAATGTATATATATATATATATATTATATATAAATATATATAAAAATATATATATATATATATATACACAGATATTTTAAAAAATAATAGGTCCTTTTAAAACACTTATCAAAAAAACTCTGAGAATTTATAGTCCCCTTTCATGATGTACTTTGCAAATTAAGGAACAAGGGTAGAAAAAAAGGGGGGAGTTAAGAGGAAAAAACAAAAAAAAAAAAAAAGGGGGGGGACAAAATGAAAAAAAAAATAAAGGTTACAGGACTGACCAATCCCCTTTTTTTTTTTTTTTTTAAAAAATTCAATCCTCTATACTAAAATCCCTTTTTAAGGGGGGAAGTTTGTGAGAGATACGCCCAAGTGATGACCCCCCTTTGGACAATAGGTCTATCAACTTTCTGAAAGTCTTTGTTGGGTATAGTTTTTAAAAAAAAAAATTTTTTTGACTTGGGGTTTCCAAATGTACCGCAGCTACAGGGGACCTCAATGGGGGCCCCAAATACACCAAGTTTTTTCTAATTTGTTTGTAGCCTTTCTTTGGAAAGGGTAAATCCCATATTGGGGCATCTCCATTTCAAAAAAAATATTTTTCCCCATTTTGAGATTCGTCATGACCTTCCCGCTTTTTGGGAAAGGGGGCAGAGACGACCTCGAACTATTTCTTCATTATATTAATAATCTACATACCCTGATTAAATTCACACTCACCAAACATTCCAGTGAGATACAATATCTTGACGTACAGGTCAAGAGAGTGAACCAGAAAGTAGAGACTACAATATATACTAAAGAAGTAGATAGAAATAACTTATTACATCGTCACTCCTATCATCATCCCCAAGTTTTTAGGGGCATACCAAAAGGCCAACTGGTTCGTGCCAAGAGGATTTGTTCTAATGATACATACTACACAGAGAGTGCTAAGGGTATGTTAGAAAAATTTAATAAACGTGGTTACGATGGAGAAGAATTGAGCAGGCTGGCTAACGAAGTTCAAGGGTTAAAACGCACAGAACTCCTTAAAGTAAAAAAGAAAACTAACATAGATAGGATAGTATTCTCATCTACCTATGATATTCATGCAGCATTGATAAAACATAGCATTCTCAAACATTGGCATGTACTTAGGAGTAGTGATGAGCGATTACGTTGACTATCGTCATCGGGTCGATAGTCGATATCGGCAATTATCAATAAGATATCCGATAGTCGATAATAGATTATCGCCGATGACCATTAAAGTCTATGGGAGAGCAACAACACCTTCATTCTTACACCCAAACACGACTGGAGAAGCTGGAATTAACATCCACAACAGTCAAATGGATACCTGCTACATCTTAGGCAACACACTTAGGTTATAAAAGCCACAGAAAAAAATCACAGACCATTCACTATCCCGGTCTTGCACCACAGCATGACCATTAAACCTGCATGACCCACAAATTAAAAAGTGCCAGAAGGCAGTATGATTTGAACCATCATTTTACTTGAACTTGACATTGAATATCCCTGTCCTGGAACGCAGCATGAGCCCCAAACCTGCATGACCCCCAGATTTAAAAAGTGCCGGAAAAAAGGAGTCTTTGAACCACCATTTTAGTTTCACTGGACATTGACCATACCTGTCCTGGGCCACAGCATGACTCTTAAACCTGTTTGATCCACAGATCACAAAGTGGCACTATGCTATTTTGTACAGTGACTGTCATTTAGTATATTTTTTGGTAACTGACATTTGTTTACAGAATTTATTTAGGGAATTTTTTTTATAGTTTTACATTATTAGCATTTTGCTTTTTTTTCAAGGGGGGATAACATAAAAACATACCCCCCCCCTGCGTTTTTAAAGGGTATTTTTTACCGTGAGATGTGTTAATTCGTCCGAAACCCCCCCAAAAGAATAAAAATGCCCAAATCATCCCCAAAACACTTCTTAGTTAGAAGCCCTTTGCCCCCTGGTTTCTAAAAAGGATTGGGCAATCAATTCAATGGTTTATTTTTTCCTCCAAACCCTTTTCATTTTTTTTAGGGACAGACTCCCCTGGAGATCGTGATGGACCCCATAGTGATCCACCCCCAAAAAATTTTAACCTCAAATTGTGCAATTTGTGCCGCCCTGGAGCCCTTTTTGCATATTAACCCCACAGAAATCACCTGAAAGGGGACCAGTCAGGGAACAAAAAAGGGACAAGAAGAGTGAGGCCCTGACGCTGGTCCCCCCCCCTGTCCCGCCTTTTGGGGGTACCCGACTCCTTAAATGGTCGGCCCCAACCAGAAGACTGAAAACTACACTGAATACGTGGGAAAACACAAGAAACAGACAAACAAAAAAAAAAACACAATAAGGGAACGTGAGACAAGAAAGGTTGCGCAAAGGGCAGCAGTACCAAATCGGGGACAGAGAGAAAAACGAAGACGAGCAAAGTGGGTAACTGTCGGAAATGCAGTACAAAATCAGGAAGAGCAAATTTCAGAACCCAAGAAAGGTCGGGTAGCCAAAAACCCAACAATAGACGGCAACAAAGGTAAAGGAAAAAACCCAATATAACAGGCACGGGGGACAGGTAAGGGAAATACTTAAAAGGGAATGGTGAAAACAGAGCAAGGGATAGGTGGAAATAACACAAAGCCGGTGAGAAACAAAGCTGTCAATCAAAGAGGAACAATTTAAACTAAAAGGGTGCGGGGGAATGTGGGAAAAGGGGTTTTGGCAGTAATCAATTACACACAGGGAAGGAAAGCTAGTTCACACGGTAACCAAGAATACAAAGATTATGTCAAAACCAGGGTTTTTCCTCGCAAGGCCGTGGCCGCGACCAGAACTCGAAGCTGGGGGTCTGTCGACAGATCATGAATCACCTTTTAAAAAATCTTTTTTTTAGAAAAATTTGAAGCTTCTTTGCCCTAAGGGTGAGACCCAGTGTTTCCATCACCATTGTTAACGGGGGAGGTCCACTGCCAGGGCAGACTTAGATTTGGGTGGGTGAGAGCCCAGGTACGTCTGTATCTATTAAAAGCAGGTTAGCAGCCCGGGGCCGGAGTTTCAGTGGGTGCAGTGAGAGCCAGGCTGGCGTCTGTCACTTTAACAGCAGGGAAAATGCCCCCCTTTTGATGCGCAACTCAAAAATCGTGTGAGCAGAGTGCGGAAGTGGGAAAAGGGGTAAGACTCCACCTTCCTCAGTAACAGTTCTCGTCTGTGCTCCATACTCCATGTCCTCTGAATAACCACATATGGTCAAGTTTTCCGTTTCCTCCCCTTTTACAATTTAGAGGAATTTTTTTTCAGCTATTTTGTACTGCCAAATTTTTTAGTATTTAATTCTAGAAAAAAAATTTTTTAAAAAAGGATGGAAACCCACCATGTCTTTGTTTCTCTTTTTTAATTGTATTTAAAAGGGTTGTCCAATACGGGATTGTAGTTATGTTAAAGATCTTGCAAAAACAATTTATTTTGCAAATGGTCCCTTAACAGTGTCCCACCTATTCTTTTTCTGACGCACCATCCCCCTTTAGCCCCTTTGACAATTGTGGAACAAAAGTCTGTTTGAAAAAACATTTTTTTTATAATGGCCTGTGTATAGTGATTCACAGCAAAAAAGCCCCCAAAAATTCAAAGCATGACCCTTGGCCCCTTTGGATAATTGTGAAGAACAAATGTCTGATAGAAACAAAAATTTTTTTTAAAAAGGACGTATATACTGCATGTCACACAAAAATCCCCCAAAAATTTAAAAAAAGACCCTTGGGCCCTTTTGACAATTTTGGAAGAACAAATGTTGTTAGAAACAAAAAAATTTTTAGAATAGACCTGTAAATTGCTGCATTTCAAAGCAGCAGACCCAAAAAAAAATTTAAAAAATGACTTCTCAGCCACTGTTAAAAATTGTGAGGGAGAAATGCACTTAGAAGCCACTTTTTTGTTCAAAAGGACCATGATTATTGCGTACTCCCCACAACATGACCCCAAAAAATTATAATATGACTTTCCAGCCACTATTTTAAAAAATTGAGGGAGAAATGCCACTTTAAAGACATTTCGTTTTAAAGGGGGCCATGATTATTGCTGTACTCAGAGCAACATGACCCAACAAATTATAAATATGACTTCTCAGCATATTAAAAATTGTAGGGAAAATCCACTTTAAAACCCCATTTCTGTTTTCCAAAAGGCCAGATTATAGCTTTATCCACAGCAACATGACCCCAAAAAAAATTTAAAAAAATGACTTCTAGCCACTATTAAAAAAGTTGGAAAATGCCACTTAGAACCCCTTTTGTTCCAAAGGACCATAATTATCTGTGTCCCCCAGCAAACATGACCCCCAAAAAAATTGACAATGCGAAAACTTCAAAAGAAAAGTGATAAAGGGAAAGGGGTTGTTGTCATAAAACCCTTGCTGTCTTTTACAGTCCCCTACAGCAAAACCAGCAAAATGAAGAGGGGAAAAGAAAATAAAATTGCAGTAAAAATTATTTTTTTAAAAAAAAAAGTTTTCAAGGGGACCATTTCTGTTTGAAAGGAATGTGAAGTGACCGGCAACTAATCGGTGCCCCTCGGAAATTGGGCCCAACAACATCATCAGAGATCCATGCCTGATTATCTTGATAAAAAGTAAAACGACCCACATTATCTGTGGAAAGCCGGGTTTGTCTGTAATGACCCCTCCAGCTGTGCTGGGTCGCTCAGAATGACGCTGGTGTGGGCAGGAAACCCTCTATTGCGTGGCGAGCGAGCTCGGCCTTTCATCCTTTTTGGGATACCCAAAGTCTATTGGGTCTGGAACACACCAAAAACTCGGTTTTTGAGACGCAGATAGTGTGCACCATGATTTTTAAGTGGTCTCTGTGTGTTGGGTGTGTGCCCGCATTGCATGTGTTGGTGAGGTGGTAAAAAAAAGATTTCCAGAGGTCACCCCTTAGGCTTCTGCCCCCTTGCCGCTGTGCTGCCGCTACGGCTACTTGGCACTTACTGCGTCAGTCGCTGATGTTGTTCCCCCCGTACTTGAAGAACGTGAAACAGAGAAAAAGAAGTCTCCAGTTTATCAATCAGCAAAGGGCTCCCTTTCCCGCTTTTACTTTATTTGGGTGGGTGGAAGAAAAGTGCTGATTTTTGTTTTTTACCGGGGATCCAGGAGGGTGGCCACCCAGTAACTGTTGTTCATTTTGATGGCCTTAATGCGAGGATCATGTTGGAGGAAATGGAGCATCCAAGCACTCATGTGAGAGATGGAGCCTTGATTTCCCAAGCCTCTGGGTCGAGGGGCACTAGCAAACTGATCTTCCTCATCTTCCTCCTCCGCCTCAAATTCGCGCCAACCTCTTTCCAAGGCAGGGACGTCGGTAACGTCGGTGTCTAGGAATACCTCCTCCTCCTCCTCTGCTTCCTCCGGCACAGCTTCAACACAGCCCTGACTTGCCTGAGATGATGCACCCTGAGAGCTGATGCGCCACCTTGCACTAGCCCTGGACCCCGAACCACTGCCTAATGAAGACCGATGAAATTGTGAAACTGTCGGGTCTTGTGGATTTGACGGAGAGAAAGGCTCCGTGTCCACATCTGTGCCGCAGCCCTGCCAGTGGCACCCAGGTTTGCATACGTTTTTTCAGAAATGTTTTTGTGTGCAGAAACATACGTTATACTTGGTGTACATTGATTTTAACCTAGATGGAAAGGAAGGGGTGCTTCCATTTTGTGTTTCTGTCCCCGCCCACTCTCACAGGCTGTCATAAGAAGGGCAGCTTTGCAGGTTGGGTGTTTTTTATTTTTTCTCTCTGAATAATGGAGGTCGGTTGACCCAGCGGGAGGCCTGATTGGCTCGATTGAGAGGTAAAGATAGGATAGGACTGCCCGATTTGAGATCACGTTGAAAGTCGTGGGCAGCTTAAACATCTTTTGATCAAAATATGTGAACCGAGAGTCTCAAAGTTTTTTCATGTATGATAGATAGCATAAATGCTTCTTTAGGGATTTCCACGTAGTGTATTGCCCTTTTTGCAGAAATGTGCCGCTGGCGGCGGTCTGTGTGCGTACATGTATAATTACATGTGTGCCGCAGCCCTGCCAGTGGCACCCAGGTTTGCATACGTTTTTTCAGAAATGTTTTTGTGTGCAGAAACATACGTTATATTTGGTGTACATTGATTTTAACCTAGATGGAAAGGAAGGGGTGCTTCCATTTTGTGTTTCTGTCCCCGCCCACTCTCACAGGCTGTCATAAGAAGGGCAGCTTTGCAGGTTGGGTGTTTTTTATTTTTATTTTTTCTCTCTGAATAATGGAGGTCGGTTGACCCAGCGGGAGGCCTGATTGGCTCGATTGAGAGGTAAAGATAGGATAGGACTGCCCGATTTGAGATCACGTTGAAAGTCGTGGGCAGCTTAAACATCTTTTGATCAAAATATGTGAACCGAGAGTCTCAAAGTTTTTTCATGTATGATAGATAGCATAAACACATCTGTGTCCATCTCCTCCTCCGTCGCTGGCGGGACCTGTTGTTTCAGAGTGTCCAACGATCGTTCCAGAACTAAGATCGCCACAATGCTCATGCTGACAAGGGCATTGTCCACACTGACCATTTTGGTGGCTTCTTCAAAACTGGCAAGGATGGTCCAGAGCTCTTTCACCTGCCTCCACTCTCGGTGGCTCAACACCCCGAGGTCCGCACCGCTGCTTGTCAGGCTATGTGTCACTTCCTACTGCGTAATGGCATTGTGCTGCTGCCACAATCGCTGGAGCATGTGGAGGGTGGAATTTCAGCGTGTTGCCACGTCAACAATGAGACGGTTGACGGGGAGGCCGAGCTAACGCTGCAACACAGCCAGGCAGGACGAAGCAGGGTGCGAACGGCGGAAGTGCGAACTTAGACTTCGAGCCTTCCTCAGCAGGCAGTCCAGATCCGGGTAGCTCTTTAGAAATTTCTGGACGACAAGGTTCATGACATGTGCCAGGCAAGGGATGTGCTCCAGCCTACCGATCTTAAGGGCGGCCAGCAGATGTCGCCCGTTATCGCACACCACCTTGCCTGGCACAAGGTTCTTGTCACCCAGCCAGCGCTCGGTCTCGTTGTGGAGAGCCGTCCACAGCTCCTGACCTGTGTGTGGACGGTCTCCAAGACAGATTAATTTCAACACGGCCTGGTTTCTATGGGCACGTGATGCCACCAGAAAACCTTGGTGGAAAGAACCTTGCACCCTCCCTGCGGTTTTGAAGAGCGTGCTCCGAGCCTGAGAGCCACCGTCACCCCCAGAGACATCCACCCAGCTCACCCAGTGAGCTGTCACAGAGATATAGCGGCCTTGGCCGTGCTTACTAGTCCATGTGTCGGTGGTCAGATGGACTTTTCCGGCCACAGATGCAGACAACGCGCTTGAAATTTTAGATGACACGTGGCTGGCTAGGGCAGAGACGGCTTTTCTGGCAAAGAAACGCCTGCTCGGCATCTGGTATTGGGGGCAGGCAAGGGCCATGACGTGGCGAAACCCATCTGTGTCCACCAGATGGAAAGGCAACATTTCCAGGGCCAAAAGCCTGGCAATGCCGACATTCAGGATTTTGGCTTTGGGATGGTTTGGGTTAAAGTGTTTCTTCTGCTCTCAAACCTGGAAGACAGAAGGCTGGCTGCTAGACTGGCCGCTGTACGGTGTGCAGGTCGTCAAACGGGCGGAAGGAGGGGGGGAAGGATGGGTCTCTGGTGGTGCTGGGGGTATTTGGGCAAAGGGTTGGAGGCTAAAGCGGAGGGGGGGTTTTCCCTAATAATGACTCTGAGAGACAGGGGGCCAGCTGAGGAATGCTTGGGGGGTGGCGGGGGGGAGGGGGAAAAGGCGGAGAAAAGAGGGTTTTTTCAGGGGTTGGAGGCCCGCGTCGTTGGCCTTTTTGGGCCCAAAGTGTTCCCTCCTTTTTCCAACTCATCATTCGCTGAAATGTACTAGACATTTTGGTGTTTGGTTTAAAAAAACCAAATTTTCTTGCCTCTACTTATGCTTTTTAGGGGAAAGGGGGGGCATAGGGACATGGTGGGTAAAATCAGGGGGGTTGCTCAAAGAAGGCCCCAGGCTTGAGGGGTTCCGGGGCCCTTTTTGAGGGCGAAAAACCCGAGGACTGGTTTTCCGCGACCGGGGCTGGCAAAAATCTTATCAGCGGACTTTTTTTCCCCCGATGTTTCCCCCCCCTTTTTTTTGGGGCGGGCCCCGAACTGACATTTCCCCCACTTCTTCCTCCTCTTTCCAGTGATGAAGGTCGCAAGAAAAATTCTGCTGAAAAGACCCTTTGGATCCGAAATTTTCGTAAACATCAACATAAACAAAGGTGCCCTTTCGTCGCCCTGAATTCTCATCCAGGAGCTGGGGGGGTAAAAGGCAAGGGGGAACTGCAAGGGTTGCCGACCGCCCCGGGGTTTTTTTCCCGATTGCCCGGGTTTTCCTTCTCCCCTTGAGGGCATCAGAAACCCGGGGCATCAAGCAGAGAAAATCATCCTCTTTGGCCCTTGATTTTTTAAAAAACATGCCTTCGCCCCCAAACCGAAATGTTGTCATAAAAGGGAGGTCTTCAAAAAAAGGGATTACCCACAGTGGGGTTTCACGAGTTGACATTTGGGCTGTTCATTTTTGGACGGATGCTGATGATGCTGATGACGAAATTTGTGGCCGTGACGGGGAAAACGAGGGGGGAAAGATTGCGGGAGGGCAGGTTACTTTAAAACCCTAAAAGAAAAAAATTGGCGACGCTGTTCGTTACTGAAAATTCCCCGGGGGGCCCTGCCCCCAGCTATGAAAAGGCCCCAAAGGAACCTGAAAATTACAAATCCCGGCCCATGCGTTTTTTTCCCCCAGCACGGGAAAAGGAGCTCCTTCCCCTCGTCCTTTACCTCCAGTCCTCCCCCCCCTCTTTGCTCGTTTAAACCCCCTTTGAATTTCGCTCCATTTTTCAAAAATATAAAAATTTGAGAAGGTAGGGAAAAGGGGTTTGGGAAAAATCTCTTTTTTAAAAGCGGAAATCACAGCTATTCCCCAAACCCCCTAAAAATAAAAAACAAAATTGCAGATTAAAATTTAACTGCAAAAGTGGGGCCCTATAAAAAAAGTTTGGCTGACCAAAAGGGGAAAAAAACCCACATACCCTGAAATGTTTTCGGATAATAAAAGGTTTTTTTTGGCCCCCTTTTAAATTCAGGGTTTTTGGTGATTTAAAAAAAATTGTTGTATTCACATTTAACTCCCCAAAGTAGCTCTATCAACAAAGCTGTACGGGTTCCCAAAAAGTTGAAAAAAACAGGGTATCTGAAATGTATTGGGGATAAAAAAAGGTTTTTTTTGGCACCTTTTTTTAATTCCCCTGGGGTGACTACAAAATTGTTGTATTCACATTTAAGTGCAAGGTGCCTCAATGAAAAAAGGGGGGGCTGTATTGCCCCCAAAGTGAAAAAAAAAAAACGAATCTAAAAATTTTTTCGGATAAAAAAGGGGTTTTTTTGGCCCCTTTTAAAAATTCACCTGTGGTGACTTCAAAATTGCTATACCCCCCTTTTTTTTAAATCCAAGGTCCCCTCAAAAAAAAAAGCTGTCATGCCCCAAAGTGAAAAAACACGTATCTGAAATGTTTTTCAGAAAAATTAAAAGGTATTTTGGCCCCCTTTCAATTCCCCCTGTGGGGACTAAAAAAATTGCTGTATTCCCTTTTAACTGCAAAGTAGCTCTATCAAAAAAGGCTGTACTGCCCCAAAGTGAAAAAAAACGTATCTGAAAGATTCGGAAAATAAAAAGGTTTTTTTGGGCCCCCTATCAACCTGTGCTGACTAAAAAATTGGGGGGGAATTCTAATTTAACTGCAAGGTGGGCTATATCAAAAAAGCGGGAATTTGGGAAAAATTTTGAAAAAAAAACCCCTACCCTAAAATTTGTTTACTGATAATAAAAGTGGAGTTTTGCCCCTTTAACAAAGAGACCTGCATTTTTAACTAGAAAATATGTGTTTTCCTAATATAATTTTTCAGGCTGCCCAATACCCAGGAAATATTTCAATAGAAAATTTGTTAAAAATAAGCTATTGGGAGTCAATGTCTACACTAAGTCTTGGTGAAAATATTTCCCGTATTCTTTAAAAAGTTGTCTGTTTCCCCCCCGCTCCCCCCCCCCCCCCCCCTGGGCTTTACGCGGGGAAAAGCTCCTTTAAAAAATTTTCCCACCTAACTACATAAAATTTTCAAATCTTGATCTAACTAATTTTTAAAGGGTCACAGCTAACAGTCGAGCTTTCCTGTGAAGAAATAGGGAAAAATTTTCGCTGAGCTGTTTGGACAAGGGAGAGCGCACGTCCCCATCCCTATTAGACGCCGAAAACACACTGATCATGAACAGGAAGGGGTGTTCTATGTAAAACGAGGGGGATTGATTTTTCCCCGCCAAAAAAGCCAAAACCCTCCAAACCCCAGTCATGAAGTCCCACACCATCTCACCCTGCTTTATTTTGTAAGCTGGGTTTTGGGTGGCAGCCAAAAGACAAAAAAAACGCCAAAAAAAAAGGCCGGGTATTAATACATTATGCACCCGATTTTAACCTAAATTATCGATGATCTAAAAAAAACCCAAACAAAGTAAATACCGTGCCCATTTCAACTTTTTCGATAAAAATCGCTTTAACACTACTTAGGGGTGGGTCCACAATATGGAAATTTTTTAAAAAACCCCCAATTTTTTGTATTTAAAAAAGTGGTTTGAAAATATAGGTGATGCTAAACACCTCATCGATGTAAAAAAAGTAGGGAAAAAAACAAACAAGATTGAAAAAACGGAAAAAAAAAGGGGACTTTTCGTTTTAAAAATTGTACTAACTGTTCTTCTATAATTAAAGGTGCCACTATCAAACATCCAACAAAAGGTCATGACATCAAGATTAATAATTACTAGAGATGGGCGAATTGATTCTAATGAAGTGGAATTCGTTTAGAATTTCAGGAAAACTTCGGTTCTGAATGAAGTGGAAGTTTGGGGTACTTCGGGTGAATGAAGTGTGCTTTTCATTGATAAAATGGCTGCGAGCACATGGCGTTACATGGGGCAAAGAACTCTGGGAGGAAGAAGGGCATAGCCTTAATGACATGTGCAGAGATGAAGCCAATCAGAGACCGGCGGGATTCTGTGACGTCACCGCACTATATAAGTCCGGGCACGACGCTGGCAGCTCATACCACTCTCACTGTACTGACCAGGGAAGGTGCTGCCGCGGCTGATTGTTACTGAAGAACTGATTTTTATACAGCGATTTTTGTGGGGTGTCTCAGCTTGTCTCAGAGACTGTTCTCTTAACGTTCTATTTCTGATTTTTTTGGGTATTGGATCTGAAATCCAGTGTGCGTCCACTGCAGCTGCATATACATTTAAATCCTATCTGCTCACAGCACATTGAATATCCAAGGGGGATCTAAGCCAGTTCCTATTGTATTCATTTAAAGAAACAGCGTTTTTACAATACAAATACCACTTCATTTTTGGCTGCTCAATTCTTTGGCGCAATTTACATCCAGGGGTTAATTAAGCGTTGTTTTTCAGCTGTGGTGACTCCAGGAAACCGTCATTTTCAACGCCAAAATATATACATTTTTCCTGTAGCATAATTCACAAGCAAAGGTTAATTACAATTTTATCTCTTGTTGTGTGGCGTAAAAAACACCGCATTGTAACACGCTACAAAGCTAGTAGTTTGTGGTGGCTCAATTCTTTGGCGCAATTTACATCCAGGGGTTAATTAAGCATTGTTTTTCAGCTGTGGTGACTCCAAGAAACCGTAATTTTCACCGCCAAAATATATACATTTTTCCTGTAGCCTAATTCAACTACTCACAGAAAACCAATATATACTATTCCCAGGGTTAATCACTACCTACAAAAATCACAGAATTTTATAAACCCAGTTCTAAAATATAACTTTTAATAGATATCCACTAAAATTAATATGCAACAATACATACATGTACACCAGTGCTATGTGAATGTCTTGGGTATTCAGACACAATAGATCTACACCAATAGATATTTCCAGTAGCTTTAATATTCGTGCAGACCTGTACTTTCCACTACCAAATCCTCAAATGAAGGAAGGGTAAGCGCCCCAAAAAGGGCGGCCCCTCCTCTTGATGGCTGGCCCTGTTAAATACCTATCTACAATGAGAAAAAATATATCACAACAGTATACCACACTGATGTGTCACAGCTAACAATACCCAAGACAAATGTTGAATAATACAAACAATTACCTATAAATCTATATACATAAAAAGTAGAGCAAAAAGATATATCTCAGTATATATACTACCCTATCAATATCCGTTAGCATTCGGTGTAATTTCTAGTAATTAAAGATAATCAACACATTATTTTTCTAGTGCCCAAAATGCATGTATATTGTACTGTAATATAGATTCTTACTTCCCATTATCTTCATTTATCATAAGTTCTTTTTGTCAACGCGTTTCTTCCTCTCCGATCATGGAGGAATCATCAGGGGAAAACATGGAATCCTTCCATCGATGCCGGATGCATATGAGCAGCACCAGTAGATAGATGTAGCCTAATTCACAAGCGAAGGTTAATTACAATTTTATCTCTTGTTGTGTGGAATTAAATAACACCGCATTGTAAACACGCTACATAAAGCTAGTAGTTTGTGGTGCGCTCAATTTCTTTGGCGCAATTTACATACAGGGGTTAATTAAGCATTGTTTTTCATGCTGTGGTGACTCCAAAGGAAACACGTCAATTTTCAACCGCCAAAATATATACATTTTTCCTGTAAGCTAATTCACAAGCAATGGGTTATTTATATTTTATTCTCTTGTTGTGTGGCGTTAAAAAAACACCGACATTGTAACACGTGTACAAAGCTATTAGTTGTGGTTGCTCAATTCTTTTGGGGCAATTTACTCAGGGGTGTTAACTAAGTATTTTTCTGCAGTTGCACTCAGTAAAAGAAACTTTTTTTTTTTCACCGCCACAGAAGAAATTCTTGTTGCTAATTCTTATCCGAAGGTTAATTAGAGCCTTTACATTCAGTAAAAAATACACAGAGTTTTTTTAAACGGCACATACAAGTCAATTTTTCCTGCCCATTTGTGCGAGCGCAATTTATATCAAGGGTTACCCAAAGCTTTTTAGTGGGGTTTATTTGGAGTCAAATTACAGGGTGTGTATTTTATCAATTTACAGCTATCTTCATCAAAAACCAGTGTCTGTATCATTTTAGAAAAACAGTATATGTCAGACAGAGAAGGGTGCTGGCTATTCGCCTGCAAGTGGCAGAGGCACAGATATTCATGGAGCAGGCCCAGGTGCAGCAAGCAGGGGACTTCGCGCAGGGGTAACTCGGTAGAAGGCCACAACTGACCAGCTGTCATCTAAGGCCGTGTGGTTATGATTCTGCAAACCCAATGGTTCTTGATTCGGCTTGATCATTAAGGTCATCATACTTCCTACCAGATGACATCTGACAACCCCAGCCAAGTGTCGGGTGGGAACGTCGACACAACCCCTAGTATGGAATGGCCCGGGAGCGGGTCAGCGGCCCTCCCCACCTGTCATCAACCGCCTCTGTCCAATCCAGGTTCCCTCAGCCAGAGTTCTACTATTTGGTCTGGGCTCAGAGCGCCATCTATATAGCAGAGGATTGAACAATTTGACGGAGGGCACGTCAGCAGCACTTGGGAGCGAAGAAAAGGAAATGGGGCCATATATCCCCGCTTCTTGCAGTAGGGCGGACAAAGTATTGATGAATTTGAGTGGTGTGCATGGGTAGGTTAATTGTTGTGAGGGGGTCAGCATACGCATCCACCCAAGACCAGTGTCATGATGAGGGACCAGCAGTGACGATGAAAACACAAAATTATTAAGATTATGTGATTGATTGTATAATCGACCGCAAATGGGAGCCGGAGCAGGTGAGAGCAAGGGCATTAATTCTTCGTCAGGAAGAACGAGCAGAAAACTCGAGGCCGTCTGCTTGGTCCGTCAGGCAGCGGCGCAGCAGCAGTGGGTCGTGTGGCCGTGAGTCAGCAGTGATAGCAGCAGATGTGAGGTTGGGCAAGCCAAAGCGGCACACGGGGGTTAAAAACCCGCATTGCAGGTACCATGAAAGTAGAGGGCACAGGGGCCTCAGTGACGGCAGAGGCCAGCAGGTGGCCAGTAGTCCACTCACGTGTCGGAGACGTCACGTTGGCGGGTAATAAAATCCGATACTCTGGCGGGTTGTGGCAGTTCTTTGCTAAAACTCCGGGAGGAGCACGAACTATGGGTATATGTTAGAATCTGTAAGAAGAAAGTGACGCTACGACACGTGGCCAGGGAGCCTAACGCTTTGGCACCACGGCCCTGCCCATTAACACATGCAGCCCGTCACCATCAGGTGGACCTGGGAAAGAAACATGGTCTCAGACTGTGGTCGTGTCCAATCTGCAGCCGCTGCATAAGCAGCAGAAAGCCCAGCGCACAGTGGACGCACAGGCCATTGAAAGCCAGGTTCAAGGCTCACCACCTATGCAGAAGGGGACTGTTTTCTCCTTTTGACATCATCTCACGCGTCAAGACTGCTACTGCTCCTCGCTTTACTCTTGGCGCCCAGCAGTAGTTCAGCGAGGCCGGATTGCAAAGAGACAACAGTATGCCGTGGTTCCAACCATCCTAAGGTGCACTGAAGGCTGAATGTATCCTGTCCAAGTTGTTGGTGCCTGCTAGTCCATCCCTTTCTAATGGTGGGACCACTCTGCACCGTTCAGTGATACTAATGGCTTGTGCCGAAGCCGAGGAGATGCGAGCAGTTACCAAGTCGTAATTTCTTCTTCAAAAACGGCGAAGTGAGTACCTGCACTACATAAAATATGTAGGAATAGAAGGTGGGGCCAGTCCTCGAGCTTATCGGTTTGTTCAAGGTGTTCGGCATTGCGGACAAGTCTTCTGGAGCTGTGTAAATAAGGTCGAGGCCAGGTACAGTTCTTTAAGGCCCCATCTGGTGTGATGGTGCTTCTCGGGCCCAGGCACACCCAACAACGCCGCTTTCTCCTCAAAGGTTGTCAAATGCAGGCCTCCCTGCACCAATGTCCGCATACTCCCTCCTCCACCACCACCACCATTCAACCTCCACAAGTTCTGCTCCATCATACCACAAGTGTAGGGACAGCGTTTTTGTCACGCAGTTCTACACCTGGCTTTTGCCTTGGGCGAACGAAGTCACAAAGGGGAGGAAACTGCTCCGCGTCATGCAGGCAAGAAATCGATACCATTTGTGTGGCTTGTCTCAGCGCCAACTGCAAATCCGGGGAACCATAGGTGACGACAAATGGGAAGGAAACATGGTGTTGACGCGCTGCACCGAGTGGGCATGGTCCATGGCCATGCATGGCGCTATGTGTTCAATCTGGTTGTGAAAAGGTTCCTGAAGTCTCTCCACCGATATTCTGAAGATTCTGATAATGGCCAGGAAAACTGTGAACTACACTTCATCCATTCTCTACAAGACTGGAGGAGGAACACCCCTCTCGAGTGGGACGCGGCAGAACGGCTCTCACCCAACACACTCCTGATATGCGATGTTTCCACACGTTGAATTCTTAGCTTGCAAATGTTGGACCCGACTGTAATGAACAGAGAAAGGCCATTAACGATTTTTTGATGTCCAGGCGGACAGGAGTACTCCCCTGTGTATCTTTGATGTCAGACAAGAATGGAAGCTCAGCAGTGACTACTGCCTGCCGTTTGTTGAGGCCATTCGAGGATTGGCGTCGTTATTTGTAGTCGCCAGGGACTACGGGATGAACTAACGTCATTCCTCTGCTTCATGTCCTGGAACAGATGCTGAAAAATCTGTCTGGGCAGGGGACTGGAGACGTGGCGACACCATCTCGACGGCAAAATTTTTGGGGAGTCGCTGGGGACTGTAATGCGAGGATGGTGGAGGAGGAGGTCATTGGACCGAGCAAGAAGCAAGGTATGGTGAATGGAGTGGGATTTTTCTACCCTGGAGACAAGGAGAGGAGGACAGGCTGGATCAGCTGGTGGAGGTAGTATGCGAGATGAGGAAGACGTGGCAGATGCCCGAAGCACCATGGCAGTATACAGTGGAGATGGAAGGCAGGTAGCCCCTCAGAGTCACTTGTTGCAGATGGCCCGCTGAATGAGGATTTTCCTGGATAGTGACAGGTCGAATAGTCAGCATTCCGGCAGAGGGATGACTTCTGGCTCTCCACCCTATTGGACCCTCGCTTACCGGGTCCAAAACTTGGAGCCTTTTTTCCCAGCTATTGAGAGGCGAGGACAAATCAAATACTTTAGGGAAATCCTCCGTAGTCAGTAGGCAGATGCCTATGTGCGCATCGTTCAATCTCTGACAGGTCTGACCAGACGGGGTTCTTCAGCGCTCACATATCTACTTGTCCGCGGCTGCCACCCCGGCGGGAAGGTGGGGGGCGGGGTCGGGCAGTACCAGCTCAATCTGCAGAAGCATAAGTCTGGAGTCATAGTGAAGGAGGGGCAGTCCAGCAGCAGCAGCAGGGACCTGGAGCAGACTCCTGAACCAACAGGTGTTGGCCTACTTGGACAGCCCACTTCTGTTACCCAGTTAGAAGATCCGCTGGAATACTGGGCAGCCCCATAATGGTATTGTGCCGCATCTTGCCGAGTTTGCAGTGGGAGAAGATGTCCTGCCCAGGCCAGTAGCTGTGGCATCAGGAGCGGCACACGTTGTTCAGTGCGGCGGGGGCCATCGTTTTACACCAAGGATAGCCCGCTTGTCCACGGGAAATGTTGGAAATGATGACCTTTGTAAAGATATTCAGGCATGGATCGGCCACAGGGATTTCACACACACCAATGCCTTAGGGTCGACTACATCAGCCTTCCATGACGCCTTACCCAAACTGTGAGAATATTAGTCTGGGGTTATAACTACATGCCTTCAGCCATTATTTGATGCCGCCACCAGATGAATGCCAACTTCTGCTGCAGTTTCTCACATCTGCCACAAAACCATCACTTTAACAGGGAATCGGTATTTGCCACCACTCCACACTCTGTTAAATTGTGCCACCTGGCTGGAACCTATGCTGCTGCTGTGGCTGCTGCCTGCCGGGAACTACCACACCTGTGTCAACTTGTCCCATCTCTGTGGCCTAAGCCTGTTTTTGCCAGAACCTCCAGAATGTCATTGTGCCACTGTCTGACCTCCATGCTGCTGCTGGGGCTGCTGCTGTGATCCTACACAAATCTGTCTTGTGCCATCTGTATGACCTCTGTGCTGCTGCTGTCGCTGCTGCCGTGAACCTACACACTATGTCATTGTGCCACTGTATGACATCATGATGATTGCTAGTGGCTGGCTGCCGTGACCTACACCACTGTGTCATTGTGCCACTGTCTGACCTCATTGCTGCTGCTGTGTGCTGCGCAGTGACATACACACTGTGGATCATTGTGCCACTGTCTGGACCTCATGCTGCTTTGCTGCTGCCGTGACCTCCACACTGTGTCAATTGTGCAACATCTGTAGGCCTATTAACGGTTTTTGCCACCTCCAGAAGGTCATTGTGCTCACTGTCTGACCTCATGTGCCGCGTGTGGCTGCACTGCTCGTCACCTCCACTCTCTGTCACTAATGTTGCCACTGATGGCTATCAGCATGTTTTTTTCCAGCTTTCTCTGAGCATGGAACTTTATCAATGGCCAACATGTCCAGACTCTGTTTTATTGGTCGTTTTGCCCTCTTAAGAGCCACCACGGAATTTTATAGTGAAGCAGATTCTTAAGAGCAGCGGGCCGTCATGATGAGTTGTAATACTAATACAAACATTGTAGAAGATCAAACCAAGCTCCCTCTTGCCTATTTAAGCATGACACAAACGTTCTACAGCACCCCTGCAGGCTCTGTTGCAGCGGGAAAAAGCTGTTTGTAAACGTGTTTCATCTCGAAGTACATTCGGAACTAAGTTATTTATTTGCCGAGAAATCCGGCGTAACGTGAACGAAACCACGAATTTCGGGAGAAATTCGCCCCATCTCTAATAATTACTCGATTTGCAAGTACTTCATCAGGTATTCATACCTTATTTAAATGCCCATGTGGCAAAGTCTAACATAGGGCAAAACTAGTAGACAAATCTGTATGCGCTTTATGAGCATCGCTTCAGCGATACGGCTGTTTTTAAACAATAAAAATCGGAACAAGAGGAGATGTGAGAATATAAAAAAGTTTGGGAAAAAAACTACGATTGCTCGGCACTTTATTTGAAGCAGGACACGAATGTATGTACTGAACTACGTTGGTGCTTTCTAGAACTTGGTAAGCGGCCGACTAAACATTGAAATGGTTCAAAAGACGTCTTTACTTCTGAGGAAAAACATATTGATACGGAATTATGCAAGCACTTTTTTTCCGCTAGGTGCTAAATGAAAACATTAGTTTTCAAAGCCTTTCTTTGAATGAATTGGTTTCTGTATATTGATTGTGTTTTTTTAAATGATTATATGTGTTTGTGTTAACTTGTAAACATGTTTGTTTTTTATTTAACCTGGGTTTGGTATTAAGTACCATACACCATACGATCTTTCACGCATGCTTGACAAAAGATGGTTTAACCTAGAAAAGTTTGCTGCTTGTACTCTACTAGCCTGGTCCGTCAGGCATCTCCCTGCTATCTCATTCGAGAAGAAACACGAATGCAAGAGGAGGTCATGGATGATTGACTCTCCAATGGACCTTAAGTATACCTTGCCATTTTTCTATGATTTTTTTCACTTGCCTTATATGTTGTGGATTTTAATCGCAATTGTTTGGAATCATAAATTAAATAAGTTGGAATTTACACTGGTTGGATCCGTATTACTTTTTGAAACAGTGAAAGAGTCAAGGAGGGACCATAATTTTTGGATGCCGGGGCAATACGGTATACGTTTAACGGACTCTTACTATATATAAAGAGATTCAGAAGTCACCATACGTAACACCGTTGTAGTTGATGTAGGAGTCTACGTATTTTGTTTAATTTATTAATTGGAATAAAAGAGTGTCCTGTTGCTCAGGTATCTATTATGGTTGGAATATGCGAGATGAATGGCTCCTCCTGAGTATATTCCTTTCCCTGGGCATTTCATTGTTCTGAGTTCATAGAGGGGGTGGACAGTTTAAAAGGAAAGATGACCTCTAGTTGGATAACTTTTCATTGGAAATAATGTTTAGTTAACCACCCATTGTCGCAACCTAACGGAAAATAATAGAGTGCATTTCTCATCCCTCTTAATGTCTAAAAGTTGGACCGGTAAGTTTTTATGAAAAAACACCGCTATTTCTTTGGTCTTGTTAGTGGGATAGCTACTGTGACACCATAGCGGATAATATTTATTCCTAAAAGAATCCCTGCAAGAAGGTGTGTCTCCTGTAGGCAAATGACTTGCACTTTTTGCTTGTGCATAGAGTAGAGGACCTGGGACCTTTTCTCAGGAATATTGAACCCCTTTACATTAAGGGGGGATATTTTGAGTGTCACCATTGCAAAGGTTTTAAACTGCTATGTCTCCGGTGCTTATAAATAGGGTCCTACCCCAAGTCAAGTCTGAGATTGCCAAAAGCACTCCAGTAACACCATAAATGAACAAAACACAGCAAGAACCTCCACCTATATCTTGAACTATAGGTTAAGCAAAAAATTTTAGGAATCGCAGCACCCTTTGCTGCACTAAGCGGGCACATGGTGCTTGCTGTCTTTACCTATTGGGGTAAATCAGAACAACCTAGCAGAACCAGAGAGGTTTCTGATGTGGCCTTGAGGCATAGGTACAGAGAAAGCGTCAGGACCAGCTCCCGGACCTAGAAATAATTCTCCTCAGCTTGACCCACATATTCTCTAAACAGAGCCACGTGCACCAAATACAAACTATAGTTACTGCTAAAGTGAGCACATTATCATTTTATAACACAGATTTCTGATAAGCATTCAGTACTGGAGAACCCTTAGTGGTACATCTTAGAAAGACTGGATTCCCCCAGTTGAGGAAACAGAAACAACCGCAACATAGGAAGATTAAATGCAGCTGTAAAGTATACACTTAAGCAAGACAGGAGAAAAAACAGTCTCCGCATCACCCCCTTTCCCCCCGGTATGCGCCCGTCCCCAAACAACCTCCACCCACTACAACCAGGCAAATTAATCATTTAGTGGCATAGCAACAATAGTATTTTTATCGGGCAGAGTCCACACCGTTCCACCTAGACACCATCCTATGATGGTTCTGGGGGCGATAACCCACCTGCGCGAATCAAGGACCCGACGGCGGTCTGTTTATTACTTGGAACCCGGTGACAGCCTCTAACTTACTCAAGGTCGTTGTTTGATAAGCTATAGTCCAAACAGGCATAGTAACCAGTGGCAGCTTTTATGCCTTGGTGCAAGCTCGGCGGCAAGTATGGCTGGAGAAGATGGAAGGGTGAGTATTATCCATATGCACCAACGGTATTTCATGTGTTAGTTACATGGGTTACGCCCCATCAAGCCGCTAACAAAAGGTATAGTAGCTGCCCGAAGGCGAAAAAGGGGCGGGGAAAGGTTGGGATGAGCAAGTTGGAGCCCTCAAACTGATTTTCAGCCCCTTTCTCGCTTTCTAAACCTGGGTTTAGGGTATCTTGGTTTGGGGGGATGCAGTGCTCTGGGGGCTTGATCCAGTTCTTGTGCCGTTCCCCCCCTGCCAAGATGGGTTGAAGATCTTTGAAAGGGATTGGCAAGATCTGTGTTTTGACAGATGGGTAGGCCTCCCCCCCCAAACATTTTTCCCTTTTGGTTTCCCTGTTCTCTAAGCCCATCTAAGTCTTAACTGGCAATGTGTAAGTTTGCTGCTTCTTAAAGGGGGGGTCTGCGCTCAGAAAAAAAAAATGTGGCCTGAAACCAAAGGGGAAGGTCTCCAGATTCTGCCCCTATTTTGTTTAGCTGAAATGTCCTCTTTTACGTATTCAGGTCATGTTCCCCAAGCACTCTTGAGTCTTGTCCCGACCCGTCGGGTCGCTTGTTGGAAAAGCAGTAGAAGCACCTGCAACTCGGGATGCCCCCTGCAGAGCCCGCATAGCTTGATCCATGGTATTGAGATGGGGAGATGCAGCCGTTTCCCTCGGGGCAAAAGTATCATGGGGAGAACCATGCACCCCCCCCCCAGCAAGGATGAAGGGATTAGACCCCGCGGGGACAGTCCTCATCAAACCCGGGGGGGGATCGCTGCGAAAAATTTGATGTGGGCACTGGGTCCTGTGTCAGTTAGGGGGATCCCCCAGTACTAGTAGAAAGTCTGGCAGGCCTGCATTTAGAAAGGACCCAAAGGGGTGTTGGGGGTCCTTTTTTTTCACCCAGGTTGCGTGGCAGTCAGTCACCCCTGGGGGGAGGTTTGAGTCCTGAAAAGGGGGCCCCATCCCCCTAACCTGCCCCCCTCCTCTGCGCTTTATGAGAGGCCCCGACTTATGGCCGTAGCTGTGCTCTTCCAAATCGGGGACTGGGCAGTCATTAGTCCCCTTAGGGAAGTGTTCACCGGTCTTAGCAGTTAGCCCCCGGGCTCTCCCTGCACTCACCGGTGCTCCAATCCTGGCTGTGTGTGGATGGCAGTGCACGCTCCTCAAAAACCCCCTCCTCCAACCCCCCTGCTTCCCGGGACTCTCCGCTCAGGTAAAGGAGCTGACGGGCTTCCTTCCTCCTCGATGTGCCCCTTCTCCGGCCAGATCAAAGGGCTCGGCTTCTGCGATCCCTGCTGAGGGGGGCCCGCTGGTCCGGCTTGCAGTGGGCACCGCCAAGATGGCGTCCGCTCCGGGGATGAGGGAGCCGATTCACTCGCTGATTGCAGGCCCGCCAATGGGGCAAATAAATTAGATATGCGGGCATCTGGTAACGGGAGGGTTCCTGCACCCTTTGGGATCTTCTTGGCCTTTCTGGGGCTCATTGTGCCCTAATAGTGGCTCAAATGTCCGGCGATCCTCACGGAGCTCCCACTCCCTGCTGCCGTTTTCTGGCATGCCAAGCCATGCCCCCGTTCTCTTCTCCCAATGATGATGAGAAGGTCATCTCTTCCAGGGCATGGGGAAAGGGGAGCGAAAGGGGGAGGCGCCGATAGGGCGCCATTTTTCCCAGGGAGAAAAGGGGGGCAAGGGGGCGGAGGGGGTGAATTTTCCATTTGGGGGGGCACTTTATGTCTTGTTTTATAGGGGACAAGAAAACCCTTTTCCCGCCTTTTTGCTTCACCCCGGGTTCCAAGTGCGATCGGTTCATGATTAGTTTTGCCGTCACCGCCCTCCTCTTCAATGGTTCGTGTACAGAGCCTGAACGCTCGCCAACATAACACCCCTGCCACCCCTCGCACTACTTGCCGTTTCTGCAAGAAGCAGGGAGTCTTCCCCCCCTCTTTGTGCCCCCTGTCGTCAAATAGTTGGTCCTCACTGTGTAGTGGGGCAGGGCCCCAGCCATAGTATTCTTGCTGTGGGAACCCAAAACGGACAGAGGTGGGGTGAGGGCAGGGGGGAGGGCCCGACCGTCCTGGGGAAGCAACTAAAAGGGTTTTGTTTACATCATGACTCTTTCATTGGGGAAAGTGTATGACCTAGTGTGTGGTCAACACATGGCCGCTAGATGACACCGGAGGCTCTGGCCTCATGAGTTGACCCCTGCTGTGACGTCTAGCAGTGAGTATGGCCATGCTTTTGTTTTTTTCTTTGAGTAATTTTTTCCCCTTTTTCTGTATATTTTGTGATTTTAAGGGAGTGTAGGGACCTCCAATAATGAGGAGCCGTAAAAGGGGCTTGGACTTAACAATATAGTAGCCATAATGTTAACCAAATTCTCATTTTGAGTGTTTTCCAGTATGTAAAAATAGTTTTTTTGGCCAAAACAGTACTGGGGACTGGAGCAAGTAGAATCCAGCAGCCACCCCCACCCCCACCCCCACCCCCGCCATACGTGGAAGGTGTGTGAGCGGCTGTCTTACGGGTATTTTTGCATCTGTATAGTTTCCCAACGTATGGTACTGTGGCTTTTTTGCTTTTTTGCATGCTATGTGAATAGATGTCAATTTAAGGTGCAGCTTTCTTTTCCACCTAGTGGAGAGAGTATGGGTTAACCACCCACCCAGCTGCACCTGGGTATTTTTCTTTAAATTTAGCATGGGGGGAATTTGGCTGCCTCTGTGCTGTGTTCAGTCTCATCTCAGCTTTTCTAGCAGTGAGTATGGCCATGTTTTTGTTTTTTTCCCTGCTGTGACATCCCCTTACTGTGCTGCGATCTGTGCCTGCTCCAGGAACCTACTATTGCGTTCTTTGTTACCCCATGTGATCAGGCACACTCACAACCCTCACAGTTTTAAGTGCGCTCTGAAAACTCATCTTATTAGACAAGCCTACCAGATCCCAATTGCTTTAACCCCCAAATTCTGTCACAACATTCGTCACTTCCTGCACTTTGCCACCCGCAGCACTTACCTGTATTATAGATGTTTGGTTGGGGATTGAGGTTCATCCACTTTTTTTATGTATACTACCCCATATTTATGTAACATGGCTGGACCATTGTAAACCAACCACTTGTCACCATTTGTTTCACCCATACACCCTAATAGGTTGTAAGCTCTTGTGAGCAGGACCCTCACACCTCATGTCTGATTTGTACGCAGCTTTTTTATAATGTAATATCTGGTTTGTCTGTGCTTATACCCTCTATATTGTAAAGTGCTGTGGAATATGTTGACGCTATATAAAGATTAATATTATTATAGTAGGATCTTGGCCCTCAGCTCGGTTCTTTCCAGCTAGCGCTGACATTACCTTGTCAGGCTGCGTTCCTACTTCAGTTATTTTGCCATATAGCTGTCCAGAGAAGTGATGTGTGAAGTGATTCTAAGATCGGCGGCAGTCATCTGCGTGTCATACTAAAACACATCATTGTATGAAGACCAAACCACGCTCCGTATGCATATTTAAGCATTGGACAACGTTCTACAGCACCCCGCAGGCTCTGTGCAGCCTGGAAATAGCTGTTTTTTAACGTGATTCGCTGCAAATAAATTTGGGTCGAAAAGAATTTTGCTGGAAAATTCAGCGAACTCTGCTAATCGAATTTTTGAGAAATTCGCCCATCTCTACTAAAGATGTAAAACCATGAAACCAAATGATACAAGCACAAGGCCAGCTTAAATACACTCACTGTGTCTCTTCGGCATCCTCGATAGCAGACTGTGCATGCAAAGAACAGCACACACTGACGAAAAGTATAGATGTCACCAGGGATACCGGGGTGTATCTCATAAAGCAGCGCGCCGGACCAGGCCATGCCCCTAGGGGAGGCGCGCCATGACCCGGCGTGCTGGGCGCGGCTAAGCCAAGGGTACATGCGGCCGGAAGGGGAGGCTGAAGGAAGGTGATGCAAGGCATCGGTACCTCCCCTTCCGCCCGTTAGTGCAGTCGCGCCATGAGGCAGCAGTCCCACCCTCCCTCCCTTAATTTTGGTGCTGGTATGGTTAGGTGTGAAAAGGGGAGTTTGTCATGGTGGCCGTTGGCGGTGGGGGTTCTTGGAATTGGATGAGGAGATACGGTGAGGGAGTCATTCGGGGTATGATTCCCTCATGGTTTAGTGAATGGTGAATCGGCCTGGCGAAGGTGGTGGGCTTCCTTGCAGGCCGGTATCCCTGCAGAGCAAAATGGGTGAGCCATCTTGTATGGCTTTAGGACCCCCGAGCCAGTGGAGTACGGCTGGGGGTAAATGGTGGTTTGGTTCCCTTCGGGGATTTTGGTCGCCAGGTCGTTGGTTGGTTCCAAGGACCTCTGCCCCATCTGGTTTTGGTGGTTTGGGAGTTAATGTTTACAGTTCTTATGGGAAGGTATATATATGTATATTTATATATATATATATATATATATGTATATATATTGGTATGTGGGGTTGTGTTGGCGGTACATATATACGTATATATATATATACATATATTGGAGAGTTTATATGTTAATTTATGGGATAATTTTGTTATGGCACTTTATTTATGTTTGTATTTTGTTAAATAAAACGGCTGCTGTGGCCATATTAATCCAACCGGTATTAAGTGTGTTATTGCAAGGGGTCACAGCAGGGAAGGGTTGGTATTGAAAAGGGGTGGGGGGAGGGGGGGAGAGGGATGTTGGTTTGGGCTGAAAGGGCATCAGCGCTGCATGGGTCATGTACTGCGCATGCGATGCCGGAAGTATTGATGTAACCAAGGACACCAGTACGTGTCTCGGAATGTATTGCGCATGTGCTTAAATATCAAGCAATTCTTGGATGCATTGGACTTCCACCCGGGACTGGACTGCTCCAAACCATACTGTGCGAATGTAGAATACTAACATCAGGGAAAAGTCCGCACGTCAATAGAAACAAAAACGCATGCGTCATTTAATAGTAGATAGGGACTGTGAAGTGCAGGTCATGTATATGCAACGTGTCTACTTGTCCCATTAAAGGTACAGTATATCCATTGGTATAATAAGTACAGACATAAATATGCATATATACATATACCATAACTAAAAGGGGAAACAATGCTTATATGTGTAGAAAAATTAAAATCTCCTATCTGTGGCATGCAATTTACAGTTGAAGTAATGAGGATATACAATAAGGAGGTGGTATATACAGGTATATAAAGATATAAAGATAAATATAAAGATATTAAGCCCGACCCAAAATAAATTTTTATCCAAGATCAGATTTATAGAATAAGTCCCCTTAGGCTATTAAATAAAACAAGTGAAAGTTTAGCGTTCACTTAGGCCCAACGTCTGCACTGTACTCATCTGGTATATGCACTGGGCCTTTTTATGCAGAAGACGTAAGTCCCAGTCATCTCCTCTTGATTTTTTTTTACTACCTCCACCACACAAAATGACAGCACATTGGTATCTCTATTATGACTCTCATGTACGTGTTTAGCTACTGGGGTGTCCCTATTATGAATCACATTACCTATTTGTTCCCTGACGCTCCTTCTAAATTCTCTCCTAGTCTTGCCAATATACAGGAACGCGCCGGAACGCCGCCCCCCGGCCCCTTAGGGGAGGCGCGGCATGACCCGGCACGCTGGGCGCATACTAACGCACTGGGCGGTCGCAGAGGCGTGACATGGGCGGAAGTGGCGAGGTCCAGAAGACCTCCCCTTCCGCCCAGAGAGTCAGTTGCGCGGCAACAAAATGGCGGATGAACACCTGGAGCTGCTGCAGCGAGAGACGCATACTGGGTGCGTGCTGCGGCCCAGGATGCCGGCGGGGCCGCGGCACGGGAGCCTGAAGGTGATAGCTGCAGAGGGGGGAGAAGGAGGAGTAGGGCTTGGCCACCACAGCGGTTGAGCCCTAAAAGTACCCCCAGGACTCGCCGTCGCCAGCGGAGTCCCTCTCAGGACTCTCCGGGCTGGGCGGGAGCTCGACAAGCAGGTAGTCGGGTCCCCCGGTCCGGGAGGAATCCAGGCCGGCAAGTCCTGCGGGGGCAGTGGGCCGGTGGGCCAGCCTGGCACTAGGCCTGCTGCTGCCCCCAGTCGACATGTGAGGTCTGTGGTTGCGGTGCCCCCACCTGGTGATGTGCTGGCCAGGAGGGCAGCCAATCATCAGATGTCATCCTGGAGGTGACCGTACTCACCGGGGAGTGCGGGGCGGGCGATCAAAGTGGACGGGCGGCGGACGGCTGGCCCTGGCGGTTCCGACATTGAGGATGCAGCATCACTGCCGCGGGCATGGCAGTCACCGGTCCGTTCCCAACGGCCTGCGCCACTCGGCCTCCCCCTTTTGGGGTTAGAAGGCTTGGACCCGGTCCGGAGGGCAGAAGCGGCAGTTCCGGGATGCTTAAGGAGCGACGGGCAAGATTCCAGGATGACGGCTGGTGGGTTCACAGTCCCCACGCAGCCTGGTGAGTGTTTGTCCTTGTCGTGTTCTTTTCCTCCTATATTGCGTGGTTTAGCGAAACGTGGGAGTCAAGGGTGTACGGCGTCGAGCGCGGTGGGTACAGCGGAGTGGCCCGTGGGTGTGATGGGGGATTCTGGGGGGCTGGTGGCAGCTTTGCGTGAGTTGTTGGGTCGTTTTGAGGATCGTGGGGCGTGGTCGTTGGCTGAGGCCTGGGTTTCTCCAGCTTTGGCGGGGGCTGGTCCGCCGCTTCGTGAGGGGCCAGGGCGTCTGGAGCGAGTGTCACGGTGTCAGTGCAGACAGAGAAGGAACCGCAGGAAAGCGTGAGGTTAGACGATCGTGCTAGGGGTGAGGTCTACTTGTGTTTCGAGGGGCTCTTGGGGGCTTATTTGAAGCAGGAAGTTAGGGAAAGATAGCTAAGGACGAATATGTGGAGATTTTCTCCCTTTTGCCCCTTGAGAAGTTTAATCTGGACAAGGGTAAAAAGGATGAAAGTAAGAAGGAGGAAGAGGAGAAGCGTCAGTGGCGGTTGATACCGCAGACGTTTACAAATTGGCTGCAGGCATTTGCCATATTGGCAAGCGTCAGAGGTGAAAAGGCGCCAGAAAACTGTTCGGCATTATTCTGCTATATGGATTCGATAGGTGAGGCATATCGTGTGTATGGGGGAATGACTTGGCTCCGTTACAAGGAGGAAGGCGGTCCGTCCTTCGATAAGGTGGGACCACAAGGACATCGGCCTATGGCTCCGGGTGATGGCCCCGACTAAGTTCGGGCAGTCCTTTCATGGGGGAGCCGGGTCTTCCAGCCAAAGCGGGTCAGCCAGGGGCCCAGAAGTGCAGAGCGTGTTGGCAGTTTAACAGTGGCCAGTGTAAATTTGGGTCTGGCTGCCGTTTCAAACAAGTTTGTTCGTTCTGTGGAGGCTCCTCCCATCCGGTTTCCAGATGCTTCAGGAAAGGACGTGCAAAAGGGAGTGGTTCGGGTGGCCAAGGGGGTGACACTGGTGAAGCTTCGCGCTGGACAAATATCTGGATAGGGAGGGAGTGCGTTTATTGGGGGAAGTGTTTGAGCAGGGGTTCTGGATTCCCCCTCCAGCGCATGTCGTCCCCTTTTCCTTGCGGAATTTGAGGTCGGCTAGGGAGCATCCTGTTGTAGTGTCGGAGAAGCTCGCAAAAGAGGTGTCTCTGGGGAGGATGGCAGGGCCTTTTGTTAAACCCCCTTTTTCCGACCTAGTGGAGTCGTGCCAAAGAAGGAGCCGAACAAGTTTTGGCTCATCCATCATTTGTCGTTCCCAAGGGGGCAATCGATAAATGATGGGATTTCACAAAAGTTGTGTTCGGTGGTGTACACTTCATTTGACGAAGCAGTTTCCCTTGTCCGGCGTTTCGGGACGGGCTCGTTAATGGCAAAGACTGATATAGAGTCTGCCTTTCGTTTGTTGCCAGTTCACGAGGATAGTTTGAGGCTGTTGGGGTGTTTTTTTGGGGGGGGTCAGTTTTTTGTTGACCGTTGTTTGCCCATGGGGTGCTCACTGTCATGTGCTTATTTTGAGGCATTTAGCTAGTTTCTAGAATGGGTGGAGCGTGATGTCTCCGGCTTGGGTTCCATCATTCATTATTTGGATGATTTCCTTTGCGTGGGCCCGGCGGGTTCCCCGATTTGTGAGTCTCTGCTACAAACGATGCGATGGGTGGCGGATCACTTCGGGGTTCCCTTAGCTGCTGACAAGACTGAAGGTCCGAGTACATGTATGAAATTCTTGGGGATCTGTATTGACTCTGTGAAGATGGAATGCAGGTTACCCGAGGATAAATTAGGGATCTTGAGGTTCGAGGTGCGGAGGGCGTGTCACCAACGCAAGATACAACTCCGGGATTTGCAGTCCTTGCTGGGAAAACTGAACTTCGCTTGCAGAATCATGCCTATGGGGTGTTTTTTTGTCAGTGTTTAGCGGTTGCTACATCGGGGATCGAGAAGCCTCATCATTTCGTACGGTTGAACAGGGAGCACAGAGAGGATTTGGAAGTGTGGGCCGAATTTTTGGTTAGGTATAATGGTCGTTACATAATTCAAGGGGAGGAGCTGTCGAACTAGGAGATTGAGATTTTCACAGATGCGGCGGGCAGCACGGGGTTTGGAGCAATTTGTGGGGACAGGTGGTGTGCGGCCCCGTGGCCAGCAGATTGGGTCGGGCTTTCGGTGATGCGGAACTTGGCCTTTTTGGAGCTATTTCCCATAGTGGTGGCAGTAGAGCTGTGGGGAGAGCAGTTCTGTGACCCCAAAGTTTGTTTCTTTTGTGACAATCTCGGTGTAGTTCAGGCCATCAATAGCTTGTCCGTGTCGTCGCCTCCAGTGGTTCGCCTGTTGCGGTTGTTGGTGTTGCGCTGCTTAGAATTTAATTCATGGGTACGGGCGGAACATGTGTCGGGGGTTCAGAATTCGGTGGCTGATTCTCTCTGTCGTTTGCAGTGGGACCGATTCCGGAATTTGGCTCCGTCGGTGTCAGCAATCGGGGAGGAATGCTCCAGTCATCTTTGGGCCGTGGCCTTCGAGACACTGATCATCTGATTCGGTCTTCGTTGTCAGGTGGGACCTGGGCCGCATTTGAGGTGGTCTGGGTACAGTGGGCGGACTGGATCAGTACTTTGGGGAATGTGACATCAGATGATGATCGGATCGGGGCCTTGTTGTGTTTTCTGGCACAGTGTCAGAGGGAGGGGTGGTCGGTGTCTAGAGTGTCTAGATTTTTTGCAGGATTGGCCTTCGGTTTTAAGATGCGTAGGTTGCGGGACGTGACGAAGGACTTCGCAGTAGCCAGGGCGTTGCGGGGCTACTGTATATATATACATTTTTTATCTTTATTAGAGGATTGTAGCAGATTTCCTCGGTCTTTCGCTTGTGTCCGTGGAACCTGGCCCCTTTGTATTACAAATGGCAGTATTATTGGGATTTCCAAACAGATATCACGATGTTATTTGTTTTACTGCCAGTGTTTAGAGGGATGAGTGGTCGTGTCGATTTTAATTTTATTCAGGATATTCCTTCGGGATTAAGAGGCCCTTATGTTGCCCGTACGAAGATTGTTCCCGGATAGCCCATTTGATATATATAATTTTTACTTTAAATTGAGGTTTGTGGATTTCTCTCATCTTGCACAGTGTCTAATGAACCTGGCGCTTGTATTTAAAGTAGTATTTAGTTTTTCCAAACAGATCTCACAATGTTACTTTGACTATTATAACTGCCCGTGATTCTAGTGATATTAGTATGATTCGATTTTTTCTTTGTATCTCAGGAGATCATTCCTCTCCAGGGACAAAGCAGGCCTATATGTTGTCCCTACAAGTTGTTCAGGATACCCCATTTGGATGAAATGATTTCTTAAATGCCAAGTTTGTGATTCTCTCACAGTCTAATGAACTGGGCCTTTGGTATTCCTTCTTTTGAGGGACTGGGGTGGTGACTTGACCACTTCAGGAGACCATTTGTCGCCATTGGTTTACGTAAATGTCCCTACCAATGGTCCCATCATATAGTTATTAAATGGTGAGGTCAAGAAAATGTATACAATCACCTCCCACTGCATGTGTAAATTTAAGGCCCAAATCATTATGGTTTAAAGACTTAACAAAATCCAAAAATTGGTGCCAGACCAAAGGACAAGGATGTCATTTTTATATTGCCCCAAAAGACAGTCTTTTGGGCCCAGATGACATCCTGGTTCCCAAAGACCACAGTGTCATCCCACCAGCACAGGGTGAGATTAGCATAGGTTGGGGCGCAGGCGGTTCCCATTGCGGTACCAATAAGTTGGTGGAAGAACCTGCAGTCAAAAAGAAAATAATTGTGGGTTAGTATAACCCATAGGGATCATCGAACAGTATGTTGTTTACCTGGGGCTTGAGTTTGACATATCGCGGATCGGGTTGACAGATTGCTGGGTGGGGCTTGTGAGAATCCAGCTGTCATGGTGCACATTGACAAGTTAGAGGTAGGTGGAGTGTCCTTAAAAATGATTTCAGGGACTTTGGCCAAAAGCTCAAGGCAAGGACCTCCAGGGTAATATTTTTGGAATATTACGTCTTCCACTGGCCACAACAGAGAAGCAGCGAGAGATAAGAGAGGTGTATAAGTGGCTCAAAAATTGGTGTAGGAAAGAGGGATTTGGGTTTTTGGAAAACTTTGCTGACTTCTGTCTTGGCTACAGACTTTATGCTAGGTACGGGCTGCACTTAAATGGGGAAAGTGCAGCTGTATTGGGGGACAAAAAGGCCAGGAAGTTGGAGGAATATTTAAACTAGGGACTGGGGGGGGGGCAACTATAAAGATAGCATGCAAGATAGTGAAGATAGAGAGCTGGGAATTAGGAATAAAACTGGGGGTGGAGTGGAGGGAGGGGGTGTAGCAATAGTTAAAAAGAATAGGGAGAAACGAATAAAAACTGAATAAACTCTAAATTGCAGCCGACTAAAGCCAGGAACCTCACCAACAAAGTACATGAACTAGAATTATTAATTGCTGAAGAAAAATATGACATAGTGTGGATAACTAAGACATGGCTGGACGAGAGCTACGACTGGGCGGTTAACTTACAGGGTTACAGTCTTTTTAGAAGTGACCATAAACACCGGGGAGAGGTGTCTGTCTCTATGTAAAATCCTGTCTGAAGCCAACACTGAGGGAAGATATATGTCACGGATGGTAGTAGTGGATCCGCTGGACCACAGCAAGCGATCGTGTAAGCCACGCTAGGGAGAGAAATCTAAGTAGGTCCCGGTTTTCACCAGAGCCCGCCGCAAAACGGGATGGACTTGCTGCGGCGGGATTCTACCAGGTCGCTTCCACTGACGTGACTTGCTTGCGATTGCAGCCATGGGTGAGCGTGGTACAGAATCGTGAGGCGTAGACGTAGTCGGGGACAGGCAGTAGGTCAGGGCAGGCGGCAGAGGGAAGAAAGCAAGACGGTACGGTACACAGGAATCACGGCAAGACAAGGAACGCTTTCTCAGTTGGCTAGTAGGGCACTAAAGATCCGGCGCTGGGCACAGGAAGGGGCAGGCTTTAAATAGGGGCAGCGACCGACAATGGAATTTGCCGGTGCGCTGGCCCTTTAAATTTAACAATGCCGGCGCTTGCGTGCCTTAGGAGGCGGGGATGCGCGCTCCGAGAATCAGAGACACAGTCAGGAGCGTGGCTGGGTAAGTTGAAGCGAGAGCACCCGCGACCCGACATGCGGGTCGTGGTGCCGCTCGCCCGCGGGGCACGAATGCGCCCGCGACCCAGAGAGGGGCTCGCAGGGGCACCCGTGACAGTACCCCCCTTTAGGCCCCTCCCTCTTTATGTCTTAGAGGAATTTGCGGACCAGGGAGCAATCCAAAATGTCCTCTGGCTCCTAGGACCTTTCTTCAGGCCCGAACCCCTTCCAGTCAATGAGGAAATGTCGCTTCCCCCTGATCGTTTTCATGGCCAAGATTTCTTTTATGGTGAAGATGCTCGTGGCTTCAGCCTCAGGAGTCGGAGGAGAAACTTTCCGGGAAAAACGATTCAGGACAACTGGCTTCAGGAAGGAGACGAGGAAGGAGTTTGGGACCCGCATCGTGGGGGGAAGGCGGAGCCTATATGCGACCGGATTGATGCATTTCAGCATTTTGAACGGTCCCAGGAAGCGGAGACCCAGTTTTTAGCCGGGGATCTTGAGACGAATGTATCTCGCAGACAACCATACTTTATCTCCAGGAGAGAAGATAGTCTTCTCTTTTTGTCTGCTTGCTTCTTAGTGCGGGCAGAGGCCCGTTACAGAGACTGGCATGTCTGATCCCAGATAGCAGTTAAGTCCTGGACCAAATCTTCCACGGCCGGGACCTCAAAGGGCTCAGAGAGGGGGAGTGGTGGGCGTGGATGTCGCCCGTAGACAATGAAGAAGGGTTCGGCACCGGCAGACTCCGAATCTAACAAATTGTATTAGAACTCTGCCCACGGTAACAGGTTGGCCCAGTCATCCTGAAGTGCAGAAAAAAAAGTGCCGCAAATAGCAGCCAAGCATTTGGTTAACCCTCTCCACCTGCCCATTGGTCTGAGGGTGATAGGCCGAAGAAAAATCCAACTTTACTTGTAGCTGGTTACAGAGGGAGCGCCAGAACCTAGAAACAAATCGCACCCTCCCGGTCCGAGACTATATGGCGGGGCAGCCCATGTAGCCGAAAAATATGTTGAAAAATGTACTGGCCAGACAAGGAGCAGAGGATAGACCTGGCAGAGGAACGAAATGGGACATCTTAGAAAAGCGATCCATGACTACCGAGATCACAGTTACCGGAGGAAGGCGGGAGGTCAGTAATAAAGTCCATGGCCACGTTGGTCCAAGGACAATCGGGAATAGGCAGTGGCTACAGCAGACCTGCCGGCTTGAGATGGGAAGATTTGTTGCGAGCACGAGAAGTGCACGACTCCACGAATTCGCAAACGTCTTTGGCCGGACTGGGCCACCAATAAAAATGGGAGATGAGAGAGCAAGATTTCTTCACTCCCGGGTGTCCAACCACTCGAAAGCAATGTCCCCAATACAGTATTTTCATCCGTAGAGCCGGGCGCACGTAAGTCTTGCCCGGAGGGATTTGTTGCAGATCTATGGCTACAGCAGAGATTAGCCTTTCAGGAGGGATGATATGCCGAGGTGCTGGTTGGTCTCCTACCATGTCAGAGGCACGAGAAAGGGCATCAGCCTTGACTTTTTCTCCGCGGGGCAGAAATGAATCAGAAAATTTAATCGGTAAAAGAATAGGGACCATCGAACTTAGCATAGGTTTAGACGCTGGGCCGTCTGGAGATAGAGGAGGTTCTTTTGGTCGGTGTAAATATTGACCAGGTGTCGAGCCCCCTCCAGGAGATATTGCAATTCCTCTAGGGCTAGCTTGATGGCCAGTAATTCCCGGTCTCCGATAGCATAATTTCTCTCTGCAGAGGAAAAGGTTTTTGAGAAAAAACCACACGTGAGTGTTTTGCCTTTGGGACCCTTTTGAGTAAGCACAGCTCTGACTCCTACTGAGGAGGTAACATCTTCCAAGAAGAAAGGTTTTTCTGTATCCATCCGGGTGAGTACCGGGGCAGAGGCAAACACAGACTTCAACTTGAGGAAAGCTTCTTCCGCAGCTGGTGGCCATAACCTCGGATTACTACCTATTTTGGTTAAAGCCACTATAGGAGACACCAGTGAGGAGAAATGTGGCACAAACTGTATATAATAATTGGTGAATCCCAGAAATATTTGTATGGCTCGGAGGCCCACGGGTCTTGGCCACTGCAGGACAGCAGACAATTTGGCAGAATCCATCTGCCAGGCCCTTGTTCGAAATAATGTAGCCGAGAAATGGGAGGCTTTTCTGGTGGAACAGACATTTTTCAAGCTTGGCATAGAGGCGGTTAGCCCTCAAACGCCGGAGGACTTGTTGTACATGGCTTATGTGGGACTCCGGATCGGGGGAGAAAACTAGAATATCGTCCAGATAATCAACGACACAGGTATACAGGAGATCCCAGAATATGTCGTTGACGAACTCCTGGAAAACTGCTGGAGCGTTGTAGAGACCAAAGGGCATAACCAGGTACTTGATGTGCCCATCGCGGGTGTTAAATGCCGTCTTCCATTCGTCCCCCTCACATATGCGAATGAGATTATAAGCTCCCCGCAGATCCAATTTAGAAAATATCCTGGCTCCCCAAAGCCGGTCAAAAAGCTAAGTAATCAAAGGCAGGGGATACTGGTTCTTAATGGAAATCTTGTTGAGCCCTCGGTAGTCGATGAATGGCTGTAGAGAGCCGTCTTTCTTCTCTACGAAGAAGAATCCAGTCCCGGCAGGGGAGGAGGATTTTTTTAAAATCTAGGCCGACATAGCCTGCGTCTCGCATACTGACAGCGGGTAGACTCGGCCCCGAGGTGGAGAGGTGCCGGGCAGCAGATCAATCGGGCAGTCGTAAGGGCGCTGCGGAGGTAGAGTCTCCGCCTGCTTCTCGGAGAACACATCTGAAAATTCTTGGTATGAAGCAGGAAGGCCTGCCAAAGACATGGGTGGAATCGAAGAAGAGGGAAGCACCGGGCTGGGTGCCACCAAACAGTGAGACCGTCATCCTTGCCTCCAATGTAGGACTTTCCAACGTAGGAAGTTTCCAGCCGGACCAGAGTTCAAGAAGGCAGAGACTTGAAATTGAACTCCCGGTCCAGATCCAACAAGGACAGGCATGGTCAAACGAGGAGAGGACTTGCTCTCACCTATGGACGCCTCTCCCACGTGGCCTAGGTGCGTGCCTTTCCCGGATGATGAGGACGAAGTGGGCAGCCCCAGCGGAAATGTTTGGGGCTGGCACAATAAAGGCATACGTTTTATTCACGCCGCAGGTTCAGCTCCTGAGGAGTCAAATGAGCCGGCAGGGAAGACAACTGTGGTGGCCTCCGGAATACAGGAGCTAGGTGGGGAAAACGACAACCCCTGGCAGGTGCGTGTTCCTGACGGAGCTCTTCTCGCCGTTCCAAAAAATGATATCGATCCGAGTGGCCAAAAAAATAAGGTCACTCAAGGAAGAAGGCGGATCACAGGTGGATAAGGCATCCTTGATTTGGCTGGAGAGGCCTTTCTTGAAGGTGGCGGCTAAAGCCGCTTCGTTCCATGATAGTTTCGAGGCCAGGGTGTGGAACTGTACTGCGTAGCCGCCCACTGAGGAGTGTCCTTGGCGTAGCTTCAGTAAGGCAGTTTCAGCAGAAGAGGCTCGGGCGGGTTCCTCAAACACGCTGCGGAATTCTGTGAGGAAAGTGGCGAGGGTAGCCCGGAAAGAAGGCTGACCACGAATGCGACCTTCGACCTTTCAGTAGGGAATTGGTTCCCTATTAATTTGATGTGCAGAGAGCATTGGGTGATAAAGCCTCTGCAAGCTTCGGAGTCCCCATTGAACTTAGACGGCATAGACAGGTGACGCCTTGAACCAGCAGCCGGTGTGGAAGCTGAAGGTGCAGCGGAAGCCACAGGAGCGGGTTGTTGCTGCTGGGTGGCCAGGCACTGCTGCATCATGGCGGAGAGGTGGCTGAGTTGCTGGGCCTGCTGAGTGATCTGCTGGGATTGCTGAGCCACGATGGTGGTTAGGTCAGCAACGCTAAGCATAGGCACCTTGGCGGGATCCATGGCCAGATCTTACTGTCACGGTTGCTAGTAGTGGATCCGCTGGACCACCGCAAGCAATGGTGTAAGCCATGCCAGGAAGTGGAATCTAAGTAGGTCCCGGTTTTCATCAGAGCCTGCCGCAAAGCGGGATGGGCTTGCTGCAGCGGGATTCTACCATGTCGCTTCCACTGACGTGACTTGGTTGCAATGGCAGCCCCATGTGAGCGTGGTACAGAATCGTGAGGCGTAGACGTAGTCGGGGACAGGCAGTAGGTCAGGACAGGCGGCAGAGGTTCGTGGTCGAGGGACGGAAGCAAGATGGTATGGTATACAGGAATCATGGCAAGACAAGGAACGCTTTCTCAGTAGACTAATAGGGCACTAAAGATCCGGCGCTGGGCACAGGAAGGGGCACGCTTTAAATAGGGGCAGCGACCAGCAATGGAGTTTACCGGTGCGCTGACCCTTTAAATTCAACAGTGCACGCATGCGTGCGCCCTAGGAGGCGGGGACACACATTCCGGGAAGCAGAGACACAGTGGAAAACTTTTGAACGTCCTGCCCTAAAAAAGCGACTCGAGAATCTGAATATTGATACTTCATATCTCTTGTCATTACTGGTGACAAATTTTGTGCCATTTGTGCCTGAAGCAAGACTCCTCGTCTCAAACCACCAGTGTACGGCAACCTTAGCCAATTCCAGAGCGACCCTTGGGTCATATTGCTATGGACTTCATCACAGACCTACCACCCTCCTCCAACAATACAGTCATTTGGATGCTTACTGATTGTTTTTTCCAATTGGCCACCTCTTCTTCCAACACAAATTTTGCCTTCATGCCTTCATGGACAGCATATTGTCTTGGATTGAAGGGGTCAAATTCGTGTCAAGAGTGCTTCTGGGAGCTAGACACAAACCTTATTGCCCCTGATCTCGCTGTCAAGTTCCACCAGGCTAAAAAGAGGGGGAGGCTTTAAGGGGTTACTGTCATTAGTTGTGCCGCCTCCCACATGCCAAGCCATGGACATGCTCATATTGCTTGGGTCCCCGCCTCAGCTTACTTACCATCCCCCGCTCCCATATCTATGTGCTCCTTTGCTGTATACCACCATGCACAGTCCTGCTCCCTATGCCATGCACACACTGGCTCTGTGAAATTTAAATGGGTGGTGCTGACCCTATATCTTGCAACAACGCTCTGACCACTCTGCTAGAGTATTGCTGTTAGTTCGGCATCATTAGTTAGTTCTGCTAATATATCGTTATTTTATGTACCAGACATTCCTGTCTTTCCTGAACATGTTGTCTGCCATCTGCCCTGACTCTTCCGCATGTCCCTGATTACACACCTGCCTGCTGACTCTGTACCATGCTTGCCCCCTGTCACCACCGCAAACAAGTCACGTCAGGGGTAGCAACCTGGGAGTCTCCCGACGCACAAGCCCAACCTGCTTTGCGGCAGGCTCTGGTGAAAACTGTGAGGCTCCTTAGACTCCGCTCCCTGACGTGGCTTATACCACCACTTCGGGTGATACAGTAGATCCATTACTTCTGCCTTACATTGCTTTACCAGGTCCTTAATTCTTATGTTTGACAGTCTTTTAGGTTGACAGCAGCCTTAACCCTAGACATACAGTCTTTTTAGCAGGGTGATGCCTGCTTTCTCCACCAATTGTGGGGGCTGGCCCAAAGTTAAACCATCAAGAAGGGGCCCACACCCCCGGATTAGCTATACTTAAAACATAACAAATGTAAAAAGGTTTTAAAACTTCACGGGGCCAGGCCCCTAGTGACCCTTTCCATATTTAATACACACATACTGTACAGAACCAGGCAAAAGGTTAATAATGTTTTGGACTATTGACTTTTAGGCTCCATATCTCACCGCTCACTACAGTTTTGAATGCGAGACTCCAATCTAGGGTCTACAGTACACTTGGAGTTGATTCTAGGAGTCCACCGTACAGCTACCGTACATGCTTATTATGCTCTGCCTCTTGCTTATTTTCCTCTGACATTCTCCCTTTCCCAATGATGCAGTTTAAAAAGAAAAATGCAATCTGCCTGCTTAGGGGTCCCCATGGTTCCCCCTTGTCCCCCGGAGGTCAGCCCAAGCCTTATGGGGGTTGTTTTTCCTGTGAGAAATGATACAGCCCGTCAGTGAGAATTATTAATTTTGAAGAAGATTAAAAGTCAAAAAATTGCCACCAGGTTTCTCTTTATACAAGGAATTTGGAACCGTTGTGCCCTCCAGATGCAGGGAAAAGGTCCCCCTTTTACCGCTTCTCTTTTCCCAGCGCTTCGTGTTATAAATCTCGCCCCCAGAGGATGTTGGGTAAAAATCTTTTCTTCCATTAATCTCTTTATAGAAACACCGGGCCCGGGGAAATGTCGTAAAACCCGCGGAGAGCACTGGGGGGGAGAGGTCACAGTTGGTGAGATTATTTTTGGACTGCGTGCGTTAGATTAATCACGGTGTTTATGTTTTGGTTTTGGGTTTTTCAATTCAAAAATCTATCTCGGGGCCCACAACTCTCACAAAAATTAAACCCACCCCTTCCTTAATTCCCCCCCCCCACAACCCACAACCCATCAGCTCATTTTTTTCCCCTCCTCCCCCTCCCCCTTTGCCAACCCCCCCCAAAAAAATTTTCAAAACATTTTTTTTTCCAAAAAATTTTTAATGCCCCCCATTATTCTATGGGTACTGTAAAATCCCACTCGTGGCCTACCATCTAACATCTAAATCCCCATCTTGGTGCCCAGTGACCCACCTCTCCTCATTCTTCTTTATCCTCCCTCTGCCTCCCTTTAGGTACACATAATTCTTTGACTATAATCATGATTAAAGGGTGCCATAACCTATGTCCAAGGAAAAACCAACATTCAAGACGAAAGTCCCAAAAAAAAGGGTCCAATCCACAATGAACAAAACAAAAATATGGGGGAATGGAAAAAACTGAACTTAACTTTTTTAAAGAATAGACAAAATTTTTTAAAATAAATGGAGCAACCTTTAGTCCAAAGATGTCATGAGGGCTTAAAGCACATACAAAGCCGTAAGACCACGCAAAACACAAGTGTCAATAATACTGGTATTATTGTTCCAAAGTTATGCAGTGATGCAAGAAAATACAGGTAATATGCAATAGAAAAAAGGGGAGAAAAAGCGTTCCCTAGCGCAAGTACGCGACTTGGATATAGAAATTAGTATATAATCTCCTATACACAACCTTTTAATGATTTTGTGCAGGAAAACCCTCAAAAAGAGCCTACGGGTTCTTTAGAAAATTAAACAGTGGGGGGGGGTTTTGTGCTGCCCTGGTTGCAATGCCCGGGAGCCGTCATGGAGCCGGGTATTTAAATTGCAGGTAAGGGATAAAAATAAAATTCCCGCTTTTCCCCAAAATTTTCAAAAAACCCCCCAAGTGACGCCCCTAAACCCCCGTTTTCAGTTATCGGGAAATTTTTATTTTTTTAAAAAGGGGAAACTTTTTTCGTTTGCTAAAAGCACAGTCAGCCCCCATATCATAAATGAGGGGACAACCTTTTAAATTATTTTGCAAAAAGCACAAAGCCCAGTCTGCCCCTGGAAACCACCCAACCCTCTGCACCTAGCAGCAACCGCCCATTCTGCCCCTGGAAAAACCAGCCGCCCAGACTGCCCCGGGGTAACAGCCGCCCAAACTGAAAAGGGAAAAAATCCCCCAATTTGCCCCGGGTTTAAAAACCGCCCGGGCCCGGGCCCGGGGTAAAAATCCCCGTCTGACCTGGTAACAACCACCCAGTCTCCCACCTGGTAAAAACCCGCCAGTCTGAAATTTGGTAAAAAACCCCCCAAAGTCGGGACCTGGTAAAAACCCCGCCCATTTCTGCCCCTGGTAAAAACCCCCCCCCTCCCGGGTTGCACCGGGGTAACCCCCCGGGCCCAAAGCTGCCCCTGGAAAACCAGCCGCCCAGTTTTGCCCCCGGGTAACAATCCCCCCGTCTGCCCCGGGTTTAACAATCCCCCAGTCTGCAACCTGGCAAAAACCCCCAGTTCCCCTTTGGTAAAAATCCCCCAGTCTCACCGGGTTTAACTTTTCACTCACTGAACCTGGTAAAACCACCCAGCCCTGAAAATTTGGGTTAAAAAACCCCCCGGTCCCCCCTGGGTAACAATCACCCAGTCTGCACCTGGGTAAAAAATTCCCCCCAGTCCCCGGGTAACAACCCCCCAACTTTTTGCCCCGGGTAAAAAAAACGCCCGTTTTTGCACCGGGTAAAAACCCGCCCAGTCTGTACCGGGGTAAAAACCCCCCGGGGTCTGCACCTGGTAACAATCCCCCCGGTCTGCACCTGGTAACAATCCCCCAGTCTGCACCTGGAAACCTTCCCCCCATTTCTGCCCCGGGTTTAACAAACCCACCCAGTCGGGCCCCTGGTAAAAAAACCGCCCACCTGCCCCGGGTTTAACAATCCCCCCTTTTGCACCTGGTAACAACCGCCCTTCTTTTACCTGGTAAAAAACCGCCCACCCTCCCAACCTGGAAACCCAATGCCCAGTCTGAAACCGGGTAACAACCACCCATCTGAAAATGGTCACAACCCCCCAATTTTGCACCGGGGTAACAATCACCCAGTCTGCCCCCTGGAACAATCGCCCAGCCCTGCACCCTTGGAAAACAACCGCCCAGTCGGGCACCGGGGAACAACCCACCCAGCCCTGAAACCTGGTAAAAACCCACCCAGCCCCTGACCTGGTAACAACCCCCGTCTGTACCGGGTAACAATAAAACCCATTCACCGGGTTTAACAAACACCCAGCCCTCCCACCTGGTTTAAAAATTCGCCCTTTTCTGAAACCTGGTAAAAACCCGGGCCCAGTCTGCCCTTTTTTTAAACAAAGGCCAGTTTTGCCCCTTTGTAACAATCACCCAGTCTGCCCCTATTTGCTACCGCCCATCTGCACCTGGTAAAAACCCCGCCCAGCCCTGCACCGGTAAAAACCCCGCCCATTCCCCACCTTAAAAACCCCCCAGTCTGAACCTGGTAAAAACCCACCCGTCTGCCCCTGGGTAAAAATTTCACCCAGTCTGCACCTGGAAAAAAACCACCCAGTCGCACCGGGAAAAACCCCCAAACCCAGCCCGGGCCCCCGGTTTAAATTCCCCCTTCTCCCACCGGGGTTAAAAACCCACCCAGTCTGCACCTGGTAACAATCCCCCCGTCTCCCCCCGGGGTAACAATGACCCAGTCTGGACCGGGTTTAACAACCACCCAGTCTGCACCTGGTAACAATCACCCAGTCTCCCAACCTGGTAACTCACCCATTTCTGCACCTGGCTGCAGCATTTGCCCCTTTGGCAATCAACCTGTTTTTCCCAAAAATAGTAGAAACCAGGAGTTATTTACATAGAAACATAGGGTCGAAATTTTATGATGGGGGTTGCGCCTTTTTTTCTGGCGAAAACTACGCCCCCCACTGACCCAAACCCTGTGGGAAATCCCCGGGATCCCAATTTTAAGGGGGCAAGCTTGGCCACTTTGGATGCGCCTAACTTTAAAAGGGGCGGCAATGGATCCCGGTTGGGCTTTGGGGGGGGCCCGGGGCATTTTGGGAAAAATCTGAGGCTTGCATGAATCCCCGGTGGGGAAAATTTGAGGGGGCAAAAACAGCCCCCGATAGGCAGACCTCTTTGTTTCCGGTCTAAATGAGCCAGAGGAGACAAACGTGAAGTGAAACGTAAGGGAATGGGGCAAAGTGTGCTCTAGGTAAAATGTTACAACTCCCACGGCTTTTGCGCTCGGGAAAGGGCATGGGATTTATGATGGGGAGCGGCGAACGCATTAGGGGTTTTTTCAAATACAATCTGTAATAAAACTGTAAAATGGCCGAAATCAAATGAAAAGATTTAAACGAAGTTGTGCCAAATTGGTATAAAAATGAACAATAAAAATGGGGGTTAACAAAAAAATAAACTAATAAAAATGAATTCATTTAATTTATATTTATTTCTTTATTTTCGTTAGCACCATATTATTGATCATTTTATATACACATCGGCACAACTTCGTGAGTCTTATCATTTGATTTCTGTCTGTACAGTTTTATTATAGATTGCATTAGAAAACCCATAAGAGACGTCGCTTCGCTCCCCATAGGCCCAAATAACCGTGGCTCTTTTAACTTAGCCAAGCCCCCGCTACTTCAACCAATCAGCTCTTTTCTGCATTTTTTACCGTATTTTGAACTGTCCCGCCTATTAATTTGATTGGTCAATACTTATCCATAGCTTATAATGGGTCACTGTCGCTCCTATTCTGATTGGCTGGTTTGTGCCGACCAATGAGAAGAGCTTACAGAACTTGAATTACTGTCTTTCCCGGCAATTTACAATATCCCAAATCCTGATGTTGCACCGGTCTCGGCGACAAACGCGTTGTTAGTGATTTGATTGATGTATTTTTTAGAAGGTTTGAGCTCTTTTTCAGATAATGTTTTACACATGATAAAAACGATTTTTTTATTCATACTCCGTGCCTGACGGAGCTGAGAGCTGAGATTTATTTCTTTTGCCATCTTATATATTTTTCCTTTAATTTTAAATGATCCACTTTTTCAATACATTTAATCGTTTTTAGACAACTTTGATATTTATCTTTATTAATGAAATAATTTTATAGACAACTGATTTTTATTCTTGTACTGTTGTAACAGTCGACCTAGAGCACATTTTACCCCTTTAAGTTCTCGCTTCACTTCGCCTCCTCCGTCTCAGGTAGACCACATTCAACTAGGTCTGCCTATCGGAGCTGTAATGCGCCTCACTTTGCCGACCCGCAATCATGCATGCATCGGAGTATTCGAAAGTGCCGCGTCCCGCCCCAGAACGCCCACACCGCGCCCATTGCACGTACCTTCATGTTAGTCGCAGCCGAAAGTGGCAAAAGTTGCACCTAACATCCCATCCCTGCGTCCAACAGTGGATTCGGACCGGTGAGGCACAGGTTACGCCAGAAATCGGTCACAACTCCTGATTATACATGTCGCCCTATGTGTCCTGGCATAAGCATCTCGCTGCTGCTGCTGTGCTATATTGAACATATTGTAAAACAAGCTCGTTTTATCAGCGACTGGGGTTAAAGACCATCACAAGTCTGTGTCATTTGCACACTTGTTATGTAACCAGCGTTATTGTTTTGTTTTAGTTTGTGGGGTATTCTCCATAAAGTTCAGGGTGGGTGTACCTCTGCCCCATACACGCCTCAATTCCATCTGGTTGGTATTTCAAACCAAAGGCTTAATTTAACCCCTTGATCGTGGGGTAATTTGGACAAAAATACAGGGTGTCTTTACTTTTTGGTCCTCTATACACCTAAATTGCATCTGTTTTTTCTGTATGATATTTCATACACAAGGCTTAATCTAACTTCTTGATTGTGCGGTAAGTTGGACTAAAGTACAGGGTGTCTGTATTTTTTGGTCCCCTATGCACCTAATTTACATCTGTTTTTTTGTACGTTTATTTCATATTTTAATGTTTTGATCAAACAGTATGTCAAGACAAGAGGTGGCAGCCTTCATATGTGAGTGGCAGGGGCCCACAAACATTCCTGGAGCGGGAAACCAGGTCGCAGCACAGTAAGGGGAGCGCAGCAGGGGTCAATCGGTGAGGCCAGAACTGCGGTGTCATGTAGCGGCCGTCGTGTGTTTAAAGCAACCCAAGGGTTTTTCTTGATTGGTTGACTAGGTCATCCACTTCCTCCCAGATGACACCCTGACAAACCCCAGCAAGGTTGGTGGGTTTGTCAGACACAACCCTTAGTTGGCATGGCCCAGGAGCGGGTCAGCGGCTCTCACCTGTCCTCAACCTGCCTCTGTCCCATCCGGTTCCCTCAGCCAGAGTTCTACTACGTGGCCTGGGCTCAGCGCCACTATACAGCGAGGACGAACTCTTTGAGGACAGTCAGCAGCTGCTTGGCAGCGAAGAAGTGGGGCAGACATCCGCTGCTTCTTGCAGTAGGTGGGAAGGTAGTGATGTGGGGAGTGGCACGGGAGGTTATGTTGCTAGCAGTCAGGCTCTGCATACCGAGACCATTGAGGAGGACAGCAGTGACAGGCAAGCACAAATAGATGATGATGTAGCCAACCACACTTGGGAGCCGGGTGAAGCAAGGGCTTCATCATCATCGTCGGGAGAAGAGGGCGTCAGCTTGCGTGTCAGGCAGCGGCACAGCTAGCAAGTCGGTAGTGTGGCCGTGAGTCAGCAGGGTGGCAGCAGAGCGAGGTCAGGAGCCAAATGGCCACGGGGTAGAAAACCCGCTTCGCAGAGCCAAGAAAGTAGCAGCAAAGGGGCTCAGCGAGGCAGTGGCGGTAGTAGTCAGTCAGTAAGGAGCGTTGGAAGTAAAATCAGCTACTCCGCGGTGTGGCAGTTTTTTGCTAAGACACCAGAGGAGCCGAATATGTTTTATATGTAGAAATCTTGGGGGGGCAGAAAGTGAAGCGTGGCCAGGGAGCTAACGTTGGCACCACGGCCCTGCGTCAACACATGCAGCTTCACCATCAAGTGGCCTGGGAGAAACGTGGCTCAGATGTGGTGGTCCATCCTACCACCACAGCAACAGCAGCTGTGCCCAGTGGCACGCATGCCATTTCAGCCAGTCAAGGCCCCACCACCTCTGCCAAAGGGAGCTGTTTGTCTTTGCCATCATCTCCCCCGGGCAGATTGCTCCTGCTCCTCGCCACTCATGGCCGCTAGCAGTCGTTAACGAGGGATTGCCAAGAGACAGCAGTATGCGTCCAACCATCCCAAGGTGCAGAAAGCTAACCGTGCTTCCTGTCCAAGTTTGTTGGTACTGCAGTCCCTCCCTTTCCGAATGGTGGACTCTGCACCGTTCAGAGAAGTAATGGCCTGTGCCGAGCCGAGGTGGACAGTCCCAAGCCATAATTTCTTTTCCAAAAAGGCAGTACCAGTCCTTCATAAATATGTAGGACAGAAGGTGGGCCAGTCCTTGAGCCTATCGGTGTCTTCCAAGGTGCACGTCAAATTGCTGCTCCTGCGGCAATGTCCGCCTCCTCCTCCTCCACCACCATCTCAGCCTCCACAAGTCTAAGCACTGCTCAATCATACCACATATGCAGGGCACAGCGGTGTCACGCAGTTCTACACCTGGCTTGCCTCGGCAAACAAAGTCACACAGGGGAGGAACTGCTCCGCGTCATGAAAGAAGAAATCGATTTTTGGGGGGGGCTTTCCCCCGTGAAAAAACGAAAAAATTGGAAACCTGGTGACTATGTAGGAAAATGGTGGCCCCCTGCGGCACCCGAAGGGGGTGACCCATGCCCCCTTTTCATGCGCACATGTTTAATCGGGGTTGTCAAAAGGTTCCTAAAGTCTTCCCCCTTTCGTAAGAATTTTAAAAATGGCCAGGAAACTGTGCATGCGTTTTAAAATCCACTCCTACAAAGCCAAAACACCCCCCTTGAGTGCCAGCAGAACGCCTCCCCCCCCAACATAGGCTGATATGCGATGTTTCCCCCCCGTTGGAATTCCAGCCTCCATATGTTGGACCGACTTTGAACAGAGAAAGGCCATTAAAATTTTTTGAGTCCAAGCGGACAGGAGAAAAACCCCGGGTAATTTTGATGTCGCCGGGGGAGCCATGGGGAAAACCCCCCATTTCTCAGGGCCCTTTTGGGGGGCCCCCCATTTTTTGTCAGTCCCCCCAGGTGAATAAATGTCATTCCACGCTTCATGTTTGGAACAGATTTGCAAAATCGTCTGGGGAGGGGGCTGGAGACATAGTGATACTTCATGGCCCGGAGTCCCGGTGGGGGGGTGAACGGAGGAGGAGGAGGACTTTGGGCACAACAGTGGGGGCTGGGGAAAATAAGGGTTTTTTTTTTCTACTCAGGGTGAACAGGAAAGGAAGGATGAAAGCACAGCCGTAAAGGAGGTAAAGAGGGGAGAATTTGATGTAGACGAAGCAGAAATTGACCCTTCAAGCAACTGTGTGCAGTATTACAGTGGAGAAAATGGGAGGCAGGGAGACTCCCCCCCCCTCTAAGTCCACTTGTGCATGAAAATTTGCCCCCCGCAGCATGGGCACTGATTTGTTAAACAGGCTATGAAAAGCCGAAATAGTTCTCCATCCCGGCAAACGGGAATGACATTCTGTCCTGATAAAATACTCTTCGATCCCCCCTTCGCTACTGGTCCTCCAAAAAATGGGAAAGACCTATTATTTTTCCCAGCTGGTGAGAGGGAGGAGAAAACTCGTGGTACTATAGAGAAAATCCCCCCTGTGTAGTCCCAGTTGTTGGCCCCGCTGCCCTATGTGCGGCTATCTGTCCCCCCCTCTCTGACAGGTCCCCCCCCGCTGACCCGGGGGGATTTTCCTCCTAGCGCCTCACGACAAACTCTTACTGCCCCCCGCGCAATTGCTAGTGGGAAAAGGTTTGGGAGGTTTAAAGAAGCATTACCAAGCTACCAATTATAAGCAGCAACTAAGTACTGGAAGTCACTTGAATGAAGCATCCTTTTCCTAGTCCCCCTCTCCCCGCCCCTAGTGGGAGGAGGGCAGAGTCCCCGCCCCATGCAGCAGAAAAAGCAAGCCAGGGATCTGGAGTCGTGTCCCCCCTGAAACCAACAGGGTGGGGGGGCCTACATGGACATGCAACACCTCTCCTGAACTGCCACCCCAGCATCCAGTTTTAAGAAGATTCCGCTGGACTTTCTGGGCAGCAAGAAAATTTGGAATGTGTGGCCCGCAACTTGGCAGAGTTTGCACTGGAGAAGCAGTCCTGGCCCCGGCCCCAAGTTATTGGGGGTGGCCAACCATAGCGGGTGGATTCCCAGTGGGTCTGGCGGATCCCTCCGTTTTATTACCCCCAAGGAGAACCCGCTTTGGTGTTCCACCGAAATGTGGAGCGAACCTGACTTATTGTCCCAAGATGAATCCAGTCCCGAGTTAAAATCGTCCCAGAATTAACCACCCAACAGACAAAGCCAATGCCTTTTAGGCGTCCCCCATATTAACAATCAGTCCAATTGACGCCTCACCAAAACCTTTTTTGAGAAAAATGAATCCTGGGGCTCCAAACTACCTGGCCCCTCACCACTATACCCCCCCCCCGAATTGCCTCCCACCCACCCTGAATGCCACCACCAATACCCTTCTGCCCCAGTTTCCTTCCCCATCTTGCCACCCACCCTCTTTTAAAACCAGGGAACTGGTATTTATTGCCTCCCACCCTCCCATCCTCCTTTCTTTTTCTATTCATTCTTTGTGCCAATCTGTGGCCCTAAACCTATGTATACGCACCACCCCCTCCACCGCTTTGGGGTCCATTTTGTGCACACTAACTCTGACCTCCAAGCTGCTGCCTGCTTGCTAGCCACCCCCCACACTCCCTCAATTATGAGTCCCCACTTTTGTTGGGGCCTTACTACTGTTAGCTTTTGTCCCACCTTCCAGAATTTGTCCCATTTTTACCGAACCCCGCTCTCTCCCACCTCATGCTTGCTCTTGATGCCCTCAAATCACCTCCTCCCAACACTGTGGGGTTCCATTTGGTGCACAACTTTTTGTGGGCTTCCTGATGTTTGCCCTTGGCCACATCCAGAAAATTTGTCATATGGTTGGGCCCACTCCCCTGTGGCCTACTCCCATTACTCATGGCTGGCTTTTGCAGGCCCAAGTGGACCGCCTGGGGGGGGGGGGGGGGGGGGGTGGGGTGGGGTGGGTGTGGGGTGTGGGGGGTGGGGGGGGGTGGGGGGGGGGGGGGGGAGGGGGGGGGGGGGTGTGGGGGGGTCCGCCCTCCACTGGAAACAAAGACGCTGGTGGTTATTTCCTAAATGCTGGGTTTCCCCCCCCCCACCCACCCCACACCCACAATGAAAACCGTTTCCTCTATGGTCATGGTTTTTTTTTTTTTTACCCCTACCTTTTAAATCCTGTACAGAAGGAATGAAACGGATCATTGCTTGTCTGCCTGTTAGGTAGCCCAAAAGAGCAAGGAGTGGATACAGAACACAAAGGGTACCCAATAACAAATATGCCCAATTAACATGACCCATCCACTGTTTTTTAAAAGGGAAAATAATTCAACTCCTCCCCTGTTATGTTTTTTATTGGTTATTAAAGCAATACTGGATGGATATATGACCCATTGAAAAGCCGTACCCACCCTGACCCCGGATGAAAAGGAAGGGCAAACCATGATTCCAGAGACGACAATATGCAAAAATTACCTGCCCGACCCACCCGACACACCCTCCTCCACACTATTTTTGAGGGCTATATAAATATTATCTACATTGGGTTACAAGTGGGTTTATAAATCTTTGGAATCCAATTCTGATTGTCCGGAGTAAAAAAGGGTAGTGCGCCATTCTTTCTTCGATGGTTTTTATAGCAGATCTTGGGGCCCCTCAGCTCAATTCTTTTTCCCCAGCTGCCCCACAGCTGCCCATGGAACTATTCTCCCCAGGCCTGCCAATCCCACTTCAAGTTTATTGGTTTAGTTTTGGCCGCCTGAAAAAGTCTGTCCCCAAAGGGAAAAGAAGTTGAAAGTTGTTGAAGCGATTCTAAGAAGCGGTGGCCTTGTCCCCCCCCCTCATGTATCCGTGCCCGGTGGATCCACCCCCATCTACTGTATTATCCTTTAAACCATGTAGCTATAGGTTTTGGGAAGGGGAAATCAGAGGTTACCTGTTTACATAAGGAACTTGCCAAGGCATCAATTCACTGTATTATCTGTACTCATGCGCTTATAGGGAGGAAGAATAACAGAGGTTACCCGTATACCATTAGACTGCACAAGGTAATCATCTACTGTAATAATCTGTAACCATGACACAGGATGAAGAAATACAGAGAGGGTTACCTGCTTTACAAAGGAACTGCAAAGGTCAACAAATCAATCTCCCTGTATAATTATCTGAGTTACCAATGAGCTTAGGTTGGAAAAATTACTACGGAAAGTTAAACCAGTGTTTACAAAAGGGACCCTGGTTGCGGTATCAACTACTACTGTATTAATACATGAACCATGAAATCATATATGTTGAGAAATTAACAAAAGGATTTAACCTGTTACATAGGAAATAATATGCCAGGGATCAATCTAACTGTAATTATCTGTACCATGAGCTACAGGTGGTGAAATAAGAAGGTATTACCTGTTTACCATAAGGACCTGCGGGTATAATTCATTCTACTTTTTAAAATGTATACTGTTTAACCCCATGAGCTATAAGTGTAAGAAATACAAAGAATTTAACCTGGTTACATAGAATTGGTTACAGGTTGTCCCCCCGCCATCTACAGTAATTATGCAGCACCAAAAGGGTGGAGGATGACAGAGGTTTATACCTGTTTTTACAATAGGTAACCCCTTGCCATAGTGTTCATCTACAGTAATAACCTGTAAATAATAAGCTTAATAGATGTGATAACTACCAGAAGGTTATACCTGTTTTACAATAGGACCCTGCCAGAGTGACCCCCCATCTACTGTATAAAAACTTGTAATAAAAGCCTATAGGGTAGGAGAAATACAGAGGTTACCCCTGTTTACAATATGACACCCAGCAAGGTAGACCATCTACCATAAAATTAACTTACCAAACAAAGTGTGGAGGAAAAACAGAGTACACCTTGTAACCCATAGGACGATATTTCCATGAAGACCACCAACTACTGTAATTATCATGTACAGACACAGCTACAAAGTAGTAAAGGAATTACCGATGTTAAAACTTACTTGTATATATTACATTATAGTAACTGGCAGGGGATCAATCAAACTGTATTAAAACCCTGCCCACCAAAAGGTAGAGAGGCATACAGAGTGTTATAACCTGTTACAAAGGACACAGCAGGTGTACCATCAAAACTGACTTATCAGAAAAAAAACAGCAAACGTGTGGATGACAAACAGTAGGAATACCTAAATACATAGGAACAGCAGGTGTCATCCAACTGTATTAATTCTGTACCATCAGGTGGGAGGGAAAAAAAACAGAAGATACGCCAGATTTATAGTAGATACATAGGACTTATTTAATCAAGGTAAAAATACAACAACCTGTAATTATCAGTAAACAGTGAGGCTAATAAGTGGAGGAATACAGAGGTTTCCCCTGTATTTACAATAGTACCTGCAAGGATCATCTTACAGTATTTACTTCTAAATAACACCTTAAAGCCCTTTAAAAAGTTGGAGGATACAGAGTGTTAACCTGTTACATAAGGACCTGCCAAGGTGTCATCTATCTTCTACTGTATTATCCTTGTACATTGATGTTGTGAGTAGATTGGTGAAAAATAAGAGATGTATCTTAGCTAATCTACTCCTCCCGTTTTTGCCTTCTACTTGCCTTGCTCTATTTGTGCCTATCTCCTCGAGATCCCTTCCTGAGGTTTCTGAATCCTTATAAGGTATTTCCTATCCCGTTTGTATTTATCGTTATTGGCGAGGAGACCAAGCAGAGGGAACCTACACTACTTTTCAGGAAGGATCGTTTGTTTTCCCCCCATATATTTAAAGCAGCCACAGGTTATCCCGCAAAACATATAAAAAAAGAAAGAGGATCTGATGCTGAAAAGTGTCAAAATGTGGGGCCAAAGCCCTCCGAACAAAGGGGAAGAAAAACGAGAAAAAGAGATTTTATTCGCAACCAAAGAACCTTTTCAAGTGCGATCGCCATCCCCATGAGGGCTTTGGGGCTGATTCGAGCAGAGACGGCTTTGTGCAGAGAAAGGTGGAATGAGGAAGGTTTCTACCAGACAAGAGGGCAGGTGCCCAAAAACCAGTACAAAGCAGCGGACAGGTACTGGGAGCTGCTGGAGCTCCATGGATGCAATAGGAAAAATAGGGGTGTAGTGAGCCATCCAAAGGCTTCAGTGTCCCCCCCCTTAAACCCTGCTTTCAATTTCGGTTTTATTTTTTCCCGGTCGACCAGCCCCAAAAACCAGTGGCTCACCAGCAGAAAATTGGCTGCAAGTGGCTGGCACACCTACAGGAAGACCCTCCTCATTACTTTGTGGGTTAGGGAGAGCCCCCGGTAACCCTGTGATGGCCCAAGGAAATAGAGTGAGGAAGTGGGATGGTTTTTTTTATTTTAGGATGGGAGTATATATAGAAAGCGTTACCCTGTTTTGATGGTTTTTTGATGGAGTAGTGAATGTTTTGGATGATGGTGGGTTAAAGGATTGGTTTTGGTTGAGTAGTGAAAGGGAATTGGATGTAGGGGTGGAAAAAAATTGGTTATTTTTGGTTTTGAGTAGTGGATGGTTGATGGAGGAGTGGATTTTTGGTTGATGGAAGAGTGGATGGTTAGCAGAGTAGTGGAAAAAAAAAGTTGGGTGGACTTGTTGTGGTGGTTTTGTGGGGATGGTTTGTGGGAGGTGTTGGATTTTGGGATGGTGGGGATGGGGATACATGAGGGAAATGTGTAATGTTTTTGTTGCTTTCCCCATGGGCTGAAATTAAGTATTAGGTTGTGCACTTAATTAAGGACGAAGATGTAAAGTGAAAGCATGGCGGCACTAGTTCTTTGTAATAGATTCTACACGATTCATTTAAAGCTTCCAATACGGTGACGAGGCCAGGCACATAGTTGTCCTTCGACGACAACCCAGGATAAGCACTAAGTTACCCTACCCGTATTTTCCAAGTCAGTCACAATTGCCTTCCGGATTCAGTAATTCGCCAGCGACGAGTCCACAAAGAGAAGTCCCACTCCAGTATTTAAAATATTCATGAAATGGAGGCGTCCTTGCAGGTAAATGGATTAATTGAATGCCTCGTACAGTTGTCATTAAAAAAAATGATTTGCCACTGTTTCCCCCAGGGAAAGCTATCCAAACCTTTCGATTTTCATGTATAATATAATTAGTGCTTCGACCGCAACCAATTAACATCATTAATTGTACCCCCACTATCCGCAATCATGTCTTGTTGAGTTGCATTCATTATTCGACTATGTGCCAAAGCAATCATTCTTTGAGTCCATTCAATGATTACCTACCTATCTCAATTATAATCCGATTTCCGCAATTCTTGAAATTAAAAATCATTGTCTTCTAATTTTCCCATTCAATACTCACCTCTATCTATCACACTAATTATTCCACCTTGTATTAAAATTATTTCATTTAAAGAAAATTATTTCTTAATATTTCACTGCTGCATTCGTTCCCTTCCAATTAAAAATGTTATGTACCAGTGAAAGTTGCCCGGCGACCGAGTCTTTAATGTATTCCACTTAGTTTCAATTTTAAAAAAAACTATGTTTGTCCCTGTAATTATTACTAACTCCTATTCCTATCAACGAGTAGGAAAAAAGGGCTACCATGTTCCCCCCCCCAAATCAAGCTGTTACATCCATTCATTGGATATGAATACGTCCATGTAATGGGCCGGAATCCTTGGGGGTGACGGAGCAAGTCGGCCTCCTTCAAGAAATGAGGAAAACAGTGAAACTCTGTCCACAGTACAAAAGAGTTTCCCCTTGGCTAGCACCAACCTTTTATATCTTTCTCATGGTAAAACTTAACCAAGAAGCACCCTTGCAAACCTTCCATTAGGGCAAAAAACCCTCTTCCAACATGCCAACAGAAGAACCATGAATAATGGCCCTGCATTAATGGTAAGACAAAAGAGATTAAAAAAACAACCCCAGGTTGTTATAACCCCCAACCTCTCCGACCGACCTCAAGCCCAAGATTTGAGGAAAAACCATTTTGGAAAGAAATCTCCAGGGAACGCACCTGGGCGGGTGGGGGGGGTTTTGTCCCCCCCCCCCAAACAACAGCTCTGGGCGGCGAACTTCCCTGACATCAGCAAAAAGAAAATTCCAGCAGAAAACCCTTTTTCCCAAAAAGGGGCGTGGGGCCCCTGAGGCGAGGGATGTTTTTAATGGGAACCCCCCGTGTTATGATCCATTTGCCCCCTTTTGCTGTACTGAGCATCTGAAAACTCGGCAACAAAATAAAACCCCGAACCAAAGCAGACAGGTCCCCTAACTGTCCCAACAACCCAGCTCAAAGACACCACTCCCCCCGAGAAAAAACTTCGCTTAAACTCCCATCGTGTAACTACCCATCCTGATAAAGGTGGACCCGCCTAAACCCAAGCTTTCGAGGCCCCCGAAGATTCACTACCCGGTTCACCCCGCCTACCCCCCAGGGGAAAATGGCGGGAAGAAACCCCCAAATCTAACCCCGAGTAACCCACGGTGTCCCCCCCCCTCCCCCCACCCCTTCTGGAAGCCCGAGCGTGAAATACGCTCGCTCTGCGAGGAGTGGGCATTGATCCGACTGAGTGGCAGCTCCCAAGACGCTTCCCCCTCAGCTGTCCCTCTGACCTTTACTGGTCAAAAGCTAGGGGGGAAACTGGCCCCCCCCCACGCCCCGCACCACCCCTAAACAATATCCCCCGCAAAAGCAGAGAGTTCTTGTGGGCAGCGAAAATGTGTCCCTTCCCCCCGGCCTCCCTTAAGTAAGAACCTCTTTGGTCAACCCCCCCCCCCAGTTTCGGCGGTACCTTCCCGGACCCACCACCATGCGTCCCTGTTCACACTGATTGGGAAACGATCCCGTGAGTTTTTCAGCGCTTTCCGAGGGGCCGCAAAGGGGGAGTGCATGGGGACTTATAATAAATTCCCTCCCCTGTAATTATCGGCTTTCCCCATTGCCCTAGCGACCATCGTTAGCTCCCAAGTGAGAGGAAACCCTTTTCTTCCATGGTGGACCACCGTGGGCGGCCCACCCATTTTGTATACAACATTCCATAAGTCTCTCCCCTGTAAAATCAATGCACCTTCTCAGTATCCCCTTTGCACAAACCGCATCCCAATGTGTTTCCCGCTAGTAATACCTACCTCCCTGCCCTTACATCCACCTTGCATTTTCTCAGCTCTCTGCTGGTGCCCGGGCATGTGTAGTCCCCCCTGACCCTTCATAGGTGCTAGCCACGGCCTTCAAGCAACAATCCTGGAGTTTTTATTGGCCTTACCCCTGCCCTGGAAACTTGGCCTACAACACCTGCCATACCTACCTGGGGTAACTGTTGTACAATGGCCCCTCTATGGGGAACAGGCCCCTGGCCCACAAGCAAAAATAATCCCTGGCATATACCAGCTTGGGCTGTTTAGTTCCCCCTGCTTAAACCCTGCCTATACCCTGCTCAGAGTAAACATCTCACCCACCTACCCTCCTAGGGCCTTTCCCTCCAGCTTGCACAAGTAATACCTACACATTGGCTAGCTGCAGTCTGCTAAACCATCGGCCGTTCCTGTTGGGTCACAATCTCCTGCCCTCCTAGGTTTGCCCTGCTTCAAGCAATAGCTACTAATTGGCCAGCTATACTTTGCTAAACCATCTGCCATACCCCCGGGGTAACAACCACTTGCTCCAATCAAGATCTGCATACCGTCCAACTATGATCTGCTAAACCGTCTGCCATACCTCTGTGGGGTAGCAGGCAACTGCCTCAGGCCGCCCTGCCTCAGCTTTTACCTGCATTGCATCAAGCTGTTACCTGCTAACACACCTCTGCTGGGTTGCGGTCACCTGACCTCTTAAGGCTGCCTTGCTTCAATCAACTTCTACAAATTTTCAAACTTCAACCCACAAACCTACCATCTTTTCCTCGGCTGGACAACAGCTAACTGCCCTGCTAAGGCTGCCCTGCTTAAACAGCATCTGCTCTTGACCAAAGTGCAGCCTACTAAAATATCTACCATACCTCTGCTGGGTAACAGTCACCTGCCCTCTGAGAACTGCCATGCCTCAATCACCATCTGCTTATTATTGGACGACAGCCTGCTAAATCTACCTGACGCAACTTTACTGGGTAACACCCCCCTCTCCTCCTAGGGCTGCCCTGTTTCAATAAGTGCAACCTACCAAGCTACAGCCTGTTAACCCAACTGCTATACCTCCGCTGGTTAACAAACAACTCTCCTCCTAGGATTGCCCTGCTTTAATTGACTCCCCAAATACAGCCAGACAGCGGCCTGTTAATCACCTAGCATACCTCTGCTGCATAACAGGCCATCTGCTCTCCTAGAACTGCCCTGCTTTAATCAACAACGACATTTAGCCAAGCTGCACTCTGCTAAACCACCTGCAACATCTTCGCTGGGTACAGTCACCTGCCCCTCTAGAGCTGCCCTGCTTTAATCAAATTCTGTATCTCACCAAGCTGCGACCGGTTAAACCACCGTTCACACATTTGCTGAGTATTAGCCACCCACACTCCTAAGACCGCCCTGCTTCACTCAACAAAGATCTCCAGAAATTTTTAGGGTGCAGCTACCCTATCAATAAAACAAAGCACTAATCTTTGGCAGTGGTGATTCATCTAACTTGGCTTCACTCTAGCTGTATCAACAAGAGACATATTCATCTGTTAGCGTCTTCGAGGGTCAACCTTTCTGAATTAACTTTATCCATTACTGCTTATGAATTCTACTTTGCTGCTCTGGTGGCACTCTAGTTCAGTTCTTACACCTTGCTGACATCAGAAACTTTTTGTATTACTTTTATACTGGTGTAAGGGGAATTAAAAAAAAAATAAAAATCCCACACAACTATACTTGCAAATATTGCTGAAATATTTCCACCCACCGACATCTCATTATTGGATCACCATGGGTGGCACTTCAAAGAAGAATACCAAATCTCACCCTACTAAGCTTCCTGACTTCTTCTCTTCTATGCCTCAAAATGAGACTAGGTCAAAAAAAGGCCTTCAATTTTCCTCGGCTCCCCCTTCTGTTTCCTCAAGGGCAGAATCGGTAGATCTTGAGCAACAAGATGACCCAGAGTCCCAACCGCTTACCACATCCACTTTACAGTGGCTGTTTTCTTCATTTTGTTCAAGCCTCCAGGCAGATTTCAAGGGGATGAACTCTGACCTTAAGCAGGACTTTCAATCTCTGGTGTCCAGAACAGAGCACATTGAAACCAAAATGTCAGAATTTGCGGAGTCTCACAACTCCCTCATTGACGCCAACAATGCTCTGGAGGAAGAGGTCCAGCGTCTCTCTAACAAAGTCCTAGACTTAGAAGACAGATCTAGACGCAACAACGTTCGAATCAGAGGGATACCCGAATCGGTCCTTCCTGACCAACTCCATACATTTCTAACCGATTTGATGACACTCACCTTGCCCAACTGCAGTACTCAAGATTTAATCATAGATAGAATCCATAGAATTCCCAAGCCACGGAGTCTTCCTCAGCAAATTCCAAGAGATACAATTGCTCATATCCACTACTACCACATTAAGGAAGAATTTCTAAAAGCTCTACGCAAAGTGGACTCTCTGCCGGAAAGATTCCAATCCATCTCCTTATTTCCAGACCTTTCTGCAGCCACCATGCTGCGCAGGCGGGAAATTCAACCCTACACGAAACTGCTAAGGGAGAAAGGTATACCATATTGATGGGGGCTTTCCTGTGAAATTGCTGATCACAAAGGAAGGAACTCAATACACCTGTACCACCCCGGATGAAGCCTGCTCCACCTTGCGTCACTGGGACTTACTCCCCAACATCGACTCCAGCCCGGTCCGAAAAAAACAAGTCCGGCCAGAAATGGTAACACCTCTTTGGTCTGTAAAAACCTCACGTCTCCGTTCAGGCTCCATGATTCAGTGAGCTAGGGCTTCTTCTCATATCCTTTTGTGCTTGTCTGCTCCCTAACATTTAAAGGGCTCTCTCCTGGAGAGATGGACTCTTTCAGACTTTTACTGTTGTACTCTCCCTCTCGCTTGTAGGTGGGACTGCCTCCTCTCTTCCCTTCTCCTAAGGGATAGTTGTTTTTCCAAATGCTGTTGTTAACTATTTGTTATGTTTACATGTTTTTTGTCCAGTGGTCTATTGTGTATTATTACTGGTCTTGTACACTGAGCCAACCCGTGCGTAGATTTCCCCTAACTTACCTAAACAGCTCACAACTTCCCATCCTCTCCCTGTCATGGCGTTCAAGATAATATCTTATAATGTGAAAGGGTTAAATCCTCCCTTTAAATGCTCACTTATGTGGAAAGAAGTCCTTAGATCTGATTCTGATGTGGTCTGCCTTCAGGAGACACACCTTCTTGAAGCAGACGCTCACCGTCTTCGTAATCGCCATTTTGCACATATCTTCCAGGCGCATTCCCCAAAAAAGAAAGCAGGGGTAGCAATTATGATCAAAAATACCTTTTCCTTTCAACTTTCCCAGGTGATTACAGATCCTTTAGCTAGATTTATCATTCTGGTCTGTGAAATAAATTCCAAGCCGGTTACGCTAGTAGCATTATATGCACCCAATGCTAAGCAAATCTCTTTTATTCAAAAGATTATAACAGATGCCAAACGGGTGAGGGTAGGGGGTTTAATTGTTTGTGGAGACTTCAACACTGTTATAGATAAAGAACTAGACAGATCTAAATTGCGTGGATCCTCTCCCTGTGACCTAAAATCCATATTACTTGAAGAAGACCTCCATGATGTTTGGAGATATCTCCATTCAACGGAAAAAGACTTTACCTTTTTCTCCCACCCACATTCGGTTCACTCCCGAATTGACTTCTTCCTGGTAGATAAAATAGTACTCCCACAAATTATGGCTTCCTCAATAGGCCATATTACCTGGTCTGACCATGCGCCAGTTACTTTACAAATAAAATCCTATTACCCCTCTTCTCAACATCGTTTGTGGAGGATTAATAACTTCTTACTGAAATCCCAAATCAACGTGGCCTATCTGAAAAATCGTCTACAGGAATATTTCTCCCTGAACTCCCACTCCGTTTCCTCCCCGACCTCTCTTCTGTGTAGGCTCAGGCGCACACCTACGGCGCTCTTATATAGCGCTGGGATTCTCTCTTCTATACAGTAAAGCCTAATCATAAAAGAGAATATAATTCTACTCTAGATAAGCTTCTTACCTCAATCCAACAAGCAGACAAAAAATTTAAATCTAATCCCTCCATAGATAATAAGAAAAATCTAACACAGTTGCAGAACGACCTTCGAACTCACTATATTCAAAATTATGAGAAAACACTTACTCAACTACAAGCTTGCGTGCGCCAGAGTTCTACATCCAACAAGCTGAGATCTCGAGCGCGCTCTAAAATTCTTGCTAAGACAATCAAAACCCAGCATGCTTGTACAAAAATCGCCTACTTAACAGTTAACAAAAATGAAAAAATTAGAAACCCTATAGACATCGCTGATCAGTTTGCGCAATTTTATTCTAAATTATATAACTTACAAATGGAAGATAATTTTCATCCTCCCTCAGATGATGAAATCAATGCTTTTCTGAATTCAGTGGCCCTTCCTAAATTAGATGAAACACAAATGGCATCTCTTTATACCCCCTTTACTATCTCGGAGATACAAAAAACAATTCGGAGGACCACGTAATTAAAGAAGCCCCAGACCTATGGTCTCTCTAAGAATATTTCATCACTTCGAGCGCTCTGTCTTATTGCTAGCCACCACATACATAGGACTGTTTATGCTTCACAGGACAATTGGCGTCTTCCTCTCGCATCTACCTCACCTCAAAAGCAACTTCTGATCAGCACTTCCGGTTCCGGCGCACCCAAAAATATGTGAAGCGAAGCCAGCAGTCCGCAGCTCCCCTCTCACCACCTGCGCCCGATCGGGGCTTTCGCACGACAGACAACCACAGTTCATAAACGGCACTTTTCAGTCCTTTCAGTCCATCCGCTTGCACACTCTCGTGCAGGAACGGGGAGACGCGGCGCAGCAGGAGACCCGGGAATAGCGACGGTCCCTCTTCACCTCATCAGCCTGCATCCCAAGATGGCGACCAAACCCCCAGGCAGCACCAGGGCCTGCCGGAGCGAGGACGCAGTGACCCAGGAGGGAGAGTACTGGCTCCAGGACGGCGGCACCTCGGTGGGAGAGTGCAGCGTCAGAGATCCACTCAGCAGACCCCCAGATTGGTTCAGGGACCCCAGACCGGCATACAGCCAGCTTCACAGGTGTCCAACCATATCCCCTGCGTTAAACACGTGATCTGAGGAGAAAGAAATCCCTGGGCTAGAGGGTAGTCCTTGCAAGACCATCAGGCCAGACGGCTGTGGAGACAAAATTGCTAACTCCGACATTATGGCCTCACTACAAGGCGCTCTATATCTGAGCTTGCAGTAGCAAGCTGCAGTAACGGACCAGATGCGGTTCGCGGCCTGCTGACATCGCAGCATGTCTCACGCACACCTCACAGTTAGGGGTCTTGAAGAGCGGTGTGGGCGCCATGGAAGATGATGCGATAGGGGCTAGGAGCACGCTTGAGAGGCTGGTGCTTCAAAGTCTGAAATTCTCTCAAACAAAGTCAGGACTTAGAGAATAGTCTCCAGAAATAAACTTGCCGTATAATCGCTTAGCGAGAAAATAACAGACAGGAATCTGCATCATTATTTTGCCGTGAAATCCCCAAAACTATCTCTGAGATCCAGCATCCCCTCAAGAGATGAAAGAGCCGCACGGATTGGCCATCGCCTAACGTGTACACCATAGGGATGGGACATTTGATAGCGCACCAAGACCAGTCCTTATCATAAAATATCTTGACTCACTTAAGAGGGAAATATGCCAATCTACCCAGGCTACAGGGCCGCGCAAGACCCTGCTGAATATACAACAGGGGACACACAACTCCTTATGTTTGTGACTACTCCAATGGAGGTCTCAAGGAAAAGAAACAGTTCCGAATGTGTGCACAGCCCTACAGTTTCTAAACACAAATCCGTTCAATCGACAATTCCCGGCCCCCCTGCTGAGAAAATATTCACTCACATGACCAAGGAACCAGCTTATACATCTGCCGAGACCGCGGAGGACAGGCCCGAACGGAATTCTTGCGAGGTGGTATCCAAGAAACGGAGTGTCAGAACGACTAAGGGTTGGGGAGCGGAAGGAGCCAATGCTCCAAGCTAGCAACTCAAGCTATCTAGCCCCGGGACAGTGATAACAGCAGTACATACTTGGGCCATCCGCGACACCGAGGAAATGCGACTTTGGTGATCCCAACTGGGCTCAGGCGGAGGGATCGTGCTCGTGGAGACTTCCGACAATGTGATTGTTGATATCTAATGCCGCTAAGGGGAAATAGTGGAGGAAATTAGAATGCAGGTTAAGGGTGGTTATGGCAAATCACAGGCCAAGGTGGTGGGTGGAATCACCCCTCAAGCAAAGATTGGAGGATACAAGAGTAGCACGCGAGAGAAAAATCCGGTGAGTGTCGAGGGCTGGAGGCCTGGGTTACTATCGAGAGAGGAGAATAAAGACAGCATCGGAGGTTACTGTACTTTCACCTCGGCAACTAGGTAACGTGAACAAATAGAAAAGTCACTAAAAGTTCTATAGAGGAAAATCCGTGACAGGTAGTAGAGGTTAAAAGTTTAGGGGTTAAAGGTTGAGGGGGAGGGTGTTACGGATGTGCGAGACTAGTGTGCATGGACAGGAGGGCGTCTGAGATAGGTTCCGGCTAGGGTGTCTGAAACATGCGGGTGGATCACCTGTCAATGTCAAGGGCTACGTTCTCTCAAAGAGGATGATGGTATTACGACAACCTTACAAAAACAGAAGTTAGATAGTGCAATACCTATTCAAGGAAACTCATCTTGGAGAAAAGGAACATTCAGCATCTGTCTAAAGAAGTTATGCGGTATGGAGGCAGCGCGAGTAATGGGGCTCTGCAGCTGACGGACAGGGGAAAGGCAGGAAGTGGTTATATTGTTTTAATAATAGAATACTCCGTATAGTCACTAAATGTCTCTCTATAGGACGATCGGTATCTTGAGGAGGGGAGTATTCATTAAGTAGAGGTGGAAACTCGTGTGGATCCTTCTGCACACTTAATGTGTATGAGCGCCTAACACCCGGACCGGGACTTCTTTCTCCAGATGGAAGAGTAGAATAACGAAAAGAGATAGGCAATAAGATCCTTGTAGGGGGGGATTTCAACTGTGTGATGGATGATAGAGGGATAGGAAGCGTATCAGTGAATTCAGAGAGGAGCAAGGAAATAGGCCTAGCTTGCCAATGAGCTTTATGTGAGTCAGCGCGCTGGGGGATGTATAGGAGATTATCAAACCCACAGGAACACAATACACTCATTTTTCGTCAGCCCCATCTTTCGTCAGTCACCGTGATGTGTCACTATTAGCCTGGCTAACCAGTACCTCATGTCACAAAAGTCGACTCATAGAAATGGGGACTTGGTGGTCTCGGACTTCGCCGGTACTGTGCGGACCTAAGGACATTCATCCGAAGGGCACCGCATTTTTGTTGCGCTTTTTCCGAATCGCCCTTACTGGGACGATAGCCTTTCTCTCTTGTGAGATGCTAATGGCGAATGGTGGTGATTTATTGCTCACGGGACACAACGACTTACAGAAGCGCAGCAACCCGGGGCTTTCTGGACACAGAAGCAGTCATAGGGGTCTCATACATCATGTCTTATTATTGGCGGCCATGAAAAAAAACCTATATAACCTACTCACTAGCAACGAATAACTCACTGAGTTAGCGGAAGCATCACACTGAATTCCTGACCACAGTCGTCAGAGGACACAAGAAGTCGACATGGGTAGAGGCTAAAGCAGTGGCATATGAATTCACGGAAAAATCTCAGATTCTGCTTTTTAGTGATAAACTGAGGTGTCCTCCTCTTAAACAATGGGCAACAAATCATGGTAGGCTTCTGGCAAACCTAGTATAAAAGAGGGGGGGGGGGGCAGACTAATATTATGCGGGTATGCAGAGGATGGCCGGGGGCATGGAGCGTAGAGTATCGAAAAAGATAAATGAATTTTGGGTTCCTACTAAAGCAAGCTATATTCACAACACACATGTGACATGTCCAATGGTGACAGGATTTACGTTAAAGGCACTCAGGGGATCTGAAAGAGGCTATCTGACAGGAGGATCAGAGACATTGCGAGAATGGACCCGCGAGAATCAATAAAGGAAATTGTACGCGGTTATAAAAAAACATCCTCCAGCAAAAGCCCGGTCCGATCGTATGTAGCATATCCGATCACACTTACTATACAGTTGTTAACACCTAAGAGGATCCCACCTAACTTTCAGATACAGGTCTACAATGAGATATATAGAGGGGAGACGGATGCTGCCCTCTGGGGGTACAGCCTACATCAAGTCACATGTTCAAAACAAAGGAAGAATCCTCAATGGCGAGAACATGCGCTACAGACTCTATTTCCTTAATTAATCAGGATATTAACATCATCTCCAATCAGTCATAGCAAATAGATTAGCGGATATAATGCCAAAATTAATAGGTCCACACCAAATGGGGTTTATTAAAGGTTGGTCTGGGGTAAAAAATATGAGGACGGTTCTAACGGTCCAGGATTTTATTGATAGGCACCCTAAGGATAGATCGCTTGCCGCTTTATTGAGTATAGATGCGGAAAACAGCCTTTGATAAGTTAACTGGAGCTGGCTGAACATGGTGCTAGATAAAACTTTATAGGAAACTTTAGGAGTTATCTCACGGCAATGTATAACACCCCGCAAGCGAGAGTACATACGTCGGGCTTTCTCTCATCGCCCATACATCTGCAAAAGGGTACGAGGCAGGTGCCTTTGTCCCCTAGGCTCTTGACATTGCCCTCGAGCCCCTTGCACTACCTCTCACTATTTCTGACATCTATAGGGGAATCTCAGTGGGATCTAGGGAAGTCAAGCTAGTATGTTTTGCAGATGACATTCTCTTGTTCCCTGAGTGACCCAACCAGGCACTGAAGGAGGTGTTAGACAAAGTTGACAAAGTTTGGGGAATTCTCAGGATTAAGATTAACCGGGACAATGTCAACTGTTTCCACTGGTCAGCGTAACGCCATCCCTACGACATGCAATGGAGGTGTAAGTGGTACGTTCTTTTTCCCACAACATACCTCTGAATCAAAATATGCCAACGAGGCAGCTTATGTACCCAGCTGAACTATCCACCACTCTTCGCAAAAATACTGGCGAATAGAAGATGGAAAGACCTCCCTTGTCTATCATGGTCATGTCCAACCTAAGAAAAATGATTGTTTTTGCTAGACTACTCTATCCACTGCAAACATCCCCTATTGCTCAACATGAAGAATATCACCAAGTTGCGCAGGGCTCTTCTCGAGATTTATTTGGCAGGGTAAAAGTTCACGCAAATCAAGGAGAAGCCTATTCAATGAGTAGATTAGGAGGAGGAGTGCAATTGCCAAATATTAGGTCTGTACAACTAGGCTGCCATGTGGAGTATTTAGAGATTGGATAGAGCCACGGAGATCTTCTCCAATACGGGCCTAGAATGACCAAACTTACACCCTTGTGGGTTCTGACGTCAGTATTACACTCTCGCCGTCAAAGTCTATCGTGACGCATCCTACAAGGAAATTAGACGGCTATTATTCATCACTATACACGAAGATACCTCATGGGCTTATCTTCGGCTGGACGTGCAGGTCTAACAAGCGTTGTTTAATCGCCCCAAGTACTCATCTCACGATATGTATCTTTCCTATGAGACTCGCCACTCTTACAGCCCGGAAAGTAGTCGAGACAGTACAATCATTACATTCACACGGAGCGGAAGCAGAGGGGAGGCTCCACTTATGCTTTTAGGAGGAATATTACGATGTCAGAAACCTCGGTTCACTACTTAAATTGGAAGAAGTCAACGCAAAATTTCACTGGCATAAAGCAGATTTTCCAGTATACTTGCAAGTTAAAGGATTGATCCTGTACAACTCCAAAGATTACCCACCTACACTCGTTGGGTGAGACAAAGAAAGGACTGGAGGAGGGGGGGGGGGGGCGGGGGGGGGGAGGGACGCGCTGGGGGCTCTCTATGGGCGGTGGACAGCACAGGGATTAACACATCCAGATTGTACGCCATATCTCCCAAACAAAGACAGACGTGAAACTAGTCTGGAGGAGACACTCTTGTTTAGTTACTGCGATGCACACAACAATCTGTGATATGAGCTGTCTCACAAAATTTTAAAAGGGATGCAATTGGTGAGGAAGGCGATATTCAGTGAGCAATGGAAGCGGACGATATCCCCTTGAGCTCGATTCTATATCACATAACGCCAAGAGATACGCCTTTTAATATTCCTGCTGGCCTCCCGATAGACACCTAACCACATACTGGCATTGCCCTAATGCGGGCTGAAAAAGGCCGACTTATTTCATCGCATGTGGCAAGCCCGCCATTACGAGGTTTCTGGCAGCAGTAGGAAGCTTCTTAGGATACTTGGGAATGCACGGCTGTGCTGACTCCACAAGGCATGTTATTTCATTTTGGGTTCTACGAAGGAGCCGCTGCGGGGATGGAGCTAGTGCGTCGAAGCAACTAGTGTCAAGGCACCAAGGGAAGTTCATAGATAAAAACTAACTTGCAGCAAAGAAATCGGCAATTTTATAGCACACTGGCTTGAGAGCTCATGCTCCAGACGATCAGCACGGAACTCACGCTGCTTGCTCAGATCTTATACTTACAGAAAATCTCTGCCTGTGCGGAAAAGAAACATGCTAGATGCTGACGCAGGGAATTCCTCTATCACTAGGAAACAGGAGACTCTTTTAATTTCCAACTAATATTTATACTCCCGGCGCGAGAAATCTAATTTATCAGACCTCAGAAATCATTGGGCAAAGTGCTTAACCATTTATGGTAAAAATGACCTGAGAATTTTTCATCAACAATAGAATTCCAGTGCCATAGATAAAGGCTCGGCTAGCATTATCAAATAGCTAGTGAGGACACGAGCTACAAAGGCACTGCTGCGTGGAACCTAGACATACTGCGGGGTCTAACACGAGGAGTACTAACCTGGGCAGCGCTATGCCTAGGGTAGTAGTAGGGAGGGGAAGGGAGTAATCAATTTTTGTGACAATCCCACCCAGCTCGGAGACCAATCCACTGGACCCCAATGTATTTGATCTAAAAAGGCGACCCGTCTCCGACAGGCAAGACTGCAAATACCTAGTGTCTTAAGATATCTATGCCTGTAACTGCTGCTGTTTATTTGGCGTGGGAGCGAGCACGATGCTTCCTGGGGGGGTTATTCTTAGCATCGTCCCACGTGGGTCCCCGATGACATACTCGCCATAGAAGATCCCATAACCACTACTCCCTCTCCCTTGTCCGCCCACCTCCTTCTTCCCCTACATCCGCCAATACTCGGACCACTACAACCACCCAACTGCGGTTATATCGGTCCCATCGCGCAGTCACCCATTACAAACTAGCCGGCCTGTTATTCTGGGCGGAATATCATAAAACACAAACACATGTCGAAGGGTGAGGGCTCTTCTACGCAAGACAGCAGTGTGCACAGCACGCAAAAACAGAGCTAGTTAACCTGTCCAGATAATCCGACCAGTATTTGCCATCTCCTGCTGTGGGACGGGCCCCTTACAATACATGGGGTCCAATCTTGCAATCTCAATTGTTTCTTCAATCACGCTAACTAGGACTTATATACTATAGGACATGGAACTTCTAGTAGTTGAAAACAATTTCAGGTCCATTATTACAGGAAACTGGTAAGAGCACTTATGCCAAATGATTTCTGGGTATAATGTGAATACCTCAAAGGGAACCAGTCACATAGGTTATTCCTGCCTTGCAGAGTGACAGAACAAGCTAGTGTCAGACATGCCTTGATTCCAGCACTGTGTCCCTTATTCTGTAAAATCGAGCAGTTTCAGAGCATTTAAAGGGAACCTGTCACATAGATTATGCCCCCCTTGCTGAGGACAGCACAAGCTAATGACAGACTTTACTGTTTCCCGAATCGCCTGTGTCCCTTAATCTGTAAAATCCGACAGTTTCAGAGCATGTTAAGAGAACCTGTCACCATAGATTATGCTCCCTGCTTAGCTGAGGACAGCACAGCTAATGACCAACTAACTGTTTTCCAGCGTTTTGTCCCTTATTCTGTAAGATGCGGTATTTTCATAACATTTAGGGCTACAATTTATGTGTTTTGGCACCCGAGGGCAGTCATTTTTTTGTGCGCATTAGTAGCGTAGAATGCGCCTGAATCTATTACCTGTTCGTACTGCTGGTCAGATTTAGCGCTTATTCTAGGTTACTAAGCGACAATTCATGCTCAGGTAAACCACTTTTAAATTGTTTTACCTGTTCCAGCATTAATGCGCCATGTTTTATCCGTACCTTCCAAGTCATAAATGTGTAGGAACCATACGGTTGTGGAGTAACACGCCTCCATAACGCCCGCCCGATCTCAGTGCGCAAGTAGGCAAAGTACCACGGGCGACTGATGAGGTGGCCCTAATTTTAGAAGTGCGTCTGGTTATAATTCTAGGAGAACAGAGGTCACCCATAAATGCCAAATCTGGCAGATTTTACAGCCCAGAGAAAGAGTGCATCTTATTGATGAGGCTATTTAGCCCCGTCCTCACCGAACAATGAGTTGAACCTTTTGCTGTGTAAATGTAAGAAATATGGGGGCTAGCGTGTGGATTGGAGCGGCGTCTGAATGTGCTGCTCAGAAAAGAAAAACTGAACGTAATCTGCAGCAAGAGCAAGCTGCAACCTCTGCCAGAATTTGCGAATTAAATTCTCTCCTAAACTAACTAACATTAACAGCACAAGGGACGAATCACTGGGAAACAGTGAGTCTTGCACTAACTCTGTTCGGCCCTCAGCAAGTTACTTCCATCCCAGGCACGTCCCTTCAGTTAGTAAATCATATGAAAGACAGCAGGAAAGTATTTGAAAATTAAAAAACTCTTGTTAATCAGAATATTTTATAAAACTTTATACTTTTCCCCTTGAATGGTATAAATAACCCTATGATACCCAACTGAGCATACTTAATAAATTATTTGAAACGCTGACGTTAAGAAAGAATTATAACAACACTAAAATTGCCAAAAGGTTTATTTTAAATAATTACATATATCAGTAATACATATACCAGTATTTGTTGATTATTACAAGACAAAAACACTTTTTATCAAAACTGTGGTCCAACCGGTGTACATACCGATAATGTCCGAGGTTCTCACGTACTGCCCTCGGTACTGGAGTTTATCCTACAGCTTTCAAGTTTATTGCATCAGTGAATAAGGGCCTATAATACAAAACATTAATACCACAGTGTACAATTTTCAATATGAATGCCCCAGTTGAAATCTGTGAAAAAATGTTTAACTACTTGTTTATGTGTTTAATCTTGATGGCTTATGCGTAATTTGTGAACATAACATAAATTATACAATACACATGCTAAAAATGTTGCATACATGAACTCTGCACTTTACAAAAACACCATTTTATAATAGTAGTTAAGGACAACAAGCCAAAAAAAATGTTTCAAAACTATTTTGCATTTTAGTGTTGCTAGTATCTAAATACTGTGAAAAATACTTGCATGTGCTGGCCTAATAACAAATGTTACCTTACATTTATCTGTGAGCAATTCTCCTTTCAGCTTTTTTTTTTTTTTTTTTTGCTTGATGTGTAAACTTATTTGCATATAGAACCTCCCCATGCGACTAAAGAGATCATATAGGAAACATAACTGGTGGCCCATAGTGTCCCCTGCAATGTCATAGTAGGGATTTGTAGATACTCAGTGTATGGTGTCCTCTATATTACAGCATTATAGAGATATTCTCTAATAGGAAAATTGCTTTTACAGGAAATACCTGTAGCTTCAGCTCCCTCCAAAGATTTTCAATCAGGTTCAGGTGTGGAGACTGGCTAGGCCACTCCAGGACCTTGAAATGCTTCTTATGGAGCCACTCCTTACTTGCCCTTAGCTTTGTGATTCAGTGATCAATTGTCCTGCAGTAAGACCAGAATTGACCCATCTTCAATGCTCTTCGATCTGTGATGGGAAGGAGGAGTGTTTGGGCCAAAATCTCTTGATACATGGTCTCATCCATCCTCCCTTCAATTCGAGGCAGTCGTCCTGTCCCCTTTGCAGATATGCACCCCCAAAGTATGATTCTCCCACCCCATGCTTCATGGTCGGGACAGTGTTCTTGGGGATTGTACTCATCCTATTTCTTCTTTCAAACATGGCAAGTGGAGTTGATACCAAAAAACTTCCATTTTAGTCTCATCTGACCACATGAACTACTCTATTGTGTCCCTCTGGATTATGCCAGGATGGTCATGTGCGAACTTCAAACAGTATGGACATTTTACTGGGCATAAGCAGGGTGACCGTTGCAGTTGGGCCCTATAAGATTTTAATCTATGAAAGCGTAGTGTGTTACCAACGGTAATCTTTGAAACTGTGGTTCCAGCTCTATACAGATCATTGACCAGTTCCTCCTGTGTAGTTCTGGGCCGATTCCTGACCTTTCTCACAATCATCCTTACCCCAAAAGGGGAGATCTTGCGAGACCGAGGAAGGATTGCCAGTCATCTTGTATTTCTTTAATTTTCCAATAATTGTGCTAATTTTGTCCCTGGTGTCCTTAGACAGCTCTTTGGTCCTTGATACGATGGAGAGGTTGGAATGTGATTGAGAGTGTGGACAGGTGTCTTCTATACAGGAAACAAGTTCAAACAGGTTCAACTAATACAGGTAATGAGTGCAGAGTAGGAGGGCTTCTTAAAGAAAAACTAACAGGTCTGTGAGAGCCAGAATTCTTGCTGGTTGGCAGGTGATCAGATACTTATTTCATGCAATAAACTGCAAATTAATTATTTAAAAATCATACAATGTAATTTTTTTGTTTTGTGTTTTTAGATTTTGGGCCACATGTATGAAAACTGTCTAGGGCTAAAACTCATTTTGTTGCCCGTAACAACCAATCAGAGCGCCCCTTTCATTTTTCCAGAGCACTATATGAAATGAAAGGGGAGCTCTAATTGGTTGCTATGGGCAACAAAGTGAGTTTTAGACCTAGACAGTTTTCATACATGTGGTCCTTTGTCTCTCACAGTAGAACATGTTTGGCTCCATAAGTGCAGTGCATATTATTACGTGGTAGAACCCCTTCAAGAGATAGTGAGAGTCCTGTAGATCCTGCCCACCTACAGTGATTGACAGCTTTCCCTCTGTATGTGTACAGAGCAAACTGTCAATCACTATATGTGGACAGGGTAAGCAGGTTTTTCAGTTTCATTTTCACACATTTTCTCTGTGTTTTAGTACTAAGTCATATCATCCTATATATCACAAAGCTCAGCTTCTCTCCCTCTATGACATCTTGCTCTCAGATAGGGTAGTATAAACTGCCTAACAGGTTCCTTTAAAGAGAACCTGTCACATAGATTATGCTCTCTTTGCTGAGGACAGCACAAGCTAGTGTCAGACCTGCTGTTTCCAGCGCTGTGTCCCTTATTCTGGAAATTGCTGTAGTTTTAGAGCATTTAATGCTCAAATCTTATTCATGAGCAGGTGTTAGCCCCGCCCACCAGAGGCTAGACCTGCCCAGCTGACAGTTATTCACATGTTTCTACCTATTCAAAGTAATAGGTTTATCAGCTGAGGTGGGCGGGGCATGAAAAAAAAATGACTCTTTGAATTACTCTTTTCTGGCTGAAAACGGCAGAAAAGAGTAATTGCTGTAAAACTACAGAATCTTACAGAATAAGGGACACAGTGCTGGAAACAGCATTTCTGTCACTAGCTTGTGCTGTCCTCAACAAGGGGGACATAACCTATGTGACAGGTTCCCTTTAAACCCTTTACGCCTTGTCACAAATATGTACAAAGTGAAAGAATTCAACTGCGATGTACACATACATGACAGCAATCACGTGGGGCATAGAAGATGTTCTCACAATTATACTGTGCCTGTTGCTCTAACCACGAGATTGTGCTGACATTTATTAGATACTTCAGCACAGTCTAAGAATACAAGGGTATTGCCTAAAATTTTCGGTTCCTGTACGGTGAATACACAGGTGATGGCTTTTGGTGCTGATTTAGTTATGAATTTTACTGCTGATTTTTCTACATTGGCTTCAAAAGGAGAAGGCAAAATTTTCATGAAAAGTTTATCTACAGAATTTAGTGGAGATGTTGCCTTTTCCCATTGAAGTCAATGTAGTAAATGTAATAAAATCCACTACAAAATCCACGCCACAACTTTTATTGAGTTCATTCAGCCTGATACTGAATGTCTGAGATAAAACATTGTTCTGTGAAGACAAGCACAAAGACAAAACTGTATTTTTAGTCATTTAAAAGTTCCTAATTTGTATAATTTCAGGTTGTACATTTAGAGCAATAGACATAACGTTAACAACTAGAAATACTTGCTACCTATGTCCATTTTTTGTAACAATTTAACATGACCTAAACTTGCACAGTATCTCATAACCGCATGACCTTATTAGATGTAGGAAATTGAATTAAAGTTTAACGTTCCAGTGATATTATGACTGGCATGTGATCACTACTTGGTTATTACATGCTCTATGTCCTTTCTTGCACCTATAAACAGAACATCATCTTAAGATGAATGATAGCTCTTGTACATTACAGAGCAAATAGATAATTTTACAATACCATTTTAGGTGTGAAATTCCCGTGGAGTTTAAAAGATTAGCATTTAAAAATGAATATTAAAACTCAGACCTTAACTGTGGTAAATCAGTGTCATTTTATTTTTTTAGTCTGCGCTACATGTTGTATACAATCACTCAAAACTTGGAATATTGCTAATATACATATACCATATAAAACTAATATATACCTTTCCTATGTTGGCCATTCTGAAATCTTCTTGTAAGACTTTCTGCCCACCAGCATTATGACTTCCATTTGTAATGAAGATGTGACACATACCATATATACAAAGTCTGACAGACCCCATTAATCTATTTGGGGTTTTTTTTGTTTGTTTTTTTACAAAAAATAAGCTTCTAACAATGTTCTAAACACCTCTCATGGATTCCAATGTAAAATATGCATCATCATTCACACGACGTGTCTTTTACAAGCGTGTTTGCGATGATTTTAAGACGAATTTACTCACGTAAATGAAAGTGCCTTGTCAATTCTTAAGGCGTTTACACAAGTAAAATCCCCGTACTATTATCTCCCCTTACTGTTATCTCCCCATACTGTCACTTCCCTATACTGTCGCTCCCCATGCTGTTACTTTCCCATACTGTTGCTCCCCATGCTGTAATATATTGTTATCTCCCTGTACTGTTATCTCCCCGTACTGTTGCAAAAAACTGCTAATATCACAGCAATATTGTTTACACATGCACTGAACACTCCAGGGCAGATATATCCTCAGTCGCAGGGGAGTAGCTATAGAATGCAGAGGTAGCAGTCACTACCGGTGTCCCCTCCTGAAGGGACCAAAAGCCCTCCTGCCACATAAAAGAATACCATATTTTTAAATGGCACTTTGTTGCTGGGGGCCCATTTTTACTTTTTTAACTAGGGCCCTGAACTTCAAGTTACGCCTCTGTAGAGGCGCTAAGGGACTACCCTGGTGGCTGCCGGGTTTTAGTGACAGCCCAGCACCTGCTGCCAGCAGTTGGGATTAGAGGCAACTTTAATCAAGCATTTCGTGGGTACCATTCAGTTGCCTTACAAACTAAGGCCTATTGAAGACCTCTGTAGTTGCCATGTTTGTACTCCTACTACACCATGGGCAGGGTGTAAAAAGAGATGAATATCATGCCGATTACATGCTCAAGTCCCCTAGGGTCTTTAAAAAAAATATATATTTTAAAAAGTGGGGAAAAATAAACTTTTAAAACTTCAAAACAACCTCATTTTCCCATTTACCATACAAAAGTAAATAAACAATTACAAAGAAAACATAATTGGCATCACCATGTCTGAATAAGTCCAATCTAACACAATAGGCATGTTACTTTATCTTGCACAGTGAACAGCATGGAAAAAATACATCAACTGATAAAATAGATGGACTGAGCGAAAGAAATGGTCCAAGACAAGTTAAACAAACAAGTGAATAAGGCTCCCGGTCCTAAGGCTTAAACACCTAAGGCCCCGTTCACAACGGCTTATTCCCGACGGATTTGTCGCCGTAAAGAGCGCACAAAACCCCGTGAATAAAGGCCGCGCCGTAAATAATGTGCATGTCCACTTTCTCCCCCGCTGCGGTTTTGCCGAGCGGGAGGAGCGACGGAATCCACTGTTCTCTATGAGACATGGATTACCGTAAATGACTCCGACGGATTGGCGCCGTATTGAAGCGCAAATCCGGGGCGGAATACGGCGCCAATCCGTCGGCAAATAAGCCGTGTGAACGGGGCCTAAGAGTTCTTAAAAAGCTCAGCTCAGTTATTTCTGTGCCCCTGATATTAAGAGATTCTCGGGTGATGTATATCCAGAGGGCGGGCAAGGCAAAAGTGGTTCCCATCTTCAAAAAAGGGCTCAAAGCCCCTTGCACAGGTAAAAACAACCAGTAATTTCAACTTCTTTGGGGAAAACTTTTGAGGGGCTCAAAAGGAAAAATATATGTCATTATTTTTGCAAATATAATATTAAAAAGTGATTGCCAGCGGGTTTTTTAAAACAAACGGCGAATTGTCAAACTGCCTGTTCGTTTTTTTAAAAAATAGGTAAGAAAGTCGGGATAGGGGGGCAGCGTGATTTTGTGTTTTTTTAGATTTTTGCAAATGCTTTTTACACTGCCCCCCTCATATTGGTACTAATAACCCTGAAAGGAAAATCATATGCCAAGAAGGAAAAAACTGGGAGAATCATTTTTTTTGAAAAAAGGATCTGGAGTGCTTGTAGACAAAGATTACAAAACATCAGTAAGTCAATCAGCTCCCCAAGGCCAGCAAAAATATTGGGTGATTCAAAGAGGCATGGACCCGGGGGAAGGGGAGTGTCCTACTGCTTACAAAGCATTGGTGCAGCCTTACTTACAATAGCAGCCAGTTGGGGCCCCCAGTTTTTTAAAAAAGATGTAATAAACTAGAGAGAGTGAAAAAGACGACCAACCAAACTTTAAAAGGGGGAATGGAGCATCTTAGTTTGAGGAGAGGTTTAAAAAAGAATTAACCCAAAGTTTACCCTTGAGAAAAAGGGTTTTCGGGGGAGACATTTAAAAATTTATTAAGTAAAATAAATTCCCCTCCAAAAAATATGGGAAAAAGCATTTCATTAAAGCCCCTTCAAAAACAAGGGGACATTCCCCTTCAGCTGAGAAAAAAATTAAAATTCCACTTGAATTTGGGGGAATATCCCCTTTTTAAACTGGTCACAGCGGAATAGGGGGTTTTTTCAAGAAAGGCTTAGAAAACACCCAAACTAAAAAATAAATTTCAAGTAAGCAAATAAAATGCTAGACCAGTCGATGGTAATTTTTGGATCAGGGTAAAATTTTTCCTTTCGACAGAGTGATTCTTCCTTTAGGGGTTTCAAAGCCTTATCCAAAGCTGAAACACATCAAAAAAAAAAAACTCCATATCCCTCCCTTATCCACATTTTCACTGCCTGGTTGAACTTGATGGAAAATTTTTTTTTTTTTCAACCATACACAATGTAACAACCAACATCAAAATTTGTCCATTTTTGGGGTAACGCTACCTCCCAAAAAACAAACGGGATAAAAGGGGACAAAAAGTAAAACCATTCCAAATTGGTGCCAATAAAAAATTAGACCTTGACCTACAAAAAAAAATCCAAAAAAAGCCTAGAGGAGGAAAAATAAAAAAAAAAATTTGGGCTAAAAAAATGGCGATGCCAAGCTTTTTTAAATGTTTTCTTACTTTTTTAAAAAAAATTTAAAAAATTTTTAAGTTCATATTACCAAAATTTTTTTTCGACCCACAAAAAAAATAACATGTCATTTAAGGAAAGGGAAACCCCCCCACAAAACAAAAGCCCACTAAAATGGTCAAGCATTTTTTTTTTTTCCCCCTTTTGTCCCTTTTTTTTAAAAAAATTTTTTTTCCCTTTTTTTTTTCCCCTTTTTTTTTCAATTTTTTTTTTTTATCCCCTCTTTGGGTTTTTTTATAAAAAAAAAAATTCAAAATTTTTTTTTTTAAAAAATTTTTTTTTTTTTTTAAATTTTAAAAAAAATTTTTTTTGAAAAAAACCCTTTTTTTTTTTTAAAAAAAAAAACCCCCCCCCCTTTTTTTAAAATTTTTTCTTTTTTTTTTAAAAAAAAAACCCCCTTTTATTTTAAAAATTTTTTTTTTATTTTTAATTTAAATGTAAATTTTTTTTTTTTTTTTTTTTTTTTTTTTTAATTTTTTTTTTTTTTTTTTTTTTTTCTATTTTTATTTTTTTATTTTTTTTTTACTTTTTTTTTTTTTTTTTTTTTTTTTTTCGCTTTCCCCCCCCAAAAAAAAATTTGAAACACCATTTCGCAAAAAAAAAAGGGCCATAAAATCAGGGCCGTTCCGGGCAAAATTTTTCCACTCGGGGCGAAGTGAAGAAATTTGGCCCACCCCCCCCCCGAAAACTTAGGGGCGCCACATTTGCATAAACCCTTTAACCCAAAAGGGGCCCAAAATTTAAAAAAAAGTTTTAAAACCCACAACCCTGCAACAAAAAAAAAAGTAATAAAATAAAAAGTCCATACTTTTAACCAATAAAAAACCCGTCAAAAAAAACCAATCAAAATTTCCCAAGAGCCCCAAAAGACCACATCACCAAAAACCCCAGGGGAACCGAAAAAATTAACCCCCCAAAACCAAGACCACTTATCACCACCAAATAGTGCCCTAAATAAAACAAACTAAAACCCAAATTCCGAACAAAAACCCCTTTAAAATTTTTTTTCCCAAAACCCAATTTTAAAAAACCAAAAGGCGTACGGGGACCATACAGTAGTGGAAAACCAAAGCTGTACAAAAAGGCCTGCAGAATAAAAAAGGATTACAGTAAAATTTAAAAAACTAGTGACTAAACAGGGACGCCCTTCTAAAGAGTTTTTTGTTTCTTTTCCCTTTTCCTTCCCTTTTTTCCCCATTTTGCCCCCAGATCCCCTTTAAAAACGACTACCCCCGGGACTCTTACCCTGAAAAAAATTTAAACAAAACAAATATTTTCAAGACCCCTCCCCTTTTAAATTAAAAAAGAAACTTCTCTTTAAACCAATTCCTATCTCTAATAAAAAAAACTCCCCATCTATTAGAAACCTCATAGGGGTACCATGTAAAAAGGGCCCCGTAGCCACATAGTACCCTTCCCAAATACCGGGTTTCGTAGCCCCCTGAAACCCAAATGAGGGCCAAACCCGCACCAAGATGCCTCCCGTACCCCAGGGGGGATGCCTCTGGGGCCCCTTTAATCCCCCAAAGGGGCCAGTAAAAATGCCCCCCGGGTTTAGCCAGTAAATTCCCCCTTGTAGCCATTTAAAAATTTTCCCCCCCCCGTGGGCCAAAAAATTCCCCTTTTTTTGTAGAAAATAAAGCACCCTTGTACCAGTGATGCCCCTCTTTTGCCTTTTAGATGCCCCCCCTAAAACCCCAGTAAAGCCCCCCTGTAGCCAGTGATGCCCCCCTGTACCATTGATGCCCCCTGTAGCCAAAAACCCCCCGGGTAGCCATTTAAAATTGCTCCCCCCTGTAGCCAGTGTTTGCTGCCCCGGGGGGGTAGCCATGTTTCCCCCCTTTGTACCAGTGATCCCTCCCTTTAACCAGTGAGGGCCCCCCATTGTAGCCAGTAAAGCCCCATTATACCCCAGAAGGGCCCCCCTTTTTACCATGATGCCCCCGTAGCCAGTAAATGCCCCCCGTGGCCAGTGATCCCTCTCCCCGCCGAGGGACCCAGCATGCGGGGGGCCGCAGTGAAACCCCATGTAAAAACCCCTTTTTTTAAAGCCACATAGTACCCCCCTAAAAACCAGTAAAACCCCCCCTTTTAGCCAGTTGTTTGCCCCCCTGTAGCCAATGATGCTCCTGTAGCCAATGTTTCCCCCCCCGTAGCCATTAAATGCCTCCGTACCCGGGGTGATGCCCCCCTGTAGCCAGGGATCGCCCCGTGGCCAGAAAATTTTGCCCCAGTGGCCAGAAAGTTTACCCCCCTTTTTACCCAAAAGTAAATGCCCCCGAGCCAGTAAAATTGTCCCCTTTGTACCGGGTAGTTTGCCCCCTGTGGGCCAGTGATGCCCCCCTTACCAGGTGAATCCCCCCCTGGGGGCCATTAGGTGCCCCTCTTTTTTACCCCATTGTTTGCTCCCTTGTACCAGGAAACCCCTCTTTGGGCCGGGTAATTGTCCCTCTTTACCAGAAAATGGTCCCCTTTGTAGCCAGTGATCCCCCCTGTACCAATGATCCCCCCCCTTTGAAAGCCAGGGAGGGCCCCCCGTACCCCATATTTTCCCCCGTACCATAAATTTTTCCCCCGAAACCCATTATTCCCCCCCCCCCCATTTTCCCCCTTGAAAGCCAGGGGATCCCCCCCCCTTGTACCAGTGATCCCCCTGTAGCTAATAAAATAACAAAAAAAGTATTCACCCTCGGCCCCTGCGGTCCTGGCCCGGGGGAGCTGCTAAAAACTTTTTAAAAAAGAAAGCGGGGGACGTCCCCAAATTTCTTTTTACCCCCGGTCCACGCAGCCCCCAAAAGGGACGGGCCTTTGCCGCCAAGGGGACCCAGCTTCGCGGGGGGGCCAGTGAAAGACCAGTAAAAACCCCCGCTGAAAACCACATATTTAAGGGCCCCCCTAAAGCCGGGTAGTAGCCCCGTAGCCATTTGATCCCCTTTCCTGAACCAAATGATCCCCCCCCTTTTAGCCAGTGAGGGCCTCTGAAGCCTTTGATGCCTCTTTTACCCCCCGGGTTGATCCCCCCCCCTTTAAAAGCCGGGTAGGGCCCCTGTGGCCAAAAGGGCCCCAGGGGGGCCATAAACCCCAGTGGCCAGTAGATCCCCCCCTTGAAAAGCCAAACTGATGCACCTTTAAAACCAGTAAATGCCCCCTGTACCCAGTAGATGCCCCCTTGAAAAGCCAAGACCCCCCTGTAGCCAGTGAGGGCCACTGGGGGCCATTTAGATGCCCCCTTTGTAGCCATGATGCCCCCTTTGGGGCCCCATGAGGGCCCCCCGGAAAGCCAGAAATTTCCCCCCCTTCCCCATAGTTTTGTCCCCTGTGGGGCCAGTGAGGGGCCCCCCCCTTAGCCAGAATGCCCCCCCTGTAGCCAGCCCATGCCCCCCTATTGTACCAGTAAACCCCCCGAACCCCAGTAAAGTCCCCCCATAGCCAGTGATGCCCCCCAAAAGGGCCAGTGATGCCCCCTTTTAGCCAGTGATCCCCCCTTTTGGGTAGCCATGATGTCCCCCTGTAGCCAAAATTTTTCCCCCCCCTGTAAACCAGTAAAAATGTTCCCAAAAAAAAGCCATGAACCCCCCTTTAGCCAGTGACCCCCCCGGGAAACCAGTGAGGGGCCGGGCCCCGAAAGGCCATGATGCCCCCCCTTGTAGCCAAAAACCCCCCCTTTTGAAACCAGGGGAGGGCCCCCCGAACCAGTGTTTCCCCCATACCATAAATGTCCCCCATAGGCCAGTGAGGGCCCCCTTTTGTACCCGGTTTGCCCCCCCTTTAAACCAGTGATCCCCCCTGTAGCTAAACTATAAAATAACAAAAAAAATTCACCTCGGCCGTGCCGTTTTCGGCCCCCGGAGCTGCGGGGTTTGTGTAAGCAGCGTGACTCACCACGCCCCTTTAAAAACTCCCCACCCCTGGGATCCCCCGGGGGAAGAGCTGCCTTCCCCCGAGGGGACCCCAAAAAAATCCAGGGGGCGCAGTGAAAGCCATGTAATATCCCCCCCCTGAAAGGCCCAAAATAGTACCCCCAAAAATAGCCAGGGTAATACCCCCCTGTACCAGTTGATGCCCCCCTGAAAAGCCAAAAATTTTGCCCCCCCTGAAGCCAAGGGTTTGGCCCCTGAAAAACCGGGTAAATCCCCCCGGGCCCCGGGTAAACCCCCCTGTGGCCAAAATACCCCTTTGGCCAGTAATGCCCCCTTTGGAACCAGGGGAGGGCACCCTTTGGGTTAGCCAGTGATGCCCCTTTCTATAGCCAGTAAAAAAAATGTCCCCCAAAAGGCATTAGATCCACCTGTGGGCCAGTAGATCCCCCCCTGTTCCAGGAGAATAACCCCTGTGGCCAAAAATGCCCTCTTTTTACCCAAAGGGGAAATGCACCCCCTTTTTAAGCCAGTATGCCCCCCCCTGAAAAGCCAGAAATTTTTCCCCCTGAAAGCCAGTGATGGGGGGCCCCTGTAGCCATTTGATCCCCCCCCTTGAAAAGGCCAGTAAACTCCCCTGAACCAGGGAGGGGCCCCCCCTTGTAGCCAGGGGGATGCCCCCCAAATTGAAACCCGGGGGTTTTCCCCCCCTTTTGAAAGCCATTGATCCCCCCTTTTTACGGAATAAACCCCCCCCTTAAATTACCCAGTGATCCCCCTTTGTACCAGTAAATCCCCCCCCTTGAAAAACCCTTTTTGAGGGGCCCCCCTTTGGGTAGCCAGTAAAGGCCCCCGGGAAAAAAAATAAAAAAAAAAACCCCAAAAAAATACCCCACCCCCCGGTTCCGGCGTCCCGGTCGGGAAACTGCTGAACTAAAGTAAGCGGCGTAAACGTAAAATAAACCCGCTTACACGGGTCACGCAGCTCCCAGGGATCTCCTCGGGCAAAATGATTTTTCCTTTTTTCTTCCGCCGGGGGGAACCCAGCGCGCGGGGGGCACAGTAAAAACCCCGGGGCCGCCCCCCTGCGACGTTTGATACAGGGGAGGAGTCAGGACAGGAAATAAATCCCCCCCCCGCCCCCTCCCGCCGGCAACTCCCTGGCTCTGGGCGACTGTTATAAAACAGCCGCGCAATTTGGGGGGGCAAACCCCCGGGGGGGGGGCCCCCTGCTAAAAAGCCCCTAAATGGGAAAAAAAGTTTCCCAAAATTTTTTTGGCATTTTGGAAGGCTTTGGAAGAAAAAAATGACAAATATCCCCCAAAAATAGCTGGGGTCCTTAAGGATTAAAACCCATGTTTTTAATTTTTTCTTTTTCCAACCCTTTTTTTTCCCTTGGGGCCTCATTACATAGAAATTTGGGTGCCCCCCCAAATTTCGCAGAAACTTTTGGGGAAATATAAAATGAAAAATTTATCCCACGGTTTTTTTAAGGGCAAATTTAGCCCCAAAAACGCCCTATTTTACGAACCAACCAAAATTTTTTGTGTCCCAAAGCCCAAAATGTAAAATGTTTAGTAAAAAAAGGGCAAATTACCCGGGTTTGGGACTACGTTTGCCCTATGAACTCTAGGGCCCCTTTTTCACTTGAAACCACCGGGGGAAAAACCCTTTTGGGGGAAAAAATTTGTCACGAAAACCCCCAACGGATCCCCAACAAAGGGGAACAAAAAAACCTAGGGTAATAAAGGCGTTAGGCTCCCTTTTTCACACTTTTGTTTTGGGTCCGGGTTTGTAGGTAAATGTTTGGGCCCCCCAAAAAAAAAAGGGTTTCCTAATGGATCCTACGACAGATCGATAAAAGACAACCGGAAAAAATGTATCATTTTTTGGGACTACATTTGCTCGGGTTTCATTAACATAAACACTTTCCCCTTTTGCGGGGTTTTTTCTGCAAAATTTTTTCTAAAAATAAAAAAGTGCTCAGGGAACGGGGGAAACTTATTTCCCAAAAAAGTGACAAAATTTTTTTGCCCTTTTTTGCTTTTTTTGGATCGAAACATGTACGTCCAAACCTTTTTTATGCTAAAAATGGGTCGTCCCTGAAAACGGGGTCCCCTAGGGGCGTTAAAAATGCCCCGCGGGCATAAAAAGTCTTAAACTAAGTCAACCCTTTCCCTTTAAACATAACCATTTGGGCCCCGGGTGGCCCGATACAAAAAGGAAAAGGGAGAAATAAAAATGTTTTTACAAAAAAAAAGCCCATAGAAAGCACAGAAAAATGAAAAACCCCTTTTTGGGGGGCTAACAAAAGGTTTTATTTGATAGTAAACTTTAAAGGGATTACCACCCTCCTTTGAAAATTTAAAAATGTTATCCCCAAGAAACTCCCCCATTCAAACCGGTTTTTTAAAAAAAAAAAAAAACCACATGAGCAAGGGTTTTCCCCAAGGAGGGGCCCGGGAAAAACCCGGCCCATTGGGAGTCCCCCCGGGGGGCCCAATTGCCCGCCCGGGCCCCCTTTACTCAAAAAACACTAAAAATTAAAAAAACCCCAAAAAAAACCTTTTTTTTTTTTTATTTTTAAAAACAAAGAAAAAAAAGATACTTTTGTTACCCCCAAAAATAAAAAAAATTTTGGGAGACTTCTCGGTTACATAAATTGATCAAAAGTTTTTTAAAAAGGGGGCGGGCCCCCCACTTTAAAACGGAATCCCAAAATGGGGCCAGCCCCAATGCAATTTTTAAAAAACCTCTAAAATCAGCCAATCGGGGCCTCTAAACGGGTTTCAACCGACCTCCTTATTCAGAGGAAAAAAAAAAAAAAAAAACCCCCAAACCCCCCTGCAAGCTCCCCCCAATTTTAAATTACGGGCCTTTTAGAGTGGGGGGGGACAAAGACCCAAAATGGAAGCCCCCTTTTCCCCCCAAATGGGTTTAAAAAATCAATGAAACCCCAAGAAATAACAAATGTTTCTGCACAAAAAAAACTTTTCCCTGAAAAAACGTTTAAAAACCCGGGGTGCCACTGGCGGGGCCCTGCGGCACAAAAGGTAATTAAAAACATGTCCCACACAAAACCGCCGCCACGGCACACTCCCTTGCAAAAATGGGGCAATACAAAAACGGGGAAAAAATCCCTTTAAAAAAACCCAATTTTGGCTATCAAAATCATACATAAAAAAAATTTTGGGAAGACCCCGGGTCACATATTTTAAAAAATCAAAAAAAATTTTTTAAAAAAGGGGGCGGGCCCACATTTTAAAAAACCCGTGATTTTCAAAATCGGGACACCCCAATGCAATTTTTAAAACCCCCTTTTTTTCCTTTTTGGGTTTTTCCGGGGCCCCCCGCCCATTTCCACAGGCTGTCAAAGAAGGGCAGCTTGCGGGTTTGGGTGGGGGTTTTTTAAATTTTTTAAATTTTTTTTTCCCTCTCTGAAAAAAATGGAGGTCGGTTGCCCCCAGAGAGAGGCCAAAATTGGTTTGATTGAAGAAAAGGGATAGAAATAGGACTGCCCTTTTTTGGAGATAAAACCGTTAAAAAGTGGGGGGCACAAAAAACATTTTTTGATCAAATATGTGAACCGAGAGCCTCAAAGTTTTTTCTTTGAAATAATAGATAGCAAAAAAAATCCCTTTCCTTGGGAAATTCCCAAGGGAGTTTTAATTCCCCCTTTTTTGGCAAGTCATGTTACACACCCCAACACACAAACGCAATACTAAACTAAAACAAAAAAAGGGGAAATTTAAAAAAACCTGTTCATGTGTTTTTCTGAAAATTTTCTGTAAATTTATTTTTTTATACATTTAATTAAATATCCCTTTTGGGTTTAAACTTTTTCAATGAAAAAATCCAAAACAAAAATGCATAAAATTTGTGAACACAAAACTGTGGGTTTAAACTTTTTAGTACCTTTTCTTTTTTTCCAAAAGAGATATGTCTCCACCCTTTTTTAAAATTTTTTCCCAAATTTGACGGGAATTTACAGTTTCCGGGTGAAAAAAAATGCCCAAAAAATACATCCAATAAAGAGAATTTTTTATAAAAAGTTTTGGGTTTTTTTTTTAAAAACCCAATTTTTTAATAAATTTTTTTAAAAAAAGTAAACCTTTTAAATTTTAAAAAAAAATTTTAACGAAAAATTTATTAAATTTTCTTTATGTTCTCTTCCTTTGTTTTTTGGGGGGGGTTTTAAAACCCCTCCAGGTTCTTGGTTTTTTCCCCCCATCCCCCTCCAAAAAAAAAAAAAAAAAAAAAAAAAACCCCCATAACTAAGGAAATATTCTGGAATTTCTAGGGGTGTGAACCTAAATTTGGGGACAGGGCCCCAAAGGGTGAATAAATACAAATCTCTGTACGGGGTTTGGAATATAATAGTGCTGTATAAATGAATAAAATAAATATCCCACCAAAGCATGAATGAAAATAATAAGTGCATCCTTGTGACTACTAAAAAATCATGTGGTCTCACTGTGAAATCTTTCCAGCACAACTAATGTAACTCACAAGTATGGTCTCTTATCTCTACTTGTAGAAGTTTCATTAGAACAATACATGGGTCATGAGGCTATAGAATAATTCAATTACTGTCAACAGGTTAGGCTTTGTTTGACTGTTAATTTTAATTTCAATTGGGGATCATGGTGGTAATTGACATCTGGCAAAACTTGATTTTTAATAGTACTTGTTCTGGCCTTTTAGTGAACTTGCTTCTCAGTGGAGAAATAGAAGTTTTATTATTTTGTCAAATGTACAAACATTTATTTTCCCACACAGAACAAATATGCAGTTCAATATTACAGAGGAGAGTGTGAGACCTCACATGCATTTCAAGGGCAGTTGAACCTTTTTGGCCTGTCTAATGTCTAAATAAATATGTTGGCCTTACATCTTGAGATAAAGTGCAAGGGCACGCAATAGAAGGCAGAACATAATGGAACATTGATCAGAAACACTGCTAGGGATGTTATGAGAGTTCTACAATTTACTTAAACCATAGCAACAAATATGTCTTTCAGCCACAACAACTGAATAAAAATGAATATAAATTTTCTAGCAAAAAAAAAAAAAGCAAACAATTTCCCCCATATGTTGATTTTTCCTTTCTATTTTTGCCTTTTGTGACTCTTGGTGTAAGAGATTTGTGTATATATTCATATGTGCCATTCGTTTCAGTAAGATTTTATTTGGTGCAAAATGCGTAAAATGTGTCTGCTTTCATGACAAAGACTGCCCTGTGAAGAAGGCCAAGAAAAAACTGCTTTTTGCCCCCTTTTTCATAATTTGATTCACTCCAAAGTTAATGGGGCAATATATAAAAACAGAATAGGATAAGGCAGCTTTCACACAACTGTACTATAGTCAGTAATTTACATCGGTATTTGTGAGCCAAAACCAGGATTGGAATATACACGGAGAAAAAAACGCAAGAGTATGTTCAGCATAGTCTCTTTTTATGTGGATCTGCTGTAGAATCTGTGAAAACTGCATGGGATCCTCTTCAAATAGTTTTTCAATGGGAATCTGCACCATAGTACACTCAAGTCACATTCTGCTTTGGATAGTCAAAACGCTGATTTACATCCAATACCATAACAATTTCCACTGCTACAAAGAGGCAGCAATCTTAGGCTATCACCTAGGATATCACCTTCCTACTGCGGATTCTGCAATGGTTTTTATTGGCAGAATATGTGAACATATCCTAATGGAGAAATTTACACCTCTTGGGCCACATGTATGAAACGGTTTTGGTCTAAAACTCACTTTTTTCCCCATAGAAACCTATGGGGAAAAAAGTGAGTTTTAGACTCAAAACCGTTTCATTCATGTGGCCCCTTGTATCTTTTGGACCCACTCCTGGTTTTGTCTTACAAATTTGGATGCAATATATTATATTACTGCATTCAAGTGACCTAGCAACTGATTGTTCATTAGTTGTCTCATTGACGTTATATTTTATAGGCATTAAGACCATTTTTCTCCTTTTAACTTTTGAAGCACGCTATAGTTTTGCTTACATTACAACAGTACGTAAAATAATCCTTTTTACAAAGTCTTAAGAACTGATGTAGACTGTAAGAACCCACAAATAAAACATTGGTTATTGCTGTGTCTGAGTGCATTCGGTTACCAAGAGGAGAGGATTTTACTGGCTTTCAAATATCATCCATTTAAAAGGCACTTGCTTGTCGGTGAAGCCTTCTGGCATTTTTTGATTTATTGAATTTGTTCACTGCATACCCTTTTAAAGTGTGCCAGTCTATTTCTGAGGAAAGTTCATTTAGGTTTCAATTTGTTGAGGACGGAAATGTCTTCATTGTGTCTGATCTTATTTTTTATGCCCTGAAAGGGGAAAAAGACTTATATTTTAGAACTAGGACATCAACAGAGATATACTGAAAAGTTTAGATTTTTTTTTACATTTCTTTTTATTGATTTTCAAAATGTTCTAAATGTTCAATTTACCAGACAGAACAATGCCTTGATTCAGACTGTACAATGAAGATCAAACAGATGAAGACATAAAAACAAAGAACAATCACCCCAATCTAACTGTATTGAATGTTTAATATAATTGTAAAGTCTGAACAAAGATTTGTATTAATCTGAACAAGGTCACATAGACATGATTTTATTCATATGTAAACCTGGCTTTGTCTGCTGTCCTTGAAGATGATAATAAAATTTGTAAGTGATTTCTCACGACTAACTGATCTTGGAAACAAATGAAGCCAGGGGCGTAGCTATTGGGGGTGCAGAGGTAGCAGTCGCTACCGGGCCCTGCAGTCTTAGGGGGCCCAAAAGCCCTTCTTCCACATAAGGAGGTACCAGCATTGTAAGTGGCATATGGCAGGTGGGGGGCCCATTTAACTTTTTGCACTAGGGCCCTGCAGCTGCAGGTTACGCCTCTGAATGAAGCTCTTTGCTTAGATTTCTTAAGTGGCTTGTGCTTTACAGTAATAACATATTAAAAGGGTATTCCTATGTAAGGCTTCAGTATATCCACGGCATACTTCACTTATAATTTATTAAATATTTATTCACAGCAGACATGTAGATTTACAAGTATAGTAGCTATCCATGGTGCAACAATCAAGTTGATAGAGCCCTTGTGCCCGGCTACAGTAAATGGGGTGTAACTCATGCTCTGGCATCACGCTTTTAGTCACTCCCAACAATAGCCATGATTTTTAAGTATCTAAGTGAGAGGAGAGAGTAGAGATAGATAGAGATAGTAACTGCCTGGTAGTAGCTTGGCCATCGCGCAAATAAGTACAGTGACGGCAGAGGCCAGAAAAATTGTATGATTGCAATGACAGCAAAAAACAAAAGGCACTCACCACCAGATATACGTCATGGGTGTCACTCACTGGCCAAGCGAGATAAACATATGCTGCATACATAATTAACCCAAACAGGGAAGGAAGGACGGCACTTGTTCTCCTCCAATCACGGATAAAATGTTCCTTTATTTTTTCAAAAGCCTATAGCGGGCATTCTGCAAATACAAAATTGGAGATTAAAAAAACCAACACACACTTACGCGTTTTGAGTCAAACGACCCTTTATAGCATGCAACACACAGATTTGTTGGAATATTTAAAAGAAAAGGTGGACCAATCACAAAGATCACGATTAATTAAGCAGGATCATCCTGACCACTAAAAACAAATGAAAATAACAATGAACTGGAAAACAAATACAGACAGATTGTGATCTATATACATTTCCTAATAAATATAGTATAAGTCAGATGTAACGATTCTGGAGGTGGATCCACTGGACCACCGCAGGCGATGGCATAAGCCCCTACCAGGGAGTGAGTCTATAGTGGGACCCGGTTTACCAGAGCCGCCGCAAAGCGGGATGGTCTTGCGGCATGGAGGGTGTCAACCAGGTCTCACTACACTGGCGGGCTGTCCTGCGGTGGTGGCAGGGTGGCGAAGGTACAGGAACGGCACGGCAGACTCGTAGTCAGGAGGACAGACAGAAGGTCAGGACCAGGCGGCTCTGGTTCGTGGACGGTAGACAAGCAGGTGGTCGGGGCAGGGGCAAGCGTTCGTAGGAGGTAGACGTAGCAGAGGGGCGGTACCAGGAAGGCAATATGAACGCTCAGGAAAAACTTTCACCATGGGTCATGAACACCAAGGTCCGGCGTAGGGCCGGCGAGGTACGTGACGGCGGGGGAGACTAAATAGGTGCAGTGCCCGGCATTGACCAATTACCGGCGCACTGCCCCTTTAAATTCATTCTGCAAGTGCGCTGGTGCGGCCCCCTAGGCGGCGGAGTACGTGCCGGGACACAGAAGCTCGTGCCTGAGCAGGAGCTCGTGGCCAGGGTCAAGAGTATGCCAGGCAGCGGACGCGCGGGGTTGAGGTATGAGCGACCCGATACCCGATGTGCGGTGACGTGGGGGCTCTCGCTCGTGCAAAGGAGGCAGGGCAGCGCCTTTGCGACCCTGGGACAGTGGGTCGCAGGGGAGTCGTGACCAGTACCCCCCCATTGGACCCCTTCCCTCTTATTGGGATTTGGAGAATATCTTTGGTGAGGACTGCGGTCAGGATGTTCTTGCCTCCGGCTCCCAGGACCTTCTCTTCAGGGCCGAACCCTTCCGTCCACCAAGAAGTATAGCTTTTCCCCTAGTTCTGTCTCATGCCCAGAACTCTCCTTTGACCTCGAAGACACTGGGCGCAACAGCCACAGACGGAGGAGGAGCGCCTTCTGGGGAAAAAGAAAATGGTTAGGACAGAGGTTCAATAAGGGGACATGAAACGCTGTTGGGAATTCTCATCGTGGAGGAGCCGGAGTTTGTATGCTACCGGATTGATGCGGCCTGATGACTCAAGGGTCCCAGGAAACGGGGGAGCTGGATCCCGTAGGTCCAGTTTGTGAGAACGGCATGTCTTTTAGCGGGTGGACTTATTAGATGAGAGGCCACACCTTTTCACCTGGGGGAAGAATAAACCGGAGGAGAGGATTCTTCTCTTGTCCGCTTGAGACTTCATGCGCTCGGACGCGAGAGCATCGACTGACGGAGTCTGGACCAGATGGCCTTCATGTCTTGAACACAGGCGTTCGCCGCGGGACTCGGAGGAAGTTGCTAGAGGGTGAGGTCGGGCGGGGATGCAAGCCATACACGATGTAGAAGGGGGGGGGGGGGAGGGGCTGGGGGGGGGGGGGGGGGGCCCTGCGGATCGGGACTCAGGGAGTTATAGGAGAACTCCGCACATAGGCAGTAAAATTGGCCCAATCATTTGGCGTGCCCGCGAGACGAAATGACGAAAGGTAGACCCAGGACTTGGTGTGACCCTCTCCACCTGGCCTTAGTCTGTGGAATCTGTGGACTGGTTGCCGGAAGAGAAAGTCGAGCTCTCTTGATGTTGGTTGCACATAGTCGCCAAAACCTGGAGACCCCAATTGAACTCCCCGAGTTCGAAACAATTTGCTGTGGGAGTCCTTGGAGACGGAACACATGACTGAAGACTAAACTCAGTAGCCGCGGAGGCGGATGCAGCCCTGGCAAGGGACGAAGTGCGCCATTTTGGAAAAAACGCATCAGTAAATCACCCCAGATAATGGTGTTGCCAGACGACGGAGGGAGGTTGGTTATAAGTCCGGGTTGTGTAGGAAGGGATGTGGCTGAAGTAGGCCTTCGGCTATCTTGTGACGTGGCGTCTTGTTCCGGCACAGGAGTCGCAAGTCGCAACGAAGTCCTGATATCCTTCTCCAGCTCTGGCACCAATAGAACCGGGTATATCAGGTGGAAGGTTCTCTCGGGCGGCCGGGGTTCGATGGCCAGCTCGCACAATGAGCTCTATGTTCCCATTTTCAAGTACGTCGCGGGAGAGCGGACGCACATTAAGTCCTTCCAGGAGGAACCGCTTCCGGAGGTCTCCACTGGAGGCAGCCGAATGAGACGTTCTGGGGGGATGATGTTTTTCAGGGGGAGGTCTCTTTACCAGCACGTCGGCAGCTCGGGAGAGGGCATCAGCTCTCACATTTTCTCGGCTGTGGCCTGAAATGGCATCTTGAAAGTCGACTGGGAGAAGAATGAGCGACCACTGGCTGGTGTGGGTTAAGTCGCTGAGCAGTCTGTGATATTTGGAGGTTATTGTGGTCGAGTAGATACCGGATGGAATCGGGCACCCTCCAGCAGATAAACGCCACTCCTCCGGCCAATTTGATGGAGCCCGTAGCCTCCGGTCGCCAATCGTTGTAAATCCTATCTGCTGAATGGTGTAACGTCTTGGAGAAGAAGCCGCACGACACAGTACTTACCCGTAGGCCCCCTTTTTGTGTAAGGGAGTCTGCTCCGCCCCCAATGCGAAGCATCCACTTCCACGAGTGAGGGGTTTCGCCTGGGGTTATGACGTGCAAGGATAGAAGCCGTAGCGAAGGCTGGGATTTAGAGCTTCACAAAAGCCTCCTCGGCTCGACAGGCCAACTGCGTGGATTGGCTTGTTTCTTGGTGAGAGCCACTATCGGGGCCACAGCGTAGAGTAAGTGCGGGATGGAATTGGGCATAGTAATTGCAGGAATCCCAAGAATCGCTGGATAGCCACCGCCCAACGGAGGCGTGGCATTGCAATACGGCAGACAGTTTTAAGCAGGGTCCATCTGTAAGGCCTTGGTCAGAGATGACATTACCCCAGAAACGGGAGGCTAGTCTGATGGAGAGGCATTCACTTAGCGTAGGCATACAGGTGGTTCTCCCGGAGACGTCTTAGTAATTGACGGACAAGGCTGCGGTGGGTCTCTGAGGTCAGGCGAGACAACCAGTATGCTAATCGAAGGTAGGCACAAACCACGCAGGGACGGGAGAGATGAGGCAGGTTCCCTGAAGACGTCATTCAACGAGCTCCTGAAAGACGGCTGGCGCATTAACAGCAGTCCGAAGGGACATCAACAGGTACTCGTAGTGCCCATCCTGGTGTTGAAGGCGTCTTCCATTATCGCCCTTTGCGGATTCGGAACCAAGTTGTAGGGCCCCTCTCAAAATCCATTCTTGGAGAAAATCTTGGGTCCCTTGTCAGGCGATCAAAAATTTCCGTTGATAGCTGGCAAGGGGTAACAGTTCTTTACTGTGTGATCTTGGTCAAGCCCCGGTTGTCAATGCCAGGGCGATATGTATACCGTCCTCTCCTGTAAAAAGAAACCCCGGCACCAGCGGGGGCCAGGACGAGGACCTTCCGGGTATCCAGATGAAACCCCTTCTTGAGATTCTCCTGGAGTGTAATCTGACATGGCTGGTTCAGGAACAGACAGAGGGTAGAGACTCGCCAATGGGGAGGACTGGTACCCGGGCAATATGTCGATCAGGGCAATCGTTAAGGTTCGATGCGGCGGAAGACTCTCGTCTTGTCTCTCGGAAGAACACATACTGGCATTACTCCAGATTATTGCGCGCGCGGCTCAGAACGGGGCAGCGGCGCTCTCCTATGAAGGGTTATAGGGAGATGCAGGGAAGCACGGGCGAGGTGCACCAAACACTACGCCCCGACTGTTGGGACACCAACGATTCACCTATCCAGTAGACCAGTCAGGTTAGGAGTGTGGCGCCGTATTAAGACATGGGAGTCCGAGGTGGATCGCCGAGACGAGGCGCGTCCGGCAACTACATAGAGGCTGATTCTCCTCCTTATGCAGTGCCCCCACTTGGCAGGGACACATGTGGATTGGGTGACGAACTGGCATGTGTCGCTCTATGCAGCTACCCCGCTGACTGATGAGATGACATGCCGGTTGCGCCTGACGTACCACTGCATAAGCCGATAAAGATCTCTAGTGGATGGTGGATGTGTTCCCGGTCTGAGCCACGACTGGCACTGATAACGCCGGGAACCCACATGGAATGTCGATGACCAGACTCTGGACAACGACCGGCACAGGCATCATTATTCAGGCGTGGAGAGGAGAGGTCTGCACCTGGGAATGCCTCTCCCACAGATCCTAGGTGCTGGGAGTTCCCGCAAGCCTTGGGTGCGCTTGGGACTAAAGTCCTCCGTTAAAATGCTCTGGGCTGCCACAGTTGAGACACAAGTTCAGTTGTCCGCCGCTGGGCCATTTCTTGCTCAGAAGAGGCGAGCCCGATCAATCTTCCACTGGGCTAGTCGGTGGGTGTTGTGACCGGCCTGTGCACAGGAGGCCCTGGAACACCGTGGTGCCAGGCGAGGAAACGGCGTGGTTGGGTCTGGGAACTGGCGCTCTTGCAGAAAGCTCCCTTCCGTTCATGAAGGTATATTGATGCGGTGGTTGCCAAACCAGATCAAGTCGCCTAAGGAGGACGGGATGGTCTCTAGCGGCCATGTCGTCTTTCGATACTAGACTTGAGTAGTCCTTTCCTTGAACGATCAAGCAATAGTGCGGGCCTCGTTCATGTCAGTTCAGAGGCCAGCGTACGGAGATTGCACGCTTGTCTCCTACAGGACAGGGTATCCCCCTGGCGTAGATTTAGGAGGGCTCGTTCCAGCGGAGGAGGACTACGCGGGCTGTTCATGAAGGACGTTGCGGAAACTCTTGAGGAATGGCCTGTAGATCCTCGCGTCACCGGATCATCTATGTCCCTATAGGATGTGCCCACATGCCAGCCGGCCTTCCCGGAGAGGAGGCTGATCCACGAAACGACCACCTTCGCATGTTCGGACAGGTTTCTTTTGTTCTTCGCTCAGACAGGAACTGGTCGGTCATTCAGCTCCACGTGCATAGGCATTGATGTGATAACCCCTGCATAGTTTCGGGTCACGCTTGAACTTGGTTGGGAGTGACAGCCGAAAGCTTTGTCCCCTAGGGGATCACCGGAACCGCTGGGGCAGGTGCAACTGGAGATGTTGTCGGTGGCTGCTGACGGAGACGGTGACGAGCTGCTGCCAACCAAGGAGGAGGCTTGCTCGCAGCTGCTGCGCGATTGTTTGTGATTGCTTGACACGACGTGATTGATGGCACCACTTGGCAAGGGTTCCTTTGCGGGGATCCTTGCCGGATCCTTCTGTAACGATTGGGAGGTGGATCCACTGGACCACCGCAGGCGATTGGCGAAGCCCCTTACCAGGGGTGGAATCTAAGTGGGACTCCGGTTTTCACAGAGCCCGCGCAAAGCGGGGATGGTCTTGCGTGCGGCGGGTGGTCCACCAGGTCACTACATGGGGCGCGGCTTGCCTGCGGTGGCGGCAAGGGGTGCGAGGTACAGGAAAAGGCATGTGCAGACTCTGTAGTCTCGAGGACCAGACAGAAGGTCAGGACAGGCAGCTCTGGTTAGTGGACGGTAGACAAGCAGGTGGTCGGGGCAGGCGGCAAGGTTCGTGACGGTAGACGTTAGCGAGGGTTCCGGTTACACAGGAAGGCCATATGTAAACGCTCAGGGAATACTACTTTCACCATGGGGTATGACACTCGCAAGATCCGGCTGAGGGCGCAGGAACGTGGACCGGACTAAATAGGGAGCAGTGCCCGGCATATGAAGCCAATTTACCGCCTGCACTGCCCTTTTATATTCAAATTGCCGGCGCGATGTGTGCGCCGCCTAGGGGCGGCCTACGTGCAGGGACACGGGAAGCAGCCCGCTGAGCAGGAGCCGTTGGCAGGGTGTAAGTGCATGCCCATGGGTCGGGGATGGGTGGCGAGCGGACCCGAGAACCAGACGTGCGGGTCGGGGCTCTGATCGGTGCAGGAGCACGTGGCGCGCCTGGACCTGGGACAGTAGGTCGCAGGGGCGTCCTGTACAGTCAGGATCTTTATAGTTCATACCAAGTGGAAAACCGTATATAGAGACGAAGGATCCAGTATGCCTCTATTGAGAAGGACCTTCTGTCGGTCTCCACCTCTAGTGAGTTTATTAACCCTTTCACATCGCCAAAACATGGAAAATGGGGAACAGTTTCCTTCCTCTTCATGCAAATGTAGTGATAACTGAAGGGGGGACACTGTATGAAACTGTCTAGGTCTAAAGACTCATCTTTGTATGCCCATAGCAGGCCAATTCATAGAGCGCCCTTTCATTTTTCCAGGAGAACTATCGAAATTAAAGGAGCTTTGATTGGTTGCAGTGGGCAACAAAGAAAGTCTTAGACCTTTTCACACATGTGGCTCTAAATTTTAAGCAGTTGTCCATAGTAAACATAGTGTCTGTGATATTGTATGATGAGTCTGTTTTCAAGATACAATAACATAGAAAAGATCATTGTATGGTAAAATAGGGACCACCGTGTTCCATGCCAAAATCCATGTGAATTCTATTCTTTATTATATCTAATGGAAATCTGTACTGCAATTTATACAGCACTCATTTTTCCAGCACAGATTGGTAAATCTTCAGGGTGGATAATGTCACAAAGGAATTTCATGCAGAAGTCATGTCGGGTACAGCGGATGCTGCATTAAATGGGGCTAATCCGCCACTACAAAAGTGAAAACTAGCAGAAGTTCACTAGATTCACAACAATTTGTCAGGAAGAGAGATCCAAGGCCAACATTTTTTCCAAGTTCAATGTAATAGTGTCAGTACAGCTCTAACTCATTCACTGAAATATGGAAGAGAATGTACAAAATTAGATAAAGGTCTGTGCACCATTTTGCAGCTTTTTTCCCCAGAAATTTGGCTTTGTCAGAACCCATGCTCTAGACTCTTACCAACATGTAACATAACTGTACATCATGTTGGTAAAAGTGTATAGAGCGGGATGATTTGCTGAGTCTGCTCCATACCCAACGGGTGCCAGTTGCCAATTACTGCCAACTCTCATCATTAGCGGACAGAATCTAAGTCCTTACAAAACAGTGCAGCGCTCTGTTACGCCATCTGACTGAGCAACCAGCAATTGCATGGTGCATATTGGTTGTCAAGAGAACGGTATAGTTGTTTGGAGCGGGCTTACAGGCTGAGTCCTCTCCATACAGAGCAAGTGTTAAATGTTAATTACAGCTGATAGCTCCAGTCCTGGCCTTTTAATGACTGAGATGCCAAGAACAATTACTAATAATCTAAACAGTTATAAACCAGTGCAGTACCCCATCTTCCAACCTGATCGTCCCCCCTTGCAACGTGACTGAACGGTGTTGAGCTGAGGGCTTACCATCTTACTTTTTGGAGTGAAGTCTTCATTCGCACCATTTTGGGATGCATGCAACATTTTGATCACTTTTTATTCCAATTTTTTGGGCAGGAGAAGTGACCCAAAAAAAATATAAATATGGCATTGGCAATTTTTTGCAATATATATAGTTCACCATACAGTATAAATAATGCTATATTTTGATAGACTGGACTTTTACAGTCACAGTGATACTAATGAAGTTTAATATTGGTTAAAAAAGTGACACACTTGTACAGCAGCCTATTTCCTGCCAGACAACCAACAACATGAAAACTGGCATTTTACAGTGTGCTTGTAGAAACTAGAAAAGTACCTATAGGAAGTGCTCAAATTAGTTGTTATAGGCAACTGCTCAAAATTTAGTCTCCACTAGTTGTATATATCAGCAAGGAAGGACTGTCATTGCAATTATACCATTTCTATGGCCTCTGCCAATACAGTACTCATTTGATACCATGCTAATATAGGCAGTCCTCTAGTTTGAAACATCTGACTTACATAGTGTAAACCTTGTACACTATTCTGCACTATATCAGTATTGCAGCATACTGTCCAAGCGATTGCTCCCCTTAGTGATTAAAGGGGTTCCCCGGGAGTTTTTATTTATAATAGGGCTCACAACTGTATTATATTATACTTTGTAATTCACACTCATTAAAAATTATTTACCTGTCCCTCTGTGCAGAACCAGAAAAAGAGCCCTGCCCTCCTTTCTGCCCTGCCTCCTGCAAACCATGCAATGTACATTGATCACATGGTCTCAGTGACCAGTTTGTTATCACTCAGTGGGTGTGCTTTGAAGTCAGGTCGTCAGGAGCATCCCGTGTGGGTTTGTGACCTGGAAAAACAGTCTGGCTGCATTCACTCTTTGCGAAATGTATTTGCAAGTAAATAAAGTAATTAAATTTTACGCAATTTACAGGGAAGAGGGAAGATTTTTTATTTTGGGGCCTGGGCAGGACTTACTATAATGGTAGCAGGGACAGCAGTTCAAGGTGGGAAGTGTGTACGGAACTGCTGTATAATATGTGATTAGCTCTTACAATTAACAGTGACTCTAAAATCCTACCTTCATCTTTTACAGCAAGAAAAAGAGCTAAGGGAGATTACACAATGTCACCAATTTTTCTAGCAATAACTGTGGAAAAGTCCTAGTTGCAGTGCAGTTGGGGGGGGAAAACCACGAAATTTGGGGGCCCCAATACAGAAAACATTGGCCCCCCCTCTCTCACCTACCCCGTGACCCCACCTCCTCCTCATCCCACCAGCCCTACCGCTCTGCCACCCACCGTTCTGGGGTGAACAAGAAAAAAATGCAATGATGCCATTGTTGTTGATTTAGTTCTTGGTGGATTTTACAATTTTACATTTATTTTTAAATTTTGCGGGTCAGACGATAAAGGGGCAGAAAATACACTGATGTAAAATCATGTACCACTTGTTACGATCAACCAAAATCCCCAGGAATATTATGAAAACAACAATTTTACAAGGACAAAAATACGCAACATTAATAATTAAAAAATTTAATAAAATAATCTTTTTTTATATGGCCCCAATTTTCGCAGCACTTTACAATGTAGGGGGTTTAATTACAGACAAAAAAGACATTACCAAGTGAAAGCATTACAGGTGAACACAAGGTGTGGGGCCCCTGCTCGCAAGAGCTTAAATCTAAAGGGTCCCTGGGGGAAAAAAGGGGGAAGGAAAATTTACAATGGCCCGCCATGCTTTTAAATATGGGGGGTTTACATAAAAATTTGGTAAACCCTGCCACCATGAATTACAAAAAATTACAGAAAGTGCCTGTGATGCCCTAGTGTAGGGAGTGACAAATGTTGTTGATAAAAGGGGGGTTACCAATTAGGGGTTTTTGGTTGGGCCCGGCCTGAGAAGAATTTGGGGGTTTTTCCAGGACACTCTTAAAAACGGCAAGGTTTGGGATTGTGCCTTTAGGGTAGTGTGGAATGTTCCAGAGAAGGGTGAAGAAACGTCCAAAAACCTTAAAGGGGGCAGGGAGGTTTTGGGAAATATTTTAGTCGTAGTTTGAGCCCGTACTGAGCGAGAGAGGCGGGTGGGTGGTTTGGACAGAAAAGAGGGGGGAGATTTAGGGGGGTGAAAGTCCCGGGTGGAGAGCTTTTTTAGTGGGGAGTGATTATTTTATGCTGTTTTCTGTCCCCTGGAATGGGAAACCAGGGGAGTGCCCTGCCCACGGGTAGAGGAATCGAAATAGGGGCGGAGAGAAAAACCCTTTGGCTGCTGCATTCAGGATGTTTGGGGGAGGGGAGATTTTAAAACAGAGAGGGGGGCCGAAAAGAAAGGAGTTACAGTATTTAAAAGACGAGAATAAAATAAGAGAAACAAGAGAGTTTAGTTTTTTCCCCAAGTAAAAAAAGGAAAGGATTTTTTAATTTTTTCTTGAGGTGCAAGGGGGACAGGAGGGGCCAAGGGGTTGGGGATATAAGGGGTGGGGTTTTCCAGTTTCAGGTCTAGAAAAACCCCCAAAAAATTCGGGCCTGCTCCCCTAGGGAAATGGTGTTTGCCACACACTGAGGGGGGAAAAAAAAAGCAAGGGGGGTTGGGGTTGCAGAGGGGGGGAAAAAACAAAAAAAGTTCGGTTTTGGTGAGGTTTATTTGGGAGATAGAGAGAGGAAAAGATGCCCAGAAAACCAGGGGAAGACAGTCACTGGGGGGTTGTAGCGGGGGCCGGGGGGGATTTGAGGTCTCGGGAAGAGGTGTATATGGTGACTAATGCCACTATAATTTTTGCGGGCCCGGGCCCAGTATACCCGGACCAAAAATTAAAAATTAACAAATACACAGACCAAATAAACCACCACATAAAACATACCTCCAAAAATAAAGATACTGAATAATCCCCCCAATACTGTTACTGAATAAAAATCATTCCCACAAATCCCAAAATTATTTCCCCCATACAGTGGCCATTTTGTGGTAGATACAACCCACCCGGGATGCATTGCCGATTTAAATTTTAACCCCCCAAAACAGGGGAAAAATTGGTGGTGGGAAAAAGTGGAACACAGTGAAATTTTACTTTTGGTGCCTCACAAGTGACATCTTGGTTGTTGGGCCCTTTTTACTTTCCCTTTTCTTCTCAACCCGGTCCAGAGTGTCTTTAATACTTCCCCCAGACGCAACCCCGTCCCTAAAAAAATTTACAACACAAACACTGAGACTCCTAAACTTTTTTTTTTATCATTTTCCCAACTGGGGCCCACCCCCCCCCCCCAAGGTACAAACCCCTATCCATATTTTAGAATATTTTTCCCTTATAAATCTTTTTAAAAGTGTTCTCTAAAATCTTTAAACTTTTGGTTCCCCCTTTTAAGCCCCTAGGGAAAAGAAAATAAAAGGGGTAAAGAAACATGTAAAAAAGTTTTAAAAAAAAAAAAATTTAATTTCAAAAAAAACCTAAAAAAAATAAGAAAGAAAACAAAAAATTTGAACAAATTTAGCATCCCCCAACTTCCCAAAAAGCCCTGATATATTTAAATTTTGAAAATTATTTATCCCACTTGATGAATGCTGTAAAAAAAAAAACCCCCAAATTGCCAAAAAATTGCATTATTTTTGGTGAGCTTAAAAAAAAAAACTAGAAAAAAAAAGTTATAAAAAATTTTGGGGGGTTTCTAAAATTTTACCAAAAAAAACTTAAATTCAGCCCAAAAAAACTAAATGATTAAAAAAAAAGGGCGGTTTCAAACCCCCCGGGGGGACTATGAAGGTTTTCATGGAGACAACTTAAAATTAAAATTTTACACCCGCAAAGCAAGTTAAAAAAAAAAAAATTTAAAAAGAAACAAAACCCAAAAGTTATTAAAAAAACCAAAACCTTTCCCAAATTTGTAACAAACCCAAAAAAATTTTTAAAATTAAAATGTTTAAAACCCCAAATTTAGGCCATGTTCACACGGCAAAACTGCGGGGAAAATTACGCCCCCCCCAATTACGCCGTTTTGGCCGGGGCCGGGGGAAACCCTTTTTAAGCGAGCCGGGGGCCGGCATTTTCGCCGGCCCCAAAAACCACCCTTTGGGCTAGCGGCGCGTATACGCCGCTAAAAAGTAAAGGGGGAAATTTAAATTCCCCCCCCGGGCGGATTCCCCGGCAGGGAGAGGAGCGTAATGAAATAGAACCTTGAAAAACTGTGCATTACCGTATTTAACGGGGGACGGATTAAACCAAAATCCCCCTCGGCGCAAAAATTTACGGACTAAAAAAAACTCCCGAAAAAACCTTTTGGAACATGGCCTTAGTTCATTTGCGCATGCAAAAGTGCAATCTTTAAAATTTTTAACATTATCCTGAAAGGTTTGAACCCCAAATAAAAAAACCCCAAACCCAAGGATTGGAATAAAAAGGGGTACAAACGTTGAAATGTTTTCCCAAAGTGGCACCAAAAAAACTACACGCCACATAGGTCAGTAGAGTGAAAAATAAAAAAGTTATTAGTTGCAGAAAGTGGTGCAGCAAAACAATTGGAGAAATAAAAAGTTTTTCTTTTTAAAAAAACTAAAACTTATGAAAATGCTAAAGATTTGGTAGCGCAGGACTTTAACAGACCTGCAAAAAAAAAGAGTGAACATGTGATTTAATTCACACAGTGAACTTCATAAAATCGAAAAATGGAGTGTTTTTTCATGTTCCATTTCCAAAATTTAATTTTTTTATGGCCCCCTTTTACATTTATGTGGGTTTGGTCAAGGGAAAACTTTAAAAAAAGTACATCTTGTTTCACAAACAAACAAACAAAAAAATCCCTTGTATGTAAATGCAGACGGAAAAATAAAAAAGTTATGGTTTAGAGTTAAAATCAAACACGATGCAAACAAAAATTACTCCAAAAAGCGTTTAACAGGAGTATGCTAATACATTAGTAAATTTAAAGTTTTTTGTTTTCCCCAAAAAAAAAGGGCAGTGTCTTATTTTAGATGAGTCCCCTGGGAAAAAAAGAAAGGCCCCCAGAAATTCATCTAACAATTGAAAGGGGACTTTACCCAATCCCCCCAAATTAAAGAAACAACAGGGGCGTTACCTGAAAAATTTGCCGCGGCGTTCCTCCGCCCCTGTGGGGTCCATCTTTTTTAAAAAGAATTGACATGCAAGACACCGTTTTAAAACTTTACCTTTAAACGCGGGAAAAAAAATTTTAAAAAAGGTAGTGGTGTTTAAAAGGGGTTTTATACGAAAAAAATTGACTTTGGGAAAGGGCTTGAAAATTAATAAAAAAACAAAATCCCCAAATTTCTTTCCCCTTTTTAAAAATTTTATTTAAATTCTTTTACCTTTTTCTTTTTTTAGCTGCCACCTTATTTTACCTTAGTATACACCCCAAAGGGGAATACAGCCCATGATGAGAGCCTTGGGTCCGGGCCCGGACATGTTTCCGCCCAAACCCTCTCTTTCATTTTTCCCCCTTTTTATTTAATTAACACACACTAAAGGGCTAGCAGTGTTAAACCCCAGGTTTGTGTCATTCTATTCCCGGGTTGCTCTGAAACCCCTAGAAATTTAAGTCACACGTGCAAATTAAAAAAAGGAAAGAAAAAACCCTTTAAAATTGGGTATGTGAAAAGTGAAAAAAAAAAAAATTTCCCGTTTGAACTCTGAAAGGGAAATTTAAACCCGGGGGGGGACCTGAAAAATTGAAGGCAGAAGTGAAACCCACTGGGTATTTGTAGCTACTCACATTTCTTTCACAAATGGAAAAAATGGGGTTTGACTTGGCAAAAATGGGGGGAAAGGGGCATGGTGTTTCCCAAGCGGGGAAAAGTGAAGCAAAAAAAACCAAAAACATAAGGGCCTTTTTGGTAAAACCCCTTTTAAGGTTTTTCCCGGGGGCTGGTGCAAAAGGGGGTTAAAATACCCCACTTTTTAAAGGGTTTTTCCCTTGTTACTATGTTTTTTTTTCCTTTAATTTTGGGATGTAAAGGGAAAACATGGGGTTTAAGAGTTATATTTTCATTGTGTTCCAAAAAAGGGGCCCCATTTTTTCCCCTTTAAAAAAGGGTAGGGGGGGTTAACCCAGGCCCCTAAAGGTTTATAGAAAAGCTGGGGAAAATGTAGAAAAATCTTTTTAAAAAATTGGTGGAGGCAACCCCAGGAAGCGTGAGATTGGTCATTGCAAATTTACATTAAAATAACTAAAAAGTTTCCCTTTTTGGGCCGTCATGTTTTGGCCCTTTTGCGGTACTCAAAAGGGCCAAGCAAAGTTCAGCTTTATTTTGAAGGGCGGGGTTGCACCACCATAAAAATTTTTAATAGAAACTCACAAAGTACATGAAGGCCTACCTTATTGTAAAAAGGGAAAAAAATACCCCAAAAAACTCAAACTGTATGGATCTGCACATGGTAAAACAGGGCCCATATGCTCAGGTTTAAATCAGTCATTTTTTTTCTTTTTTTTTTCCAAACCCCCCACCAACCCTTCCCATGGGGTTCCCTTGGGTTTCAAAGGGAAAAAATTGAAGTGAAAAATCAAAAAATTAGAATTACTTTGGGGGAAAAATTTATTATTTAAAGGGGGTTTTTTAAAAGAAAAAAAAATTTGGGAACTGGGCCCACAAAAAACCATTTATGGTTCTTTTTAAAATAAAAGAAGGGGAAATCTTTTAAACGGGATCCCAAATTAAAAAGATGAAAAATTTGTGGGATCCACCCCACCCAATAAAGTAAACTTTTGAAAAAAACATTTAAAGGGACCCTGCCCATCAGAAAATTTTGAAAAAAATTTTAAATTCTTTATGTTATGGGAGAAGGAGGTGCTGAGCAGATTGATACATTGTTTTGTGGGAAATGGTTCAGTATAACTTTGTACTTATTTATTGAAATCCTTGCTCATTCTAGGCTTTGGAGTCCAGTGGGTAGCCTACTAAAGATTGAAAACCCTTTTTCCCTTTCAGCAAATAAAATTTATAGCTATCCCTTTTAATTTTTTTGGACTTGCCCATTTAAATTTCCTTATCCCAGAATGAGCAGAGATTTAAATGAATAAAATTCAAGTTCTTCTAAGTATTTTCCCCCCAAAGCTATATTTTAAGTCTGATCAGCCCTGTGGAACATCAATTATAAGTTCAATTTTCCCTTTTTCCCCTTTTAAAAATAAAAATTTTTTTAAAGGGAAACCCCTGCTGTAAAAAACGGTGCCCAGTTTCCACACTTTTCTATATTTTTTTATGTTTTATAGTTTGTAAAAAAAATTTATAATGACTAAAAAAACAAACAAACTGCAAAAATTTTTTAATTTTTAAATGATAAAAAAAGAAAAAATTTTGTAATAATGAAAAAAAGAACAAATACAAAAGGGCTTTGACCAAATTATCATAAAGGTGCCACCAGTCCTCTGAGGTATTATTGTACAGTATATCCTGTTTTCACGTCAGCCCACATTATTTAATATATTAAAAAAATTTCCCCCATTATTTTAAATATATAAAAAAAATAAAATTAAAAACTGATAAAAAAAATAAAATCATCCTTTTTGACTCACATGATCTTTAAAGGGGTTTTTCTACCTTCCCAGTTCCAAAAATCACACCCAAACTTTAGACTCACATTTCCCTGGTCATGCTGTGTAGGGGTCAAATAGCGGGACTGACATATCAGCTTTGTTTATTCCTAGCTGGGGCCTGTTACACCCAATTTTGAGGCAGGATATGCCCAAATCTTTCGAACAAAAGACCCCGAGCCTAAGGGGGAAAAATTGTGCCCCTTTTCGTAAATTATGCTAGGGATTTTAAAGGAAATTTACCAAAACACGCCCACTTTTTAAAATGCATCGGACATGTTGGGTGGTTGAAAACCATAAATTTTTAAAAATTTTTTTAAAACCGGTTCATTTTCCCGGGGGGGGGGGGGGGGTTCGGGGGGGAAGGGGGGCGGGCTTTTCTTGGGGGTTTTTTTTACCCGGGGGGGCTTGTTTTACAGTGGGTTCGGGGGTGGGGGGAACAAGGGGGGGGGGGGGGGGGGGTGGGGCATTTCTGAATGGTTTTTGCCCCTGTTCACTTTCGGGAAATGTTCGGGAACCGTTTTTGGTTTGAATGCACATCATGAACCCAAAAAGATTTGACATCCCCCATCCCTTTTTCCCCCACAGGGGTGCCTCTCTATTTTAAAAACAAAGGTCTTTTATGAAAAACCCTTTGAGTAGCTACAAGTAAAGGAGGGGGTTAGCACTTTCACCTGGCCTTTTCGCATAAGGGGGGTCTTGGGTTTAAAAAATTCCTGCGGGAAAACCAAAATTGGATTTTTTTTTCCTTTTTTTTGCACGCTTAAGTAATTAAAAAGGGAAATAAAGAGGGGTGTGTAAATCTACTCAATAGTGGATGAGGGGTGATTACAAAAGCAGGGAAGAGAAAAAATTTGCTGTTTAAAAGGTGAGTTTGATGTCTGGGGAATTTTGGGGCCAAAGGACTGAGGACCCTCTTGTCACGGGGGGTTTTCCCTAGAGAAAATTTTTTAAACTAGGTCACTAAGCTTTCCACATCAATCTTTGGGGTTTAAAAACCCCCCCTTTAAAAAAAAACCCAACGCTTTTTTCCTAGAGTTTAACACGCAGGAGAACCCTCACTAAAAAAACACGGCTTCCGGTTAAGAGTCGGGGAGAGAGGGGTTGGGAATGAAGAGAATGTTTGAATTCAGAAGGGAAAAAATCCTTTTTTCACAACAAAGAAAATTTAAAAAAGCTTTGTTTTTTGATAATAGCCCTTCATTTCCCTTTTGCTACATGTTAAAAAGCTAATTACTTGTGAGAAAACCATTTTAAAAGAGAAAATAAATGACACCATGAGGTTTCATGCAGCCTTTACAGCTGGTTTTGAATTATTTATCTCTCAGCTAGTTATAGGGAAAGCCTTGGTGGGGAGGATCCTCTGCCGGCTAGGTGGGGTTTTCAAAGGGCCCATATTAGGGTAAAAATGTATTTTATTGCATCTAGCTTTGAAATTCTGATTGCCTACAAAAGGGGTTTTTGGGGATAACGCATTTGAGGGAAAACCAAAAGATTTGAAATAACGCTAAATAAAAACCGGGACCTTTTGTCTATTGTCTCTTAAGGCATCATCATAAGCAAAGGTGTCTATATTTATCTATTCTCTCTTAAAGGGGTTGTCTCACTAAATCAATTCATCTTACCTCAGTCCTTTTTTTCCTTGGGGTCTTTTTGAATTCAGGGCGTGTTTCCCCGGCTTCTATTTGGGGCTGAAAGCAGAAGCCAGGTCGTAGCAAAAAAGCAACCAGGGGCTGGCCCCTATAGGTTTAAAATTAAAACAAGTCTGTAGTTATACTGAGGAAAGCCCTAAAAGAGGGGAATCTCAAAAAAGGAAAAAAACCCCGTTAATGGGAACAATTTTGCAAAGTGACTTGTTTTTGAAAGACCCTTAAAACATAAAAACAATTCGGGTAGTGGGGAAAACCCCTTTTTAAAGGGGTTCGCAGTCAAAAGGGGATGATTTTTTTAAAATTTTTTTATCACTTAATATATTAGATGTATTGGTGATATATTTCTATACTGAAAAAAATTGTACTAGATCAGTAGTGTGGCTCACATGTGAAAAAGGACATATCTCCAAAAACCCCGCCCGTAATAAAGAGGAGGGTTTAAACAGGGCCCTTTTCTCTGAAGACCTTAAAAATTGTAACTTTTACCTTGTGATATATTTTTCCCCCTTTTTAGTATTATCTTAAAAAATTTCCTGTTTTAGCGTTTGTTGTTTTTCAGTTAAAAAAATTTGGGGTTGGAGAGCAAAAACCAAATTTGTTTTTTCCTCATTTGATCTTTTTTTATATAGATGTATACCAGCCCAATGGGGACCAAAAGCACAACTTTTGGGGCCCCCTTTTTTGGGCCCTTAAATTTTCTTGGATACGTTGGGGCTAAACTTCTGGGCTTTTTTGGGCAAAACAACTTCCAGAAAATTAAAAACCTTGACCCTGTACCTGGCCTAAAGAGGTATTGTGATAAGAAAAGCCCAATGAAGATCCCCCTTAAAATGAAAAAAAATTTAAAACCCCCCAAAATCTTTTTTTAAAAGCCCAAAAAAAAATTTTTTCCCACCCCTTTTGGGTTTAAATTTAGGGTCAATTAACGGGGAGAGAGAAAAAAAAAGGGGCTTTAAAAAAATAAAGCCCAAAATGGCACCGATAGTGCTTGCCTGCTTTTCCGTTATTTTTCAAGTTTCAAGGCAAATCAGCAAAAGGACACTAAGGGTTTTCGTTCCCCCAACAAGGCTTATTCTGGGAGGGTTTAGCCGTTTTTTGCGCCCCAATTTGGCAAAAATTCCGTCCCAGGCTTTAAAGGTTAACCCCAAACATTTTTATAGAGAACTAGGGGATTCTTTTCTCCTCCCCCCCCGGGCCGAAAAATTTTTCCGCGAGGGGAGAAATTGACATGCCCCTTTTTACCCCGGGGGCGGGGGATAATGGATTCTATGGGGCCCGGGGAGTCTCCCGGGCCCCCCCCCCGGCCCCGAAAAAGGGGGCAGCCGGCAAAATTGCGGGTGAAATCTGCCCCCGTTTTTAAACCTGGAATAACCCGTGTAAACCCTTTGGGCCCTAAGGGGTGCGTCCCCCCCGGGCAAGGGAAAAATAGGGGTTTAAATCCGACGGGTTTTTGGGCCCTTTTTTTCAGCGTCCCCACCCCCGGGAGGGGAAAAAAGGCCCTCCCCTTTCACTTGCACATATTCTTTTCCCAAAAAGGGGACGGAAAAATGGAAGTACAATGATTTCCCCCGGGGGGGCCAAAGGGGCAAAAAACCCCGACCGGAAAACCTGGAAAGTGGGTACCTTTTTTTTGGGAAAGGGGGGGGGTTTTCCATGGGCCCCCCTTTTGAAATAAATTTTGGCCGGTTTTTAAAGAGGGTCTGAAAAACCACCTGAAAAAACCCCCCTTTCCCCCCTGGGGACATGCCCAAAAATTTGGGCCTTTTAAAAAAAGGGAAGAAAAAAGCCTACATATGCGGACCAAAAAACGGACCTGGGTGGGACGGCCTTTCCCACACTTTGGGAAAATGTATGACCCTGCCCCAACCAAATCCCCAAATTTAACCCCTGTTTTTAAAGGGGGTTTTCCCTCACTAAAATTGATTCATTTTACCTCAGTTTTTTCCCCTTGGGTTTTCCCACTTTGAATTACAGGGGTTGTTTTACTGGTTTAACCCGGGGGTTTGCAGTAAAGCCAGGTCTGTATTTATAAAAACCAAAGTGCTGGACCCTTTATAAAAAGATTGAACGGGTTTTGTAGCTATAAAAACTGTGCTGGCCCTACATGGAGATTGAACGGGTCTGTAGCTAAAAAGGGGACTTGAGGGTTGATGAAAACTCATAAAAAGGGGGGAAATCTATTTAAAGGTGGGAAAATTTTGTTTAAGGGACACATATTCCCAAAGTGCTTTTTTTTTGAAAAGATCTTTAACAAAAAACGAAAACCCTTGTAGTGGAAACCCCCTTTAACAGTGAAACAGCCCAACAGTATGTTTTGAAAGTGTCCCCCCAGCACTTTTAAATGTGTCCAGTTCTACGCCACAAGTATACCACCAATGACATTTTAAAAACCCGGTATGGTTTTTAAAAGGGTTTTTGGAAACCAAACTTTTGGGCACAATTGCCCCCCCATTTTTAGAAATTTCAAGTTTTATGTCGGAAATGTTTTTCGCCAAGTTTTGGGGCTGAAAACGCGGTTTTCAAAACAACGGGGCAAACGACATTTTGGGGCCCAAAACAACCAAAAAAAAAGTCGCAGCCCTGTTCTTTTCCCAGGGCGCCCTTTATGTTGCAGCGGGGGAAAGCAATAGGATTTTCCCTTTACCGGGGTTCAGCTTAAGTTTTGTTTTTTACCCCCACAGTAAACCAAAATCCCTTTTCCAGGGCAGAATTTGGCATGTTGGGGCCCCCCTTTGGGTAACCACCCACCGGGCCCTTAGGAAAGGGGACCCCCTCCCCCGTCCAGTTTGTGCACCGCAGCATATAAACCAAAAAGAAGCCAAAAATGTTTTGGAACAAAGAAAAAGCATCCCCTTTTCCCTGCCAATCAAAAGGCTCGCTGGGGGGGAAATTTCCCCCTGGCCAGGTTTCAGTCCGAGCTGCCTCCTGCTTGATCAGCGGCCCCAACCGTTTTGCACGGGCCCGGAAGGGGTCCCCATTAGCGCTCACTGACGTGTCTGCAGCCGGCGCCGCCTCATCCTGCCTGCAAGGTGTGGCTTAGGGCAACGTGGTGGGGCAGCGAAAGAAAAAAGCGGGGGCCGGGGGAAAGGTGCTGCACGGTGGGGTCTGTAAAAACTGTGGAAAAAAAGTGTAGCTTCCCCCTCACCGCCCCTGTTTTGCGGGAAGGTGGCGTGTGCATTGTGGGTGCTAGCACGGGGCAGGAGTCATTTTATAAGGAAGTAGTATTTTAAAAAAACATTATTTTTTTAAACAGAAAACCATTTTCCAGAAATTTTTATAGAGGGTAGTTGTATACATATTAAAAACAGTATACGGGGTATAAATGAGGAAAAGAAATGTTTTACAAGAAGTTAACAAGAAAACCCTTTGCTCGTTAAGGGGTAAGTTTTTTTTTTTAAAACATAATTTTTTTTTTTTTTTTTTTACACAGTAAAACTGCTGGGTATATAGAGGAAAGAAATGTATAACTTTTAATGGGAAACCCCCCGGGAAAAGGTAGGGACTTGGGGGGGGGGGGGCGGGGGGGGGGGGGGTCGGGGGGGGGGGGGGGGGCGGGGGGGTGGAAGGGTTTTTATGGGGAAGTTTTTTAAAAAGAAAAGGGTATTTCTTTTTTTATAATTAATTTTTATACAAAAAGAAACTGCTAAAGGTATTTTGAGGTTTAGTATGAAATACATATTACACGTAAAATGTCTTTAAAATTAGAGGAAAATTTTTTACAAAATTTACACAGTTTTCTGCTTTGTATTTTAGAGGTAGTATGTTTACAAATTTTTTAAAACGAAACTGCTAAGAAATTTTGGGGTTATTTTTTACTTTTAATATTTACAAAATTTAAAATGCTCAGTATAAGAGGTAGTATGTATTAAATATATAAACAAGTAAAATGTGGGTATTAGAGGGTGAAAAGAAATAATATGAAACACATTTTAATACTGCCGTATATAGAGGAAAGTATGTAAAAAGGCTTTAAAGTTTTATAAAAACACAGTAACTGTTTTCATTATATAAAAGGTAATTATGTATACTTATTTTACACGGGGTTTTTACTGCTCGGGATAATAGAGGGTAGAAAAAAATTTTTATTTAACCCCCAAAAGGTAAACACCATTTTCCCTTGCTCAGAATGAGAGGAAAATATTTTATACAAAATAAAAATATAACCCCCAGTATAAAAAAGCCATATAAAGAGGAAAAGGTATGTAAAAAAACCATATAGTATACAAAAAAGTTTTCTGCTCGAATAAAAAGGGTAGTATGTAAAAACCATAAAATTTACCACGGGTAAAAGGGGGGCAAAAAAGTAATAAAAAAGGGTAGTATGTTTTACCAAAAATAAAATTAACAACGGGGGTTTAAACTCAAAAAGAAAAGGGGAGGAAATATGTATAATATGTACACGGTTTACTGTCAGTATAGGGGGTTGATGTATAAATATTTTAAAACCAGTATACTGCTCGAAATTTTGGGGAAATTTTGTAAAATTTTATTTTACACAGTACGGTTCAAAATTGGATTTGGGTATGTATAAATATAATTAATAAAGATCGCCTTTAGGAGGTATAGGAATACATATTTTCACAATTTTCTGCCCCGGTATAAGAGGTAGTATTTTACAATTATTTACCGTATACTCTCATTTTTTGGGGTAGATGGTAAAACATTTTACACAGAAATACTGCTCATTAAAGATTGGAAAATTTGAAACTTATTAAACAAAATTATCCCGCTCTTTATTTTGGGGGTGTATGTTTACATTTTGTACACAGTAATGTCAGAAAAAGGAGGAAATTAATTCCTTTTATATATAAACGTATACCCAAACCCCATATAAAGGGGTAGTTTGTAAAACATATTTCACAGTATACTGCTAAAGTTTTAAAAGGTAGAAATGTTACATAAAAATAAACTTAAGTATTAAAAGGGGTATAGAAAAAATTTAAAAAACGTGGTTGGGGTTAGTTTTACATATGTTCCCATTTTAAAATTCACAGTATAAGAGGTAGTATGTAAACATTATAAAATTCTAAAACCACCACTTTATGGGAAGAAAATTAATGTTTAAAAACCAATACAAAGTAAACTGTTCTGTATAGAGAGGAAATATGTTTCCCAATATATAAACTCAGTATACTGCTCATTTATAAAAGGGTGAAATGTTTTTACAATATATACACGTAAAATGCCCCAAAAAAGGGGTTTGGGTATTTTACATTTATACACAGTTTAATGCCTCAGTTATAAAAAAGTTGGGTATGTATACATATAAATTCCCTTTTTATGCTATTTTGAGGGGTAGTTTTGTATACAAAATAAAACATTATACTGCTTTGGTATATAGGTATTTATGTAAACATATTTACCCCAGTAAACTGCCTCGTTTATAGGGGTAGTTTTAATAATACCACGGGTATACTGTTTGTAAAAGGAGGTAGTTTAATTAAATTTTTTCCACAGTATCCTGTCATTATGAGAGGAAAAAAATGTATAATAAAAAACACAAATACTCCCTAAAGATATAGGGGGGAAAAAACCGTTTTGGTATATTTCAATTAAGATAAAAGGAAAAGTTTACGGCCCCCTTTTTTAAGGAAACATATGTTTAAATTTTAAAAAAACCCCAAAAAAAATTCTGCTCAGTATACTAGAGGGTTGAAAACATAATATAATCATTAAACTGCCCCGGGAAATTTAGGGGTTGTAGGATACTATTAACACATTTTAAAACTGGGTTTAAATATTTTAAAACAAATATTTATTCCATAAATATACTTTAAAAAAAGAATAAAGGTTTTTCCAGTATATAGAGGTAGTATTATACATATGTCCCTTCCCCCCCCAGTATTGAATTCAAATATTCCCAAAAATTCCCAGTATGGGGTTTACAAAATATAAAACAGTAAAGCCGGGTTAAAGGGGGAGTTTGTTTTACATATTAAAAATTTCAATAAACGCTCAGAAATAAAGGTGTTGTAACTTTTATAAAACCATTTTAAAATTGTCCATATGAGGTAGTTTGTAAAACATATTAAAACCCATATACCGCTCGTATTAAAGGTTTTTATGAATACATATTTTAAAGTAAAACAGTTACCCCTCGGGTTTAAGAGGTAGAAATGTATCCCATATAAACCCAGTATATCCCTGGGATATGGGAGGTTTATATGTAAAACAAAAAATTTTAAAAATGTATCCCTGCTCAGTATATAGGGTAGTAGGTATACTTTTTAAACACAGTTTTATGTCTTTTGAGGGTAGTATTTTATGCATATTTACACAGAAAACCCAGTTTTTAAGGGATATTTAAAGGTAGTTTATTAAATTTTAAAAACCACAAAAAGTATAATGCCTTCAGTAATTAGGGGGGGGGGGGGTTTTTAAAAACCCCCAACTTTAAAACCCCGGGTTAAGGTAGTTTTTTCCATATATAAATAAAATTAAGCTCGGTAAATGAGGTATTATGTATAATATATAAATTACCCCCAGTATTAATGCTCAACATTTTAAAGGGTTTGTAGGGTTTAATTAATTATGTCCCACGAATTTTTCTGCTCGGAAAATTAAAAGGTAGAAATGATACAATATAACATATTACTGCTCTTATAAAAGAGGAAATATCTATACTATTTGTACAACAGTAAAATGCTCAGTATATAGGGGTTTGGGTTTTCTAATATATACACAAAAGTTTATAATTGGGCTTTATATAAAAAATTTTAAAAATTAAATTATATAAAATTCACAGTATTTGCTCAGTAAAAAGGGGTAGTTTGTAAAACAAAAATTTTCCCCCGTATTGCCAAAAGTAGGGGAAGTTTTGTTTACATATAAAACACGTTTTAACCCCTCAGTATTAGGGTGGTGTATTCTTACAAAAATATAAGAGAATATATGTTCCCCAATTAAAAATTATCGGCTTTATGGTTTAATATTAACAAGGTATAATGCTCAGTATATAGAGGAAAGTATTTTTCATATTACACATTTTACGGAAAAGTATTAAAAGGTTTTTGAAAAATTTTAAATATACAAAAACTGTGTTTTAAAATTGTTAAAATATATACAAGGGTTACGGAAATGTAAATATTTAAAATTTCCGATACGTAAATATATAGAGGTAGAAATGTTAAACAAAATTATCCAAAAGGGTATTAAAAATTTGCCAGTTTTGGTTGAGGTATTTATGTATACATATATACACAGTATACTGCTCTGCTATACAAAGGTTAGTAGGTATAAAATATGTAAAGGGCATTTTAAAATTCCCCCAAATAGGGGTTTTAAAAAGTTTAAATAGGGTAAGCAGTATACCTCCCCTTTAATAGGGTCCCATATGTATATTAATGTAAAAGGTATACTGTCCAGTTTTTTGAGGTAGTATTTTATAAATATAAACACGTATATTAGAAAAGGAAGGGTAGGGAATACAATTTTCCACCGAGTTTTCTTCAGTTTATAGGGGTTTGTAGGGATAATACCATGCAGTATACTCCTCAGCATTTAGGGTAGATGTATACAAAATAAAACCTACGGAATAAGGCTAATTTTATGGAGAAATGTATTACATATCAAAATTTCCGTTTAAGGTTTCCATAATCCAAGGGTGTATTTATTCTTATATACATGCAGAATCCCCCCGGGGTATATAGAGGTAGTATGTATACATATGTACATGCAGTATACTGCTCAATATACACTCACCGGCCACTTTATTAGGTACACCATGCTAGTAACGGTTTTGGACCCCCTTTGCCTTCAGAATGCCTCAATTCTTCGTGGCATGATTCCACAAGGTGTTGCAAAACGATGCTAATTGGTTTACCAAGGGGCCCAAAGAGTGCCAAGAAAATATTCCCACCCCATGACACCACACCACAAGCTGAACGTTGATACAAGGCAGGATGGTTTCCATGCTTTCATGTTGTTTGACAGCCAAATTTGACCCTAACCATCCGAAGGGTTCGCAGCAGAAATCGAGACTATCAGACCAGCAACTTTTTTTCCAATCTTCTACTGTTCAATTTCGATGAGGCTTGGGGCCCAAATTGGAGCCTAAAGTTTCCTGTTCTTAAGTGAAAGGAATTGGAAACCGGTGTTGTCTCTGCTTGCTGAAAGCACATCTGCCTCAAAGTTCCCGTACTGTGCGTTTAAAGAGATGCTCTTCTGCCTACTTGGTTGTAAGGGTGTGGCTATTTGAGTCACTGTTGCCTTTCATATCACTCGAACCGTCTGCCCATTTCCTTTGACTTGGCATCAACAGGCATTTCCCGCCCAAGGCTGCCGCTCATGGAGTGTTTTTTTTTTCGGACCATTCCCTGTAACCCTAGAGATGGTTGTGCGTGAAAATCCCAGGAGATCAGCAGTTTTGAAATACTAAGCCAGCCCTTCTGGCACAAAAACCATGCCACGTTCAAGGAACTCAATCACTTTCTTCGCCATTACTGGACGCTCGGCTTTGAACTGCAGGAGATATGTTGACCATTTCTACATGGCCTAAATGCATGAGTTTCCGCCATGTATTGGTCTTGATTAGATAATATTAAGTGTCTAACGAGCAGTTGAAAGGTGTACCTAAAAATGTGGCGCGTGATATGTATATTGCTAGTATGTATACATATATACAAGCAGTAAACGTCTCAGTGTACAGAGGTAGTATGTATTCATATATACATGCAGTATACCGCTCAGTATATAGAGGTAATATGTATACATATATAGGCAGTATATAGAGGTAGTATGTATTCATATATACATGCAGTATACGGCTCAGTATATAGAGGTAGTATGTATACATATGTACACAGTATACTGCTCAGTATATAGAGGTAGTATGTATACATACATATATATATATATATATATATACATACACATATACACAGTATACTGCTCAGTATATAGAGGTAGTATGTATACATATATACACAGTATACTGCTCAGTATATAGAGGTAGTATGTATACATATATACACAGTATACTGCTCAGTATATAGAGGTAGTATGTATACATATATACACACAGTATACTGCTCAATATATAGCCTAAGTATGTGTATGTATGTATACGAAGTATACTGCTCAGTATATAGAGGTAGTATGTAATACATATATACAGTTGAAACCAGAAGTTTACATACACTATATAAAAAGACACATCTGCAGGTTTTCCTCCCTATCTGACATGAGATCAGAATGAACCTTTCCCATTTTAGGTCAATTAGGAACCAAAACTATTTATATTTGCCAAATTCCAGAATGAGAGAATTTTTTAAGCATTTTTATTACTTTCTGCAAAGTAAAAAGTCTACATCCATTTCATTAGTATTTGGTAGCATTGCCCTTAAACTGTATGACTTGGGTCAAACATTTTGGATACCCTTCCACAAGCTTCTCACAATAGTTGGTAGGAATTCTGGCCCAGTCCTCCTGACAGAACTGGTGTAACTGAGCCATGTTTGTAGGTCACCTTGCTCGCACCGGCATTTTCAGCTTTACCCATAAGTTTTCAATCGGATTGAGATCAGGGCTTGGTGATGGCCACTCCAAAACATTGACTTGGTTATCCTTAAGCCACTTTGTACCCAGTTTGGCAGGATGCTTCTGGCCATTGTCCGTTTACCCATTACCGCCCAAGCTTTACCTTCCTGGCTGATGTCTTGAGGTGATGCTTCAGTATTGACACATAGGGCCACATGCATGAAAACTGTCTAGGTTTAAAACTCTCTTTGTTGCCCATAGCAACCAATCAGCGCCCCTTGCATTTCATATAGTGCTCTGGAAAAATGAAAGGTGCGCTCTGCTATGGGCAACAAAGTGAGTTTTAGACCTAGACGGTTTTCATACATGTGGCCCATAATCTTCTTTCCTCATGATGCCATCTATTTTGTGAAGTGCTCCAGTCCCTCTTGCAGCAAAACAACCCCACAACATGATGTTGCCACCCCCGTGTTTCACAGTTGGGTTGGTGCTATTGGGCTTCCAAGCTTCTCCCTTTTTCTTCCAAACGTAACAATGGTCATTATGGCTAAATAGTACAATTTTAATTTCTGCAGACCACAGGACATGTCTCCAAAAATGTAGGTCTTTGTTCCCGTGTGCATTTGCAAACAACAATAATGTGGTTTTGATATGTTTTTTTCTGGAGTAATGGCTTCTTCCTGGCAGCGTGGCCTTTCAGCCCATGTTGATACAGTACTCGTTTCACTGTGGATAATGATACAATCTTGCCAGCTTCTGCCAGCATCTTCACAAGGTCTTTTGCTTTTGTTCTTGGGTTGATATGCACATGTCGGACCAAAACACGTTTATCTCTGAGACACAGAACAAGTCTCCTTCCTGAGCGGACTGATGGCTGGACATCCCCATCTTGTTTGTACTTGCATATAATTGTTTGTACAGATGAACGGAACAGCGTCGGGTATCTAGATATGAACCAGATTTGAGAAAGTCCACAATTCTCTTCCTGATATCTTGGCTGATTTCTTTAGACTTTCCCATGATGTTACACACAGAAGCAGTGTGTTTCTGGTGTAAATTAAAATACATCCACGGGTGTGTCTCTAATTAACTCGGATGTTGCCAGTAAACCTTAGAAGCTTCCAAAAACACCATGTTCACACGGCATTTTACAGAATGTATTTCGTGGCGTAATTGCACTGAAATGCACCCCGAAATACGTCCTGTAATTACGGTAATCATAGATCTCATAGAGAGCTATGATCACCTGCCGTCTTCCACGCTGCGTATTGGACGCTGGGGGAAAGAAGTGACATGTTAAGGGGATGGATATGTGGCAGGGATACGCATATATGCAGTGTTCTTCTAAACACACACGCGCACAGGTACTTGCCACAAGACGCCGTGTGAACATGCCCTTAGGGTGTATGAAAGCAACATACAGCCTCACAACAAATTGCAAATATTTTTAATGTTCATATTCTTGATTTTTACAAGGAAATAAACATGGAAAACTTGGATTATTCACTAAGTCTGCTGCTTTGAATTTGATGTATGTATACATAGTATACAGATGTGACGTGTATGTATATACAGTGTACTGCTCAATAAATAGATATAACATTTATGTATATACCGTATACTGCTCAGTATATAGATAATATATCTGTATATACAGTATTCTGCACAGTATATAGATGTGATATATCTGTATATATAGTGTACTGCTCAGTATATAGGTGACATGTATATAGTGTACTGCTCTGTATATACTGTAGGTGACATGTATATAGTGTACTGCTCTGTATATAGGTGACATGTATATACAGTGTACTGCTCAGTATATAGATTGACATTGGTATATACAGTTTACTGCTCAGTATAAAGATGTGACATAGTAATATACAGTAAACTGCTCAGTATATAGATGTGACAAATACTTAGTGTACTGCTCACTATATAGATGTGACATGTACGTATATAGTGCACTGCTCAGTATATAGATGTGACATGTACGTATATAGTGCACTGCTCAGTATATAGATGTGACATGTAAGTTTATAGTGCACTGCTCAGTATATAGATGTGACATGTACGTATATAGTGCACTGCTCAGTATATAGATGTGACATGTACGTATATAGTGCACTGCTCAGTATATAGATGTGACATGTACGTATATAGTGCACTGCTCAGTATATAGATGTGACATGTACGTATATAGTGCACTGCTCAGTATATAGATGTGACATGTACGTATATAGTGCACTGCTCAGTATATAGATGTGACATGTACGTATACAGTGCACTGCTCAGTATATAGATGTGACATGTACGTATACAGAGCACTGCTCAGTATATAGATGTCACGTACGAATACAGTGCACTGCTCAGTATATAGATGGCACGTACGTATACAGTGCACTGCTCAGTATATAGAATGTCACGTACGTATACTGTGCTCTGCTCAGTATATAGATGTCACGTACGTATACAGTGCACTGCTCAGTATATAGATGTCACGTACGTATACAGTGCACTGCTCAGTATATAGATGTCACGTACGTATACAGTGCACTGCTCAGTATATAGATGTCACGTACGTATACAGTGCACTGCTCAGTATATAGATGTCACGTACGTATACAGTGCACTGCTCAGTATATAGATGTCACGTACGTATACAGTGCACTGCTCAGTATATAGATGTCACGTAAGTATACAGTGCACTGCTCAGTATATAGATGTCAGTACGTATACAGTGCACTGCTCAGTATATAGATGTCACGTACGTATACAGTGCACTGCTCAGTATATAGATGTCACGTACGTATACAGTGCACTGCTCAGTATATAGATGTCACGTACGTATACAGTGCACTGCTCAGTATATAGATGTCACGTACGTATACAGTGCACTGCTCAGTATATAGATGTCACGTACGTATACAGTGCACTGCTCAGTATATAGATGTCACGTACAGTATACAGTGCACTGCTCAGTATATAGATGTCACGTACGTATACAGTGCACTGCTCAGTATATAGATGTCACGTACGTATAAACAGAGCACTGTTCAGTATATAGATGTCACGTACGTATACAGTGCCCTGATCAGTCTATAGATGTCACGAAAGTATACAGTGCACTGCGCACTATATAGATGTCACGAACGTATTACAGTTTCACTGCTCAGTATATAGATGTCACGTACGTATACAGTGCACTGCTCAGTATATAGATTTCACGTAAGTATATACAGTGCACTGCTCAGTATATAGATGTCACGTACGTATATACAGTGCACTGCTCAGTATATAGATGTCACGTACGTATATACAGTGCACTGCTCAGTATATAGATGTCACGTACGTATATACAGTGCACTGCTCAGTATATAGATGTCACGTACGTATATACAGTGCACTGCTCAGTATATAGATGTCACGTACGTATATATAGTATACTGCTCAGTATATAGATGTCACACATGTATATACAGTATACTGCTCAGTATATAGATGTCACACATGTATATACAGTATACTGCTCAGTATATAGATGTCACACACGTATATACAGTATACTGCTCACTATATAGATGTGACATGTACGTATATAGTGCACTGCTCAGTATATAGATGTTACACATGTTTATGCAGTATACTGCTCAGTATATAGATGTGACATACATATATACAGTGTACTGCTCAGTATGTGTATATGTATGACGTATCTGCATATACAGTGTACTACTCAGTATATATGTGACATCTGCATATACAGTATACTGCTCAGTATGTATATATGTGACGTATCTGCATATACAGAACACTGCACAAAATGCGGTGGACCGGGCGCTCGTTCTGGATTGGTTGTGCTACAATCTGAGGCACAACACTCTAAATCGTTTGCAGGGCAGATGTCTCTGTCGCCCTTGTCACGGCAGCCTTGGTCACAAAATGAAGTCCAGATGAATCTCTGGCTATGGTAGTGGAGAAAACCCCTAGGGGATAGGTGGACCCAGCGCCCTTTGATCAGAAGACTTGTCAGGACTGAATTAGTATTTAAAAGGATTATCTTTATTCCAAAGCTGTAGGAGACTCAGGCTCTCACAGGGTTAAAACAAAAGACAATATGCACAGGCTCAACGCGTTTCTCATGGAATACCCACGCTTCATCAGGAGAATCTGCGTATCTGCATATACAGTATACTGCTCAGTATGTATGTGACGTATCTGCATAAACAGTATACTGCTCAGTATGTATATGTGACATATCTGTATATACAGTACTGCTCAGTATATAGATGTCACATACATGTATATACAGTATACTGCTCAGTATATATGTGACATCTGCATATACAGTATACTGCTCAGTATGTGTGTGTGTGTATATATATATATATATATATATATATATGTGTGACGTATCTGCATATACAGTATACTGCTCAGTATGTATAGGTGACGTATCTGCATATACAGTACACTGCTTTCTGGTACACAGGCACGTGTATCTGTGCTGCCAGTAGCTGTGTATAGCAGGGTATATGAAGCTATAGTGCCCGGGTTCCAGTCGAACACTAATGTTCCATCTTCTGCCCACGTGTTGCTGCTGTTTGCTTCCGCTTCCCACGTGGCTGTGGCTCCCGCAGGTGGTGCGCATGCGTCGTAGCGCCCGCTCGGAGGGTTACTGAGGTGACAGGGATTTTGGGGGGAATGAGTAGACATTACGGTTTCCCGTGACCTCTGTGACGAGGACGCAGTGACGGGAACCTCGCACGACTCTTGCATTTAAAAAAAAAAAAAAAGGCGGGCGGGATGGAAAACTGAATGAGGGCGGGGCCTAGTGGAGTCCTGGCCCCGCCTCCTGGCAGAAGCTTATGTGCCAGCCGCGTCTGGATCTCCGGCCGTTATTCCTGAGGACTGTGCACGGTGATTGCGGTCAGGAGCTGGCGGGCGGCTGGTAGTGAGAGGCGTCCTCCGGGAGACGCGGGTGGCAGCACTGTGTGTATACGTACGTGTTCTAGTATGGGGTGTGGGTGCGTTACCTGTGTGTCTGTGGGGGAAGGAGCAGGCCTGCTACACGGTCACCGGCTGGCAGTGCCCGCTGCCTGTGCGCTAGTCAGGAGGAGGAGGATGCTGAGCGCTGGCACCGCACAACAAAGGCCGATGGCTGAGCCGGAGCCGATGTTCTCTTCCAGGCTGTCGTAATCTCAGGCAGTAGTCATTGCCGGATCTGTCACTCTCCATGCTTGTGTGGATGTGATTCCAGTCCATCACTGCTGGCTATGGAGCCAGCTCTGCTGACTGCTGGGTGGGATGATGGCTGTGAGGGTGATCGTTCCAAGAGGGCTGCTCCACTCTTCTGATCAGATTCACTGAATTGTGTGGCATTGGATTCCTACTACTCCAGCCTGAGGTGCAGATACAGCAATGGGGGTTTATTGTAATCACCTTCTTCACACCTTTGCTGTTAGAGAAGGCAGATTCCAAACTCATCTCCATTCTCAGGGCTTTTTGAAGAGTATCTGTCACATCTTTCAGAATTTGACCTACTTCCTTGCTTTACCTTTTTAATAGGATTCTGAGCTTGTATGAAATTAAAAAAGCAATACTTGCCCCTGTAGTGACGGTGGCGCACCTTCCCGCTCCTCTTTGGAGCCCCGCTAGTGTGGTCCCCCTCCAGTGGCGGTACGCCTCCTCGCTCCGCTCTGGGCACAACCTCCGGCTCTGTGCCACCCCGCTCCTGTCTGGGCATAACCTCCGGCTCTGTGCCACCCCGCTCCTGTCTGGGCACAACCTCCGGCTCTGTGCCACCCCACTCCTCTTTTGGCCTCCCTCCACCCTGGCTCTGTGCCACCCCGCTCCTGTCTGGGCACAACCTCCGGCTTTGTGCCACCCCGCTCCTCTTTGGGCCTCCCTCCACCCTGGCTCTGTGCCTCGCCGCCCTAGGCGCAACCTCAGGCTCTGGGCCTCCCTCCACCCTGGCTCTGTGCCTCCCCTCGCCTCCCTCGGCGCAACCAAAGGCTCTGGGCCGCCCGCCACCCTGGCTCTGGGCCACCCCACGACTCCCTAGGCGCAACCAAAGGCTCTCGGCCTCCCCACGCCTTGGCGCTGTGCCTCGCCTCCCTAGGCGCAACCTCATGCTCTGGGCCTCCCTCCACCCTGGCTCTGTGCCTCCCCGCTCCTCTTTGGGCCTCACTTCACCCTGGCTCTGTGCCACCCCGCTCCTCTCTGGGCACAACCTCCGACTGTGCCACCATGCTCTTCTTTGGGCCTCCCTCCACCCCGCCTCTGCGTCACCCCTCTACTCCCTGGCACAACCTCTGGCTATGCGTCACCCCTCTACTCCCTGGCACAACCTCTGGCTCTGCGTCACCCCTCTACTCCCTGGCACAACCTCTGGCTCTGCGTCACCCCTCTACTCCCTGGCACAACCTCTGGCTCTGCGTCACCCCGCTCCTCCCTGGCACAACCTCTGGCTCTGCGTCACCCCTCTACTCCCTGGCACAACCTCTGGCTCTGCGTCACCCCGCTCCTCCCTGGCACAACCTCCGGCTCTGCGACACCCCGCTCCTCCCTGGCACACCCTCTGGCTCTGCGCCACCCCTCTCCTCTTTGGGACCCCGCACGGCGGTGCTCCTCCCCGCTCATCTATGGGCACAACCTCCTCTGGCTCTGCGCCTCTCCACTCCTCTTCCTGGGTCTTCTGTTTTCCGGGTACAGCCAAACAGAACATCACTGCTGAAGCAGCCATGTGACACTGCCTGACATCTGTGTTCAGAAGTGAAGGCTCCAAACGGTAATGTCAGACAGTGTCCCATGACTACTGCAGCTGGATGAGGGCTGGGAGACGCTTTGCTGCCAATACATTGTACAAAGGCTGCAATCTGAAGGATTTTCTTTAGGACCGATCGTACTGTATGGCAGATGTTCCTGTGCAGGATAGATGTCAGACCTGTAATCTTATTGGTGGTTTATATCACTTGCCCTCTTTCACTAGTAAACCTTGCATCTAAGTAGCTTTTTATTTTGTTAATGGGGGGGGGGGGTGAGTTCCCACTCTAGACTTTGACGTATTCTAGTGATATGCCTTTAAAGTCTCCTTGGAGTGGGTCCTACCTCAGGAATGGGACATTGGAGGTTAGCGCTCAGAATTGAGTCGGTCACGCTTGCACACGTCTCTCCATTCTGTTCTATGGGAGTTCTGACACACTGCTTCCCTGTACATGGACCTCCATAGAACAAACACTGTCATGATGCCAGCAAAGTCTATGGTGGAACAGCCCTTTAACAAAGCTTTAGTTTACTTTGTTTTTTGGAGCTTATCTGTAGGTGCAGGATGGTCCTTGAACATCTCTGGGTATACGTCCATTATGGGCACTTGCCAATGGCATGTCACCTAGGCCAAGCCACATCAGTAATTCATAATCCAAATGTCATGTAAGGAGGCCAGATTAGGAAAAGGCAGTGCAGTGGCTTCTTCCAATTGCCTGTTACACTATGCATATGGATGCTCTGCGTATGTCTATATGTAATACATCATTTCTACACACATCATTAAAAGTAGTTGTTAGCTGTTTGATGGGACTTAGGACGAATGTGCATTTGCTTCACAGCTGGCACAGCATGAAACTGTATAGGTCTAAAACTCACTCTTTTGCCCATAGTAACCTATGGGCAAAAAAGTGAGTTTTAGACTTAAACAGGTTCATACATGTGTCCCATATTGCCTAATACTATTATAGCATTTTTTTAAAAAAAAAAATGAATGGTGTACGCTCAGGTTACTTTTGCAGTTGATAAAAAGTCCTCTAGAGTAGTTGTGTGGATACTAAATTTGTCCCCTCTGTGTTTTTCTTCCAGCATGGCAGACTACTTGATCAGCGGTGGGACTGGATACGTTCCAGAAGATGGTCTTACTGCCCAACAGCTTTTTGCAATTTCAGATGGAATGACATACAAGTAAGCATCTGGTTATCCTCTATTAGAGAGAGAGAGACAGAATTTTCTAGTCCTTTATTTTTCTGAAGTAGGGACCTGTCTACACGGCAAGGATGTCCAATTGGTTGATGTGGGTTCAGATTTTCAGAACTGACTGTAAAACCATCCCCGTAGATCTCAACTGAAAATCCACCTCGTAGTCCACACGACTCGGATTTTCTGAGGTCAGATTTCAAAATTGGCATTTGCTCCAAAAAATTGGAGTATGTTCAATCTTCCGCCGTATTTAACTCTGAAACCGGTAGAAAATGTACTATTAAGTCAGTGGGATGAGAAGCCTTGTACACATTTTTGGCTCTGTTTGTGCACTGTCTGCCCATTGAAAACCCAAAGCCAAAAAATCCTCTGGTTTTGTGTAAAATACTTTTCAAATACCCATCGAATTCTGATCGGACGTGTATTTTGTCCTTAATCATGTTGATGTAGCCTTACTGATGACCTCTAGGGTATGTTCACATGGCGTGTTGCGTCCGTGTGAACATACACTTTTAGATACGTGTTTGGATCTGTCTGTCAGACCCTAAGCAGACCCAAACACGCATCTAATAAATAGCAATGTGATTTACATTGCTTTTACTGTGACACACGCATCGGCGTTCACACGAGTGATCAATGCGTGTCTCGCTCCGTTCCAATAATTGACATGTCAATTCTTGGTCCGAAAGACGCAGCAGGAGCCCTATAATAAACTATAGGGTGCGCTCCTGCTGCATCCAACATGCATCCAAACACGCAGCTGCATGTTGGATCCGATCAATGCTGCATTTTTATATGCGATTTTCGGATCCAAAAACGTTGTGTGAACAGCCCCCTAGTGTTTTTAAAGACCTATAGCCACAAGATGGGTTGTATGTTTCTGATGTGTAGCTCACAGGGGATGAACCATTCATATGAGGAACAGGATTGCTGAGTCACGGTTACCTCCAGCTCCCTTGAAGCCTATAGAATTAAAGGAGAGGCATGTTCTCCTCTATTAACACTTTAAGAACCACAATACATGTTTTGTCAGTGGGGCAAAAATGAGCTGGCATCAGTATCCTGTGCTGGATGAAGCAGGGGCTCCGATATCTCATGACAACTAGGACCCTACTATAATGGTGAAGAGTGGACGTACCTCAGCTCCGAGATGTTTAACCCCTTAGATGCCACAATGAATAGTGACCATTGCATGTGGTTTTAGAGGGAGGGGGTTCCCTTTTTACCCCATTTACACCCCCTGCAATGAGTTCTTATATGGGTTTACACGGGGTAGCCTGGAACCTGAAGAAGGCTTCTAGGTCTGAATTCTGTTGCATTTTAGGTGCTGCCTGAGATAGGATCCAGGAGGATGCCTGGCAGTGTTACACTAACATGTAGTGCATTTCATTCTACTTAAGTAATGCAGTGTATGACATCAGCAGTAAAATGACTGTATGTTTAAGACACCTAATGGATCAAAAAAAAAAAAAGTGTAAGACCGATATTAATTAAAAAAAAATCCCAAGCAGTATAAAAAAAAATTCATTTTTTTCCCCAACAAAATTTCTATCTGTAGAAAATAAAAAATAAAACCCATTCATAACTGGTATTGCTGCAGCTGTAACGACCTAAACAAAAAAATTTATCACACCATTTACCTTACATGGTAAACAGCATAAAATAAAAAAAAAAGCCAAAATTTTTAGAAATCGGTACTCTTATGTTCCTCAAAATGGTGTCAATAAGCAGTAAAAGATATCCTGTAAAAGTAAGTCCTCATTCAGAACTGTCAACAGAAAAATAAAAATGTTATAGGTCTTGGAATACAGAGGCACACAAAGCTTTTTATTTAAAGTAATTAATAAAAGTTAATCAGTTATATGTACCTCAAAATGGTGACATTAAAAAATAAAACTCGTCTTGAAAAAAAAAACGAGCCCTCATATGGCTATGTGGACAGAAATCAACTAGTTATGGTTCTTGTAATGCAATGACGAGCAAAAGGAAAAAAATGCTTGGTCCTTAAGGGGTTAAAGTCAATCAGACAGACATTAGTAAATAGTAGTCATTGTATCCCCAGTCTCCCCAGAGGTGTTTTCAAACTTTACTTATGTTTCTAATTTTTTTCAGTTAGGGCTTGTTCACACGGCGTTTTAACTCCATGTTAACATCTGCTTTTTAGATCGTCTCTGGGACCGACAGGACGGACCCAGAGACGCATCTAACAGTTAGCAGTGAGATTATCATTGCGGGCTATGAGGAACACGCAGCGGCGGTCACGTGAGAGATCCCCGCTGCGTGTTCCCCTCCTGCCTGTCGGCTCCGTCTTTGAAAGATTTGCATGTCTATACAAAGCGTATGTTAATACGGAGTTAAAACTCCGTGTGAACAAGCCCTTAAGGTTAGATAAAAGGAGCTGAGGGTGTTTCTATTTTTTTTTCCTTTTTTAAAGTGTAACTAGCTTTCAACAAAAAACATTTTTAGATTCAATATTCTTCGCTCATTTATTTTGTAATATTTAGGCCTGGAGGTTCCATACAGAAACCTCTGTTGCAGATTCTAGCAAGAATATCTAAAAGAACAGCGCAACACTTTTTTTTTTTTTTTTTTTCCCATTGAAACAATGATGATTGAGACGGAAACTCGTCCATGCGGTCCATCAGTTGCCGCTGTGAAATAGGTCCGCTTCTATCTCTGTGACGGATGATCTGAACGGAACCTCCAATGTAGATGTAAACCAGGCTTTATTGTTTTTACGCTCTTTCTCTGATAATTAAGTGCTAATTTTCTCTATAGCTATAAAGCCTGACACTATAGAACTTTTCTGAAACAGGCAGACATCCAGCAGCCATTCTTAAGGAGAGCTATGTGTGTATGTGTAATGGGCAATCTTTACAGTTGCATTATATTTCTGGTTTCTTTAAACAGAATAGTATATAATCCTACGTGATTCTTTCAAATAATAAAGGAGTCTCACTCTTGGTGTAGTACATTGCATGTCATACTTATAATATTGGAAGCCATGACACTGTTGTAGTCTGAGCCATATTCACTTTTAAGCGATATTACTTTCTCCTTATTCATTCAAAAAAGCGAGGCAGGTACAACATATTGTTAAACCATTACTTTTTATTCCATATCTTCCATATGGTCATCAAAATGTGCATAAACATATGCTACTTGCGTCTCTTGCGGTATAGTCCGTGGTGACACCTTTACTCCAAGTTGAAGGAAAGTTCTCAGCGATATCCTTGGGCCATGTTCACACGGCTTATTTGGGCACGTATTTCAGCCCGTAATTCGAGGCGTACTGCGCAAATTACGGGCTGAAATACGTCCCAGTCATTACGGTAATCCACAGTTGTCACAGAGAACTATGGATTACATCTCCTCTCCCCGCTCGTAAAATACGCCGAGGGGGGAGATAAGTGACATGTGAATTACTAGCGGCGTATATGTGCCGCTAGTAGTGATTGTCTATGGGCCGGCGAGGTGCCGGCCCCCCGTCCACACGGCGTGATTGCGTGGTGTAATTACGGTCCGCAATTAAGCCGTGTGAACATGGCCTTATTCTTAGATCGCAATAGTGGATAGAAAGGCGGGCAGCTGCACCAAAGCATGCAACGTTGCACACTTGGGTGCAGCTGTCCGCGTTTCCGCGTGTCACATCTTCATTGATGTCCCATAAAAAGATATAATAAAACATTTCCAAAAATGTGAGGGGTGTACTTGCTTTTGTGAAATACTGAATGAGCTGATCTAGATATCGCCTCTAATTTACTGCATGTTCTGTTGTACAATTATAGTGAATGTTTTGGGTGTGTGAACACCCCTTCCACTTTTTTAAGGGACAGTGATGTAAAACAGTTGAAGTTGCAAAAATGTAAATTTTTTGAATTGCAGAAAATTGTATACAGGAAATCCTATTCATATAGACTGATATGTTTGTTAACATTGAGGCGTGCTGTAATGTAATTTGTGATGCATTGTCCTGCATTTCCATAGTCTAAAATTGCATAGGAAATCACAAAGCAACACATTTATCACTGGCCTAAAACTGATGGTTGCAGCCAGTCTTTCCATTTTATCACTTAAAAAATGCTGCAGTAATACAGCAAACTATTAGTACAGGGCTGCTAAAGAAAAATGTGCTTATTGCAGCTTGCTCTTAAGCAGAAAGCTGTACACAGGTCGGACATTGCTCTCACACTCCCTACCCCCTTAGGCTGTATAATACACTTCTCCGGATGCTGACGTCACTTCTGTAAACATGAAGGACTCCAATTTATTTCTTTTATTTTATAATAAAAAGGTCTGTACAATTAAGGAGAGCAATTTATGACTGTGCTTGTGTGCTAAATGCTATGAAAGAAAATGTAATGTGATGGCCTTTATATAACTATCTAGAGGTGTGGAGCCCTGTATAACAGACAAAAGCTCCAACCTTTCATAAAGAGCTATTAGGAAATGAATCTTTACTGAATTGTGAACCTCAAAATGAAATCACCTTAAGGGTATGTTCACACTGCGTAGTTGCAGGCGTATTTCACCGCGTATTGCGCTTAATATGCGGCGAAATGCGCATCGCAATTACGGTAATCCATGGCTCTCCTAGAGAACTATGGATTATGCCTCGTCCCCCCGTGCGTACATGAGATAAGTCACATGTCAATTCACGCTGATTACGCGGCGCGAGTAATGTATGTCAATGGGGCCGGCGGGCTGCCAGCTCTCTGTGCTTTGGGAATACGCTCTCATCAGCGTGACTCCCAAAACACCCGGCGTATTGCAGCGCGTACTGTATGTGCTGCAACTGCGCCGTGTGAACATACCCTTAAAGTTGGACCAGTTGACTTTCAAGTATGGAATGCATTTGTGTCCAGGCAAAATGAATCTTTCCATCATGAGCTCTGGAAGTATATTGTGGAGTAATATAGATCATAAGCTTTAAATGTAGCTAGAGATCAGTAGTTTATGCAGTCCTGGAGAACCTTGAAATATGTTCTTACAACGTCTGGACTGCATAGCTGCTGTGTGCCAGGATGCAGTGCGATCATGTTACTGCATTTTCACATGGTGCAGTGCCCAGCCCACTAGTAATTCTGGGGTGACCTCATGTGGCTTCTCAAGGAAAATAAAAGCTCGACTGACTTTGCAGAATTGGTATATCAATTTTTGCAGGTTAGAAATCTAGTATATAACAATACCAATGCTGCAATGTGTGTGTGTCCCACAAAAAAGTCCAAGGTTCCCCCCCCCCCTTCTTCTTTTATAGCTTCCGTTTGGAACACACGACCTGTAATTGATGAGAACCAGAAAAGACCATTGCATAGGCTATATAGGAAGATAAGTGTGTTATACTCGAACATAGATAAAATGAAGCATGGACAAAATTCACAAGTCTTTTTTCTGCAGCGGTGCCAGACTGCCAAAACCATAATCTTGATGGTTTATATAGCCATCAAATCCCTTTACAAGCTCAATTTAGATAATGGTAATATCCATACATACATTTAGACCCAGAAAAACATACATATTAATTGCAGTAAAACTAAATACAAATATATTTATAGAGGAGACAGTGGGTATTTTTGCACTACGAAGCGACAATACATTCATAAAGAAGACAATGCTGTTGCCAAAAACAGCAACCGAATGATATATATAATCACCTAGTGGGTTTAAAAAGACCCAATCAGATGGTCCTTCGTCAGATAAAAGGTCACATGAAGGCAGATAACAATAAACAAGTTGCAATAAAAATGTTACCTCCAAATTAATATTGAGGCCATTCGGATTAACTTCTTCAGATAATCCAAAAACCTTCTCTTTATTTATGTCCTCTCTCCGCCACCATTTTTAATCACTTCCACACCCCAGAACTTTAAACTATAGGGATTCTGGATGTGATGCATTTTAAAATATGCAGCTACATTGGGTGTGGCAATCCCCTTTCGGATATTTCTGCAGTGCTCACATATACTCCTTTTTCAGTATTGTACTGGTTCTACCCACCTACCGAAGTCCACAAGGGCACTCCAGCATGTTTATTACATTGCATGTATCACATGTAAACAAATCCCAAATTGGTGTGTTTTGATAGAGGACACAAGGACTTCATTTATGAAAATAGTCTAAGGGCTTGTTCACACGGAGTTTTCACTGCGTGTTACAAGCGCTTTTTGGATCAGTCTTAGGGACTGACAGAGCGGACCCCAAGATGGATATAACAATTAGCAGTGACTTTATCACTGCTTGCTATGACGAACACGCAGCGGCGTTCACATGACACATTGCCGCTGCATGTTTCAAGAGCGCCACTAGGGTCCATCTTGCAAAGAATTGACATGCAATTCTTTGCAAGACGGACCCGAGCGGCTCTTTTGAAACACGCAGCGGCGATCTGTCATGTGAACGCCGCTGCGTCTTCCTAATGGCGAGCAGTGATACAGTCACTGCTAATTGTTTAGATCCGTCTTGGGGACTGACCGTGCGGACCCCAAGACGGATCCTTAAAGCGCTTGTAACACGGAGTGTAAACTCCGTGTGAACCAGCCCTAAAACTAAGACTGTCTTTGTTGTCCATAGCAACCAATCAGAGTTCAGCTTTAATTTCATGTATGGCTATGGGAAAAATGAAAGCTGAGCTCTGATTGTCTTTATTGCCCAAAGCAACCAGTCTTACTACTAGACAGTCTTGATGAATTAGGTCCAAAGTGTTTTTGGTATTTGTTTTGGTTAAAATGACCAACATCTTTATGTGCTTTACATCCCAAACAGTTGAAAAAAACCCGATGAAATGAATTACCAGATTTTATCACCCATAATATGTCTTTGAGATTTGGGGCTTTTCAGAAAATAATTTTCGGAAAAAAATGATCTTCGGTCATTTCTCCACTTTGGAATCTGGATTCATTCATTCTGTTTGCTCCATCAAAACTGTGGATTGGAGCACATACCATATATGTTAGCTTGTGGGTTGTTACATTTGGTTAGCTGCAAAGGCATTAGAAACGAGATCTGGTTGCATTGCTACCTTTTTGTAGCATCATGGTCATTATGTGCCATGTATTATTTTTAATAGGAATAATAATATTTATTTATATAGCGTCAACATATTCCGCAGCACTTTACAATTTGGAGGGTGTAGGTACAGACAAAAGAAATACATTGTACAATGAAAAGCTACTTACAGATGAGACACAAGGTGTGAGGGCCCTGCTCGCAAGAGCTTACAATCTATTAGGGTGTACGGGTGAGACGAAGGGTAAGAAGTGCTAGGTTTACAATGGTCCAGCCATGTGACATAAATATGGGGTGGTTTACATAAAAATTGGATGAACCTGCCATTTGGACAGTACATCTATATACAGATAAGTGCCGAAGTGTAGGGAGTGACAGAAATGTGTGTGCTAGAGAGTAGGGGGCTAGCCGTTATGGATTCTGGTAGTCCAGACTGAGAAGATGTATTCTCAAGGCCCTCTTAAAACTTTGAGGGTTATGAGTGTGGCTGATCGCCCGTGGTAGCTTGTTCCAGAGAACCGGTGCCGCACGTGAAAAATTCTTGGAGACGGGCATGGGAGGTTTGGATGACAGAGGCATGTAGTCTAAGATCATCAGTAGAGTGCAGAGACCGGGTAGGGTCGTAGACGGAGATGTACGGGGGTACAGCGCTGTGGAGAGCTTTATGGGTGAGAGTGATGAGTTTATGTTGTAATCTGTACTGAACGGGCAACCAGTGCAGTAACTGACACAGGGTAGAGGCATAGTATGGCAGCTGGAAAGAAAGATGAGCCTGGCATCTGCATTCAGGACAGGTTGGAGAGGGGAGAGTTTACAGAGAGGGAGACCAAGACGAGAGAGAATAAGAGCAACAATAAGGCCATGATCACACGGCTTAAAATGGGCCGTATTTCGGTCCGTAATTACGCGCCGGAGTGTGCCTATTACGGGCCGAAAACGGCCCATTCATTACGGTAAGTCACAGTTCTCATAGAGAACTATGGATTACGTCTCCTCTCCCCGCCCGGCAAAGCTGCTGGCGGGGAGATAATTGACATGTGAATTACTAGCCGCAAATACGCGCCGCTAGCAATTCAAGTCTATGGGCCGGCGAAATGCCGGCCCCCTGCTCAGTCCCCCGGTCACACGGCGTAATTGCGCCCTGCAAATACACCGTGTGAACCTAGCCTAAGAGTCTGGGTTGTTTCCGTGCTGTAGTTCACGCTGGACTACAATGCTAATTTATTTTTTTTTTTTGGGCAGTGTAGGTTTGACACCTGTGATGCAGAGAGAGGAAAAAAAAGTACATTTGACATGGAGTCGTGTCTGATTTCACACTGGGTAGCAACGATGCACATTAGCTGGCAAAAACTGCTATTGTAGAGTGAAAGCCTGTGCTAGAAATTTGAGGATTTTGCCGTTGAATTCTGACACGCATTCTGTGATGGCTTTTTCTGAAAGAAATAGGTCATGTGAACATACCCTTATAATCTATTATGGTATACACTGGAAACCTGTTTTTACAGGTGTTGCTTCTTGGAAGCCATTTTTAGATGTGTTTATATTTGTTGTGAATGAAAATCCTGTAAAAATCCTGTTTACAGCCAAGAAAGAAATAACTGTGCAAATTAGTTTTTTGTGGATTTTTCTCCAGATTTCACCCATCGGTATGCAAAGGGTGACATCGATGTAAAACGTGCAGGTTTCTGCCAGATTACATTCCACCTCTTCAGTGGACCACTGCTTAGGAACATGGCCTAGTGAAGCCTATTTTACTTTCTAGTCTATATGAAAAAGCTGGGCTCACCTATCTCATACAAGCCGTACGTAGTCTAGACTTCCTTTGCCTGCTGTTTCCTCTGCATGCTCAGGCACTCCGCTGCCTGGGCGGCAGTGAACAAGGGCGTTACTGCCTGAAACGCGTCTGCTGTGTAGCGTCCTTACACAGGTTTTTTTTTGGATATGCTGCATTTTATATTTTTGCATAAATAAAATTGCTGTTTTTACCCTCTTTTGGAGCCGGGCTGAGGTGTTTCCGGTCGCACGGACCGTTGGGGGAAGTCTCCTTGCTTTCACCTGCATTCTTGTGATTTCTTTCTAGTCTACTTTTCTCCTGGTTTGTCATTTTTCAAGATCTGTTTGCAATTCAGGAAATGGTAACCACCCTATTTCCATATAGAGGCTGAAAATCTGTGTTAGGTTTTGAAGGGACTCCGTCATCCGTTCTGAGCTCTCAAAGCTGCTAACACAATATAAATGACAGGAAGAGGCGCACAAAGATACTTTCGGTTTCAACTATGCAGTTTGCCTTACTTATGTTCCATACACATCACATTTTTGCCCCATTCTTGCGCTCGATTGGCATACTGAAAAACTTAGCCTAACTTATACTATGGCGTTACGATGGGGCCATAGACTTCCATAGGGCAAATGTAGTTCTAATTTACCTACATTTGCCCTAGTTAGCTAGCGAAACCACATACGTTGACTTAATAGGGCAAATTATTCCAGTTGGGTATTTGTCGGGATAAAGGAGAAGGGGCCGACATGTTAAGTGGCCAAATCTCTGAGCGTTACCCAGCTTCTCTACACTAAGCGATGGCTCTAGTGCACAGGTGTCAAACTGAGGCCCTCCAGCTGTTGGGAAACTACAACTCCCATGATGCATTTATATAATCTATAACAGTGGGCATGATGGGAGTTGTAGTTTCCCAACAGCTGGAGTGCCGCAGTTTGACACCCCTGCTCTAGTGGCTTCCCGATTGGGTGCTAAAGCTGTCAATCAGGGCGAAGGGGAGGAAGTCGGAGTGCCTTGTAAGCTTCAGAATGTAAACTGTGTTATGACTTACTGATGCCAAGCATTGATCTTGATTGATAGGGGGGTGTTAAACCCATTTTAAAAAGCTGCACAATTTTAAAGGACAATATGAATACGGCATAATTGGAGAAAAGTGGACAACCCCTTTAAGCCCGGTTCACACGGCTTATTCAAGCCGTAATTGCGGGATGGATTTCGTCCGCAATTACGGCTTGAATGCGGGGCGGGGGCGCAGCTCCCCGGCCCCAAAGATTTTCATTATCCACGGCGCGTATCCCGCCAGGATAATGAACATGTCACTTTCTCCCTAATCGCGGAGAAAAGCCGTCCTCCCGCAGCCGAGGGGACGGCACACAAAAAGGACAAATACCGGTGGCATAAACCGACCGGTATTTGTCCTGTGCCGTGTAAACGGGCCCTTACAGCGCATACTATGTGTTAAAGAAAAACCCCAGATAGATCATTGGTCTTATAATATAACTGAACCATTAAAACTTAATATTGTTTAGATCCGTGTACTGGTAAGGCTTAGACTTGATAAGATCTCTAAAAGAGTCCTGCAGTATCCAGGCGCTATGATACACCTTTAGCAACAAACTGAAACGCAGCAAGCACTGTGGGCCGCCTGTATGCAAGCTGTGTAGCAGTAAGACACTGTTGTCCATAGCAACCAATCAGTGCTCAGCTTCCATTTTCCTGAGCAGCATAAAAAATGAAAGCTGTGCTCTAATTGGTTGCTATGGACAACAGACAGTCTTGCTGCTAGACAGTTTTCATAAATGTGGGCCTGTGTGTTTCCATTATAGCCAGCATTAACTTTTTTTCCCCTTGGTGCTTCAGCAGCTCTTCAGTGAAATCGAACCACACGATTTAGCCTTTCCTTGCACATGTAGCAGTGAGATCCGGCACCTATGACACTAATGCTGGATGACTACCAATAAAAAAGGAAGGACAACCGATCACTGTAATGGCTTGTTCACACGGAGTTTTGCCTCTGTATTAACATACGCTTTTTAGATGCGTGTCAGGGACCGAGAGGACGGACCCAGAGACGGATCTAAACAATTAGCAGTGAGTTTATCACTGCGGGTAATGAGGAACACGCAGCGGCGTTCACATGAGAGATCGCCGCTGCGTGTTTCCCTCCTGCCGGTCGGCTCCGTCTTTGAAAGAATTGCATGTCAATTCTACGCATCTAAAAACCGTATGTGAATACGGATGCAAAACTCCGTGTGAACAAGCCCTAAGGCACAGGTGTCAAACGGTGGCCCTCCAGCTGTTGGGAAACTACAACTCCCATCATGCATTTATATAATCTATAACAGTGGGCATGATGGGAGTTGTAGTTTCCCAACAGCTGGAGGGCCGCAGTTTGACACCCCTGCCCTAAGGGTATATTCACACAGCATCTTGCAGGCGTATAGTGGCTCGTACTATGCTTCAGAACTACGTGCTGGCCAGCGTGTACTTCTGAAGCACTTTCACTTTCCGTGACGCGTAAGCGCCAGAGAGAAGTGACAGGGAATGTGCTTTAAAATCATAGCACTCAATGGGTCCTATGATTTTACCGTATTTGTGGGGTGTACTTCAGCCGTATTGCAGCACAATTACATGTCGAAGCACGCCCTGCAAATACGCTGTGTGAATATACCCTAAGGCCTCGTTCACACGGCTTATTTCGCCGCGTATTTGACGACGGATTGACAATCGTCAATCCGTCGGCAAATGTACCGAAATAGTAAGCCTATTTTCTATTGATTTCAGATTAGAAAATAGGCTCGTCGTTCAACACGACGCTTAGTTCCGTTCGGTTTGCCGCCGCGGATTGATGACGGCATCGGGCGGAAAAACAATTCACATGTCAATTATTTCCGGACGGATTCACCACCTACAATGATTTTTGAGGGGTGAATCCGTCGGGAAATCAGCTACAAATACGTGCCACACTTATTTGACATTATTTGCAATGATTTCCAACTGATTTTCAAAAACGTATTTACATCTGAAATCCGTTGTAAATACGTTCTGAAATAAGCCGTGTGAACGAGGCCTAACAAGGGAAACACCCCACAAGACCAGGTGTTTTGGAAATGCTCTGACTCAGTCTAGCCATCACACAATGGCCCTGGTCAGAGCCACATAGAGTTAGGGTATGTTCACATGGCGTAATTGCGCTGCAATACGCCCCGCAATTATAGTAATTCATAGGGGGTCATTGAAAGTTATGAATACCCAATGTTTTCCCCAGCGTATAATCCACAGCAAGGAAAACAATTCACATGTCACTTCCCGGCACTTACATACTAGAAAGAGTAGAAGTGGATGGGAGCTGGCGTATTGCGGCCCTGTGAACATACTCTTATGTGTGTTTTGTTTTTTCTGCTTTTAACACCTCTAAGCACTGGCTTTTCACTTCCTGGACAGATGCCATTATCACAAGGTAATGTTATTCCCTTTACCTGTCGGTAGATTTCAAGGGGGTTTCCCATCATGTAACTTCTGTGTCTAAGGCCAGCTTATAGCTCACTAGAGAGGATAGTTTGTGAGCTGACCTCAGAACGGTTAGATGGCCATACGTTCACCGGTCTCCTCATTCATTTCTGTGCTCCAAATCGTATCGCCCTATATCACAGAGCTTCGTTTCTCTCTCCCTTTGTGGAAGTACTAATTATACAACTAAGCAAGTGTGCTTGGCTATTTTCAGAAATTAATGGGGAGAACAGCACAAGTAAGGTCATCTTTCTATTCTTTGTGGTCTGCTCATAGCAAGCTATAAGCTAGACATGGAAGTTACAGGATGGAAAAACCCCTTTAATGTTCTGGCTGATCAGTGTATTTCCTCAGTTAATCATTTTTGAGCACTAAGCAAATTCCTATTGAAGAATCTCAGAAAGCTTGATACGAAAGTTTGTGAGAACTATATTTGTTGTTGGGTAACCTAATGCTTTTAAAGCTAATAGCATAGAGATATTTTTTTTTAACTTGTTTTATTTTTTTATAGCTTGATTGAAACCTGTAATTGCATGTGTTTCTTATTGTTTTAGGAAGAAATGCTCTTAAAGACGTTCCCAATGACTTTGTATAGATGTGTGGATTTAGATGAGAGTTTTGCATTACAGCCTAGTAAACGTAAAAATACAAATCTTTACAGATGACTTAGTCAGAGGAAGGAAAGTCTGTAACAGTGACCCTTCTCCTCCCGTATTCCAGATCAAAGTAAATAAGTGTAAGTCTATCACGGTTGCCTGCATGTTATGCCGATAATGGAGCGGGACAGTAGAGCCAGCAGTGAGGTTACATCACCAGCTTTGTTACTAAAGAACCCAGAATGGCAAGTGTTTCCTTTCTATTCTCTTCTCATCACTGTTGTAATGTGTTTTCCAGTGCCACTGTAATGAAAAATACCTTGTTTTTTTGGCACAACAATTTTTATTCCATACACCTATAGGTATGTGCTCACGCCCTTGTGTTTAGCCTCATAATTATATGTTTAAAAAATATTCAGATCAGTTTTACTGAAGTAAAAAATGATTAGACTATTGAGAATTAGCAGGCAGTTTTGCACAAAGGTACAAAGTTGCCTTGGTTTAGAACTCCATTTTAGGTTGGGTTAACCAGCACCTGGCTACAAAGGTTGAGGGTAATTTTTTTTTGTCTCTACCTGTATTTTCCCTGTGTCACCAGAGTGCACATCTGATATAAACATATAAATGGAACCTGTCATGCAGTTTGCCCTGTCTGAAACCAGGATTTGAGGTAGTTTTTTTTTTATTTATATATATATATATATATATATATATATATATATATATATATATATATATATATATATATATACATATACACTCATACACTCACCGGCCACTTTATTAGGTACACCATGCTAGTAACGGGTTGGACCCCCTTTTGCCTTGAGAAACTGCCTCAAATTCTTCGTGGCATTGATTCAACAAGGTGTTTGCAACGATGCTCAATTGGTTACAAGGGCCCAAAAGAGTGCCAAGAAAAATATTCTCCACACCATAAACACCCCCCCAAACCAGCCTGAACCGTTGATACAAGGCAGGATGGATCCATGCTTTCATGTTGTTGACGCCAAATTCTGACCCTACCATCCGAAATGTCGCAGCAGGAAAATCGGAGACTCATCAGACCAGGCAACGTTTTTCCAATCTCTATGTCCAATTTCGATGAGTTGGGCAATTTGGAGCCTCAGTTTCCTGTTCTTAGCTGAAAGGAGTGGCACCCGGTTGTGGTCTTCTGCTGCTGTTGCCCCTCTGCTCAAAGTTCGCCGTATGTGCGTTCAGAGATGCTCTTCTGGCCCACCTTGGTTGTAAAGGGTTTCTATTTGAGTCACTGTTGCCTTTCTATCCCGCTCGAACCAGTCTGCCCATTCTCCTTTGACCTCTGGCATCAACAAGGCATTTCCCCCACAGGACTGCCGCTTTACTGGATGTTTTTTCTTTTTCGGGACCATTCTCTGTAAACCCTAGAGATGGTTGTGCGTGAAAATCCCAGGAGATCAGCAGTTTCTGAAATATCAGACCAGCCCTTCTGGCACCAACAACCATTTCCACGTTCAAAGGCACTCAAATCACCTTTCTTCCCCATACTGATGCTCGGTTTGAAAATGCGGAGATTGTCTTGACCATGGGCTACATGCCTAAATGCACTGAGTTGCCGCCATGTGATTGGCTGATTAGAAATTAAGTGTTAACGAGCAGTTGGACAGGTGTACCTAATAAAGTGGCCGGTGAGTGTGGTGTGTGTGTGTGTGTATATATATATATTAATTTATATATATATATTATATATATATATTTTATCAGAGAAAACCACAAAGGATTTGGATGCAGATTCAGTGTGGAATCGGCGTCCACTGTTACTGCTGTCCTTCTATTATTGCCACTCTCATTGTAAAATCTGCACACAATACTGAATTTTCTCCAGCGTGGATTTATTTTCAGCGTTGAAAAAGAATCATCAAGCCTTGAGGCAGATTCCATGCTGAATCCTTACCTTGCATTATACTATGTAGGAGACTGATTTCACAACGTTTTTCAGTGTCCAAAATCCACGCTTACTGTTGTAGATTCAGTGCTGCAACTCAGCCATGTGAACATATCCGAAAACAAATTACTGCTTACCTCACCCACTTACAGCAAAAAACAAAATTGGGTCAGCACTGGAATCCAAAAATAAATTTCCACAGAAGCCATGATGCAGTAGACTGTCCCCAGGTGGAAGGGCCTAATATCTACCATCAGAAATCCAGAATGATGAAGAGAAGGACGTCAGCATAAAAACGGCTTCATTATTGAAGAGTCAGAGGTACAAAAAGGTGCAACGTTTCTGCTCAAAGAACAGCAGCAGAGCCTTTCTCGAGCATAATACAATATGCTTAGTGACTGAATAAATACATCTGATCACCAAACATCCAATTAACCAACAGCCAATAGTAACATATTGTCCATTGATGTGAAATAGTGAACAGCCAATCCACATAATACATCCATTGATTATTGATATATTTGTAATAAAAATTTCCCTTACTCTTAATTTTGAGCGGGCCCAATCGAGGTTTGTAAAGGTTCCCCGCCCTTCCATCAGTACTGGAGTTTACTAACAGGGCATGGCAATAGAGTTCAGGTTAAGGGACCCTGGGGCATGTCATTGTGGGATTCAAAACAGGAAGGGCCTCAATACTTCATGGGGTGCTCAACCCCAACCCCAACCTGGGTTATTAAATTCACGGGGGGAGAATTGTATCCTATATTTCCATATAATATATTATAATTATATTTATATAAATATATATGTGTGTGTGTGTGTGTTTTTGCTTATATGTCCTGGATATACGCAGACTATGGGCATTTTATATCTTAAAACCCTTTATCACAGAGGAAAGATGTCATAAAATAACCCCTCACTCTGTTAAAGTGGGGCACTATCTCGCCTCAAAAACATATCATGTGAGGGGTGGGCAATGGGGCAGGGAATATTTAGGTTCATTAGTCAGCGCGACCCCCAAAAAACCCATGATTTACTGTACACGCCGCGGTACTCATGTGAACCACTCTTACTTGTTAAAGAAAACCCCTTTTTCAGTGGGTTATGCCCCCTTGCGGGAGGGCAGCACAAGCTGTGTCAGACATGTTTTTCCCAGCACTGTGCCCCTTTATTCTGTAAGTTGCTGTAGTTTAGAGCTTTTAAAAGGGAATGTTTAAAAAAAATGACCTTTTTGTTTAACTCACATTTTTATGTTAAAACAATTATTTTTAAGGCTATGTTCCCTGGGCTTATTTTTGGGACAGTGTGGAAACAGAGTCTGTCACTAAACTTGTGTGCCCCTCAGCAGGGGGGGCATAACCCCATTGGAAGGTTTTTCTTTTAAAGGGATACCAGTTTTTGTTATTTTTCTTTTTACTCAAATCGTGCTCCAAATCGTATCACCCTATATATCACAGAGCTCCGTTTCTCTTTCCCTTTCACATCCTGCTCTCAGATAGGGCAACATAGACCACTTGACAGATTCGCTTTAAGTTAAGAAAATATGTTGTTTTTTTAAACCCATTTGGGCATTATTTTTTGGAGGGTTGTATGATTTAAAAGCTGCCTGTAAAAAAAAAAAAATTATTTAACCCTATAAACTCATCCAAATATTGATGCTTAAAGGGCTATTCCTGTCTTAATGATCTCTCAAAATGTAGGCAAAGACAAAAAAAATTTATCCATACATACCTTTTTTTACTTTGCTTTTTTTTCCAAAGATAAAAGCTGTTATTTTCTGGTTGTTTAAAATTTTTCTTTTTTTTCCCCTCTATGCTCTAGCAGCTGTGTTTTATCAGCAGCAGGGGGCTATATGGTTACCAACAAGTGGTCGGCAACCTAGGGAAAAAATCTGCAAATATGATAGATAATCTGCTCTATCCTTTAAATAGAAGCAAACTTGGACCAGAAATGTATTTGATAAAATGTATTTACTTACCCTTTGTCTACATATTTTCAGCTAATCAATTAAATGGAAATATCCATTAAAGGCATATCGATAAGGTATGCTATAAAGGACTGATATATAAAGATGAGTGAGGCCCAAAAATTTACGCAGACCATGATCTGCAATTTGGCCGTTTTTTCAGGAGGGGGGGGGGGGGGGGGGGGGGGAATAAAGCTCCATTAAAAACTGCTACTCTTTCTCTTTTCTGTTTAAGAAGTGATGGGCTATTTTCTATTAGCGTGAGATTCCTGGAACCTAGAGATGGACTCTGCCTTAATGGCATGTCATAAATGTTGATTTTTAGAAAATCCCTTAAAAAGCAACATCTAAAACAACAATTTGGGGGGCATCTTCTCATCTTCAAAGGGGTGTGTCGCATCCAGACAGTCAGCACTGGTTGGATAATGTCAGACTGTAGGGACACACCTCCAAATGGTGACACCTAGCTGATCAATGTAGGTGGGCCTGTTTAGCCACTTAAGTCTGATTTAACACCTTAATGACTGGCCAACTTTTGACGTCAGGTGGTCCAGGTGTTTGTCCGGGGGCACGTCCTTTTATGTCCGAACATTGGGGTTTGTGGGTCCCCGGCGTTTAACCCCTTTGTTTTCCTTTATTTGTGACCGAGAGTATCATAGGACTTTCCCCCCGCCTGTTGGTGGGGGTTGGGGGTCCGGGGGGACCCCCAGAGCCTGGAGAATGGTGCCAATCAGCCCCGGGGACCTAGGTAGCCCCCCCCCGGCTGTGTGCCCCGATCCCCTGCCTGTGTCAAAATGACACAGATTATTTATTTGCTATATGAAAAATTTGAATACATTTAAGTGTTTTAAAAAATTAAATAAAAATATTTAATAAAAAATAATTGTGCATACATTACACATATTGAGTATCCACACGACCGTAATAATCTGTAGAATTAATTTAACAAGTTGTTAAAATGAAATGTGAATGGCGTGTAAAAAGAAAAAAAGAAAATTCTGCAATCATTTATAAGTGAACTTAAACTATTCCCCCCAAAAATACAATTTATCCCAAATAAAAAGAGGCCTCGTATAACTGCGTCATTTGAAAAAATAAAGTTACGACTGTTGAAATGCAAAGAGGCAAAAACTAAAAAATGTGATGGTCATTAAGTACTTTTCATTAACAAAAAAAAATCTCCCCTAGAATTACAGAGGAGACGATAACGGGGGCAGACATTGGCAGCCTTTCTTGCAAGGGGGAAAACTGCCCTGAACTGAAGTACCGTAAGAGCCGTGCTGAGTTTAATTAAAGCCAGCATAGAAGTTAGTTGTTGATTCTAGAATCCTTAGAGGAAGTGGGACCGTCCCTTCCTCTTTCATTAAAGTGAAGGCAGATCTGTTTTTATATTCTGTGTAGGGTATGGACCGATTGCAGGTGCAGTCGTGATAATGCAGTGAGGTCAATAGACCTTTCAGATTTCCACCCCAGTCTGCACATTGACATAATGGTGATTGCCTGTTAAGTGGGTTAAACATGCAGCAGTAGGTGCCATATGGCAAGATCAGCATTACATCCTGTCATGGTGTTCACAGAATGATTGCCTGCTGAGTCTCATTTCCTGCTCCTTACTAAATTAAATAATGCATGGCCAAATTGCAGTTTCTCGCTCACTGTAAAAGCTCTATTAGAAATATAATCCCCTTTTTAAAGCTACATCTGGAAAAATATCCAGGCTTAAATAAAATTTGTTATGCAGATGTGTGTGGTTGTGTTTTGAAATTGACACAGCAAAGCCTGGAAAAAGGGAAAAAAAAAATTTTTTTTTTCCTTTTATTCTACTTAACCCAATTGAAATAATTGCATAGGAGAAGGTAAGTGGTCAGCCAACTATTCAGCATCCAGCAACCAACCTGGGTTGAGTTGACGCATCCATTAACAGGATTTTTAATAATTACGTGTGGACAAAAATGGGTATAGACACTACTCACAAAAAGTTAGGGATATTTAGCTTTTGGCTGAAATTTCAGGGTGAACATAAAATGTATTTAAATTTTATTTATAAAAACTAAATGAGACCATTTCAGTACTTTTTGCACAACTTGCAGATCTCTGACAAGTAGGTTAATGGCAAAATTCACAACAGATGTTTTGATCCCTGAGTCACCCAATACATTTAGGAGATCAATTTGAATTGGGATTTTAATAGTCCTCCTTATCATGCTGTTCACATTTTGACTTTCTGAGACCAAGACAATGCCTTAACATTGCGAGACTTCAAGCAGGATGCTGTCAGACAGAAGTGGCCACTGAGCTTAGAGTGTTGGTGTCATAAGCAGGTTGCAACGGCGATACAGAGAGGCAAAGAAGTGGATGTCCTTTTGCTACATCACACACTGACCGCTTCATTATAAACAACGCCCCGTGGAAAAGAATGCCACAAAACTCCAGGCACGTTTAAGGGACGTGAGAGACGACCAAGTGTCACATCAGATCATTCATAACTGATTTCATCAGCGTGGTCTGCATGCTACACGACCAGCAAGTGTACCTGTCCTGGCTGATGCATAGCCCTCTCCTTGACATCTTCAGCATTATTGGCGGCCATCATTTCTGCTCAGAGTGAACAGACTTTCATCACTGAGCTGCACTGAGGACCACTGGTCCCTCATCCAGCGTAGATGTTTCCTCGCCCATGAAAGATGGTGATGCTGTGCCGGGTAGTGTGGTCAGGTACTCTTGCCAGTCATATAGAATACATAGCATGGTAATTTAAACAATTACCAATGGTCTGACATGAAACTTGACAGACAAAAAATACAACAAAGCGGTCGTCTGTGTGTGATGTAGCTGAAGGACGTCCACTTCTTTGCCTTTCTGTGATTCTTCCAGTCTCTCTGTATCTCTGTTGCAACCTGCTGATGATACTGCAAGCTCAGTGGCCACTTGAGTCTTTGAGCATCCTGCTTGAAGCCTTGCAATGGTGAGTTGTCTTGGTCTCATGATGTCAATATGTGAACAGATTTACTGGACGATTCAGGATCAAACTCGTGTTGTGAATTTTACTATTAAGCTCCTTGTTAGAGATAAAAGTTGTGCAAAAAGTATTGAAGCACTGAAGAGTTGGACATGTGCATTCTAAAGGTAAGAGATGGTTTTATTTAGTTCATTTAAAAATAAAATTTCTTGAAAGTTTCAACTAACAGCCAAATATTGGTATGTGTATGTAATATATATATATATATATAAATAGATTTCCACACGCAGTAACTATTGAAGATCCTGGTAATAGATGTGCTGTCACAACTCAGGGTGGTGGTTGCATTCCGAATGGTTGGCCACTTCTCTTATGATATGCAATTATTTAAGCAGAGTTTCAGAGCAGCACAACCTTGTTGAGGCTAGATTCAGGTAATTTTTTTAATGGTTTCACGCAGAAAAATTGTAAATTTATACACTTACAATTATAAAAATTATGCAGAGCAATGTTATAGGGTCTGTTGACCATTTGTCAAAAAGATGGTCCATGAGCATGGCCCTTTTTTGGACATGAGTGGTCTAAGGACCTAAATAAGGGATGGATAACAGTCTGTTCCACTCAACACACCTACTGTATACCCATTAAGCAAGAGCATGTCACTTACATCCTGAAAGGGACAATGCTCACGGACCATCTTCACAGCCTATATACCTGGCGAAGGGTCAGTAGACTTGAAATTTAGCTCTGTTCTACATATGAATACTTACCAAAGGTGTACCCATGTAAAATAATTTGAATAAATCATCAAATATATCCTGAATGAGGTTGTGTTGCTCCAAAACACATCTTCAATAAATCCTTCTTCCTACAGAAAAAAACTAATTATTAAAATTTAATTTTTTGACCCAAAGAAACCGTTTACATATAATGTGTACAATTAAATTCAAAAGTATCAGTATTACACAAATAGGGCTGCAATTACATGGGAAAAAATACATCTAGGGAAATATCAAGACCTAATTGGTATAGATCTAATCTCACAATATAAACATGTAATAACCCCAACAAGTAAAGTCATAAACGTAAACTGCATAGGATAATAAATATCAGGTGTAACTTTAAAGGGGTTTTTTTGCTACAAAGATCATATCTCTAATAATGGGGACAGTAAAAATAAGCACTTTTGTAATTGGTTTGCAGTACCTAAGTCACTTAGTATAGCAGATTTTAACTTTTCTGTGCATCTATAGCTATTTCTGCAGCTACTGGACATGACACGCCCCTTTTTCTGTGAATGGCTGACTGATGTCATTCAGCCTGTTTGGACATGCCCCAGGATGGGAAACACTCCCTGTGCTGTGATTGGCTGCCTGCACTCTGTGCTTACTTCCCTCTGAACTGTGTAAATCAAAAGTGAAACTAACTGCCTGAGATGGCTGCTGGCTCTATACTCATCTCCAGCTCTAAGGTGAACGATCTTGGCAATTACTGACCATCTAGCTGATAGATTCACTCTCCCCTCATACAACACAGTCTTATACACCGCTCTCTCCATAGAACACAGCCTTATCCAGTCTTCTCTACCTCCTGCCTGATAAGAGGGGGGAGGGCACTGTGCATTCCTCACACTTGCTTGATCAGTTTAGGCTGTGTGTACAACTGATTACACCATTACATTGATCTGGTTATAGCAATACAGTGGCTCCGGTTACAAGGAGCTTGTGCAGCCTCTAGCTGAGAGCTCTACAGCCATAAAAAGCAGAACAGGAGGTATGCAGAGCTGTGACACCCACTCCCTTCCACTGCACACACAGAATGTCACAACTCTTCAGTGAGGGGATATACGTCTACAGGGAAGAGAGACTTGCCCCTGGATTTGAAGTTGAAACAGAAGCAGCTCAAGTCTGCGAAAGCTTCAAACGATTAAACCCCTTTAATAGACAGTGCTAGTACACTGTAAATGCATATCATTGAAATAGAAATATTTAGACCACTTATAATTTCATATAAACAGCAGTGAAAGAAAAGTAAACTGATAACCAACATACATGTATAATGTCAGTCCTGGAAAAATAGCCTGTATAATACCTAATCTAACTACAAAGTAACAACCTAACTACAGTAAGGCTATGTTCACACGGCTGATTTCAGAACTGATTCACGTCGGATTTCCGAAATCGGTTGCAAATAAGTGTCACTAAGTGTGGCACGTATTTGGCACTGATTTCCCGACGGATTTCGTATCCCCATTCATATATGGGGTGAATCCGTCCGGAAATAAGTGACATGAACATTGTTTTTCCGCACGGATTGCGGCCGCAATCCGGCATGGAAATACGTGTCGTCTGAACGACGACACGTATTTCTCATTAAAACCAATATTTAATGGCCAGTTACTTGTTTGTAACTGATTTCACAACAGATTTGCGGCCGTGAATCCGTTGCGAAATAAGCCGTGTGAACGAGCCCTAAGAAATAGGAGACGTATCGCCCCTGAGATGCACGTTTCAGCTGCATACCTTGTGTATTTCTTTCTGTTCACAATAAAAATTAAATGTTATTCTCCATATTATATATGTATTGTGGTGTGTGTGTGTGTGTGTATAATCATATATGTATATATATATATATAATATATATATATATATATATATAAAAATATATATTATATATATATAATATAATTTTTTTTTTTATTTTTTTTTTTTTTTTTTTTTTTTTTTTTTTTTTTTTTTTTAGGAACTATGATTTGTTTGCTAGATTTGCCTTCAAATATTTGCAGGGATACAATTCTGTGTTCTGATTTTGATCTTTTTGCATTTGCCTGTTGCCTTGTTGGTATCTTGAATAGATTCTGGTAGACCGAAATAAATATGGTAGTGTCTTTCTTGCACTAGAAAGCCTTTCTGCAGATGAGCTCTAGTTTTTAATTCTTGCATGTAACAAAAAAAAACTGTTTATTTCTCTACGTCATTAATTTAGTTAATTGTTCTAGTAAAGCTAAGCAGAAACGTAACACAGCCCTTGCTTAGAGAAAAGGCCACTTTCTCCTGTCTTGCTTTTGCTGGTGCATGGTCCTGATAATCGGTCAGGGTGTCTTGAATGCTCCCTCTGCTGGTTCGGTAATGTTCACACGACTTATTCAAGCCGTAATTGCGGGACGGATTTCGCCCGCAGTTACGGCATGAATAAGTGGCGGGGGTGCTGCCCGCCGGCCCTATAGACATTGCAGTATCTACGGCGAGTACGCGCCGTAAATAATGTGCCTGTCACTTTCTCCCCCCGTGGCGGATTCGCCGAGCGGGGAGGAGCGACGGAATCCACAGTTCTCTATGAGAGCAGTGGATTACCATGATGACTGGGACAGATTGGAGCCGTACTGAAGCGCAAATCCAGCGCGCAGTACGGCTCCAATCCGCGCCCAAATAAGCAGTGTGAACGAGGCCTAATGATCTGCTTCCCGTGTCTTCAGTTTCTGATGCAGACTTGACTCCGCATGATACTATGTAGGAGTCTTGCATCATGAGTAGCAAGAAAAAGGCGACGTCCCTATCTTCTCCCATTGCATAGTAATGAGAGGCCCTCTGGTGGAGAGGCTTTTAAATCTCTATGAAACCAGTCTGTGAGGGTTCCTCCCACATATTGGTAATTAGCTGACTCAATCTAACAAACCTAATCAGGGTAGTAGCCCTTACCAAAACCTTACCCTTGGAATGGTAGTTCTGAAACCTGACTATCTGTTTCTGTCCATAGTACGAAGGACTCCTCAGACTAAGAAATAAAGAGGTGCTAAGATGTCAGCTTCGTTCTCTACTGTTGAACAAAGAACATATAGGGTGGCAGAGTTCTTTGCAGGGTGTCTTTTTGGTGGTGCTTGGTTTTCTCAATTTCCCCCCCCCAAAAAAAAAAAAAAAAAAAAATTGAATAGTGAATACCGTAATTTATTCAAACCTATCTCCTCCTTAACTAGAGTGCTAAGTACCAAAATCTTTTTGAGCACCACTATCTGCTGTGGTCTAAGGGTACGTTCACATGATGTACTACGGCGTGTCTTTCAGGAGTTCGCACAGCCCGCCAGCCCCATTGACATTCATTACCCACAGCGTGTATTCGCTGCAAGTAATTGACATAGGAGGCATAATGAGCACTATGGATTACCGTAATTTCAGCGCGCAAATACGAAATTATCCCGTGTGAACATACTCTAAGACTGATTGCAGATTTTTAGCATTGTTTGCCGTACGCAATAAACATTGTGCGAACTGGCCCTTACTGTAAGGGTATGTTCACACTGCTTATTTGCTTGCGAAGTACGGCCCTCATTGAGTGCTCTGATTTTACAGCGTATTCCCTGATGTGTACATGTCACTTCTTCTGTGGGTGTCTGGCCAGAGCACTTTAGAAGTAAGCACCAGGTAGCGCATACTTCTATACTTCTAAAGCAGCAGGTGAATAGCGGCTCGCACAGTACACGCCGGCTATAAGCCGTGTGAATTCACCCTAAGATAAATGTCATAAATGACATCCTGGGTGGGTTTTTCGTGTTTTTGTTTTTTCTTTTGCGGGCTTTCCATCAGAAAGGGCTTGTTCACACGACGCTTTTGTGATCCGTTTTACGGATCCGCAAAACGGATCTAACAATTGTGAGTGTGATTAACATTGTTTTCAATGGCAAAAGCGCATCGCTGTTCACACAAGTGATCGCCGATGCGCTTTTCGCAATCCGCTTTTCGGATCCGTTTTAAGAATTGACATGTCAATTCTTCTTGCGTTTTACGCAAGAGAAATCCCCATAGGAAATAATGGAGTGCGCTTTTGGCATCCCGAAAGTGGATCCAAAAACGCAGCATACATTTGGCTGCATTTTGGATCCTCTTTCGATGCCAAAAACGCATTGGATTTAAATTAAATATAAAATATTAATATTATGTTTGGGTTATATTCTGTATCATTTTAATGGGAGGGCTAATTTTTCTGATGCAATGTGCTATTGGAAAATGCCTTCATTCTACATGGGTAAAGGAGAGGAGGATAATGTCAGTCCCACAGCCCCCAGCATAACACCGGATGCACATGGACGTCGGGTCTCTGAATTTGAAAACTATTGGTTGATTTTTAAAAAAAATAGGAGGGGGAGGGGTCTAAAATCATAGGTTGATCGACACTAGGTAAAAAAAAAAATTTTTTCTTGGTCATTGATAGGTTATATTATATTTAAATTGCAGTTTGATAGGTTGATTTTTAATAAAGCATTGAGAAAACGGATCCGTAAAACGCATCCAAAAAGGATCAGCTGTTGCGTTTTCTGGATCCGCTTTTTGGATGCAGTTTGCATCCAGTTTTTGCAGGTTAAAAACTGATCCGTAAAACGCATCCAAAACAGATCCAAAACGTTGTGTGAACAAGCCCAAAGGGATGTTCTTGTTAAAACCAATATTCCAGTTTGAACTTTTTGTTTTTTTGCAACTTTTATCAGTGTGTTTTTTTGGCGGGGGCATTAAAAAATCTGTAAAATACTGTGATTAGTAAAGGGATGAAACTCTTGAATGGCAGGGCAGACTTATCTCACTTTACTATAGGTACTGCACATTTCTATGAAGTCTCATTACGAATGTTTGCTCTATTGTTCTCTGGACTGGGGTGGATAAAATAAGGGCAATACATAAAAGGATAAGGCAGGGGGTTTCTTCACACTTAGGTTATTGCTGATAATATTTAGGGTCAGACCACACAGCAAGGTTTTTGGTCGGTTCTTCAGATTTGAAAACAGTCTGACACCTGATCAGCAACCTTCCACAGACTTTAATAGAAAATCCGTGCGGTAGTCCACACTGAACGGATTTTCTGCTGGACTGTTTTTTTTACACCGCCAGCATTCCAAAAAACTTTCATCATGCACAGTCGTCCATCCAGTTTTCAGGCGCAAGATATGCATTTGACCGGTTGAGGGGGACGGTAAATCCATAAACCACGGACAGAACCCTCCTCCCAAACCATCCAAAAGACGCCAAAATACCGGCCTAATTCTTAAGACAGGATCCGACCCGTATTGTGTCACTGCCATGTGGACCGACCCCTACGTTCTCAGGCCAGAGCCCACCAGAAAGAAGGACCATCAAACAATCCCCTCATTGCTGTGCTATCAGAGCTAGTCAGAGAGTAATGTACATACCTGGTTTCCCTGAAAATAAGACACAGTGCATTTTTTTTAATGCACTTCAGAGTTTGGCTGCTGATGTTTGTGATGAAATCATTACAGTATATTACTACATGTTTGTTTTGTTCAACAATAAATGTGAATTCTTTTTCATACAAAAGAAGACATCCCCTAAAAATAAGTCTCAAGTCGTCTTTAGGAGCAAAAATTAATATAAGACACGGTCTTATTTTCGTGGAAACAGGGTAGGGGAATTTAATAAAGTAATATTGAAAAAAGCAACTACCGAATTAAAAAAGAATAATAAAATCAGTCTCCAATATTACAGTTAATAACGTGAAAGGAAAAATGTGGATAGTAGTGTGCCTTTAAGTAGGAGTTTGACTGCATAGTGTACTAATTACGTACGCGTGTGTACAGCCTGCATACTGTACTAATTACGTACGCGTGTACAGCCTGCATACTGTACTAATTACGTTACGGCGCTGTTTTGCAGCCTGCATACTGTACTAATGACGTACCGCGTGTGTGCGCAGCCTGCATACTGTACTAATTACGTACGCGCGTGTGTGCAGCCTGCATACTGTACTAATTACGTTCGCGTGTGTACAGCCTGCATACTGTACTAATTACGTACGCGTGTACAGCCTGCATACTGGACTAATTACGTCCCGTGTGTACAGCCTGCATACTGTAACTAATGACGTCCGCGTGTGTTCAGCCTGCATACTGTACTAATTACGTACGCGCGTGTGCAGCCTGCATACTGTACTAATTATGTACGCGTGTACAGCCTGCATACTGTACTAATTACGTACGCGCGCGTTGTGCAGCCTGCATACTGTACTAATTACGTACACGTGTGTGCGCAGCCTGCATACTGTACTAATTACGTACGCGCGTGTGTGCAGCCTGCATACTGTACTAATTACGTACGCGCGTGTGCGCAGCCTGCATACTATACTAATTGCGTACGCGCGTGTGCGCAGCCTGCATACTGTACTAATTACGTACGCGCGTGTGTGCAGCCTGCATACTGTACTAATTACGTACGCGCGTGTGTGCAGCCTGCATACTGTACTAATTACGTACGCGCGTGTGATCAGCCTGCATACTTTACAAATAACGTACGCGCGTGTGCTCAGCCAGCATACTGTACTAATTACGTACGCACGTGTGTACAGCCAACAGTTCATGGCATGGGGGGAAAAGGCAATCAATATGCTAGTTTATAGTGCAAAACAATCAGTGATGAAGATATTAGCGAATATGATGTAAGCCAGCTTCCTGAAGGTTTGTGCTGCAAACTTGCCATTGTTTACAGCAGTGAACATCATTTTCTCAACCATTAATATAGGGAAAGAGAAACCAGGGAAGGAACTCTAACCTATAGGCTTCAGTGTTGATATGCATCGCTGGTAAACTCCCATCCTTTAGCTGGAATCCGCCTGCAGTTGTTGATTGCGTTTGCATTGGGTAAGTCAGTGTTTCTAGAGATTAGTCAGCTGCTAGGGATTGGCAGTGTGTGGTTGAAGCCCATCTGCTTTCCTCCAGCTTGATGCTGATGGCATATCTTTTCCTAATAATGGTAATCCTTGGCGTAGTACATGATGTGCTCTTCTGAGGCCGCTTCAATCACATAAGTGTGGATGTAGGCAGAGCTGGAGGTTTTTCTTACTTGAATCAAATACACCAGTTACGTTTTTACTACTGCTTTCCAGGAAGCAAGCCCTGCATTGTGCGAGGATGTTTGATTTACAGACGTGTAATTAGTCTCCATTCAGAATACATGGAGGAGACGTGCGCTGAATCGACTGCTCTGTTTACAAGCTGAGCTGCTGATGCCCTGCCAGCTGCAAAATGCAAATATCTTTGTGTGCTGTTTGTAACATAACGTATATAACCACTAAACGTTTAGTATAACCGAACAGAAATCTTTTCACTTCATCTGTGCATCACGCAAATCTGAAAGGTGCTGGCTAGTTGCCTCCTTGATCAGAAGGGTTCCTGTGGCTAGAAACTTACACAATTAATCTAGTTGTGAAACAAAATTTTTCGTGTGCCAGTGTCCCCTGTAGTAGTTGAAACTGATGCTCTAGGGAATCTATTAAACCAGGGGTGTCAAACCGCGGCCCTCCAGCTGTTGGGAAACTACAACTCCCATCATGCATTTGTATAATCTATAACAGTGGGCATGATGGGAGTTGTAGTTTCCCAACAGCTGGAGGGCCGCGGTTTGATATTAAACTAAATGGGTAACTGTAAAACAAGGCTTTGTTAGGTCCTCCAGGGGAAAAAAAAAATCAACTCTTTCCATAGTCCTGATTAGACAAGCACTTTAAAGAAAATGCATTAAGCTTAACTAAAGCATGGGCTTAGTAAGTCCATCTTTAGGCCAAGCTTTGCATACCTTTTTCCTTGCTCGAATCCTCTTTCCCATGCCAGATGTAATACTGCAGATAGTTTAGGTATTGGCCAGAATTAAACGGGTTTATAGCAAAAGTTTGTGTACATGATTATTCGCAATATTTCATACCACGAGCTCGGAGCCATTTTGTGGTAAACTGTAGATTTTCACTTTAGCTGAAGGCATCCTCTATAGAAGATCTGTGGTAATGTTTTAATTGAAGTCTGTTTTTCTTTTTCAGTGACTTTTTGATTCTTCCTGGATTTATTGATTTTACTGCAGATGAAGTGGTAAGTGATCTAAATGGGTCATTTGTAATGTATGCACACTTTCTCACGTCTGAAAAACTTTTAGGTATGTGGAGAGACTGAATTAGGTCATGTGCCACTGTGTAAGTCATGGACAGTCCAGTGAGAAGAAAGGACCCATGTCAAATTAAGATGCATTGACAAGCCTGTACAATGGCAAATTCTTTATTAAAGGTGTTATCAGATTCCTCCAAAAAAATAACCGTTCCTGGTGGCTTAAAGGGGTTTTGCCACAATGTAATGTTGACGTGGGATCGTCGAAAATTGGTATTTAATCACTTTTCTAAATATATGTGATTACAAAAAAACTGAAGGCTTTGAGAGCTACAGCATTGCTCAGTCCCCCTTGGTTTCCTGAAAGTTTACATTAGACACGACCAGGACACTGGAGCTGATCTGGCCACCACTTGCATGTTTGCACTTCTTATCTGATGACAGGAAACATGAAGGAGCTTGCAAGGGACTGGGGATAAAGTGCAGTGTATGAGGCTTTTATCTTTTGTATAGATAATCCACTGGCTGTAATGTAATTATTTGAGTAAACAACTTAAAAAAAAAAAATATATATATATATATATATATAAAAACCTTCTCACCCGGCCCACTTTTTTGGTACACCTTTTTTTTCCACTCCTCGCTTCGAAACCATAATTTTTATTTCCAGTCTACATAGAACTCGGGGTGCTTATTTGGGGCATGTAACAATGGTAAGCATTCACTGCATGATTCTAAACCGAAAATCAGTATGGGTGAAGAAAGGTGATTTTGCGATGTTTGACGGGGGGTTGGGCTTTTGGGCCCGAAGGGTCTTCTGGTATTTAGATAATGTGCTGATTCTTCTGGGATTTTCACCGCAAACCATACTCTAGGGTTTACAGAGTTTTGGTCCGAAAAAAACCAAACATCCTAGTTTAAAGCGGCAGGCCTTTGGCGAAATATTTGTTTGATGCACAAGGGTCAATGAATGGGCAGACTGTTTCGGGCTGAATGTACTAAAGCAACAGTGGATCAATAGCCACCCGTTACAACCAAATTTTAGGCAAAAATGACCTAAAAACGCAATTACGGGAACTTTGGGCAGGATCGGGATAAGCAAGAAGACCACATCGGGTCTTTTTCAGGGGATAAAAAGGAAACTGACTCCTAATTTGAATGATTTATCGAAAATGGACGGGGGTGAGATTTGAAAAACGTTTTTTGCTTGTCCTGATTATTTTTTATTTCTGCTGGACATTCGGATTTGCTAGGTGCGCGATTTTGAGTACAACTAACTTTGAAAGGGCATGCATTGGGTTCAATCCTGCCTTGTTTCCCCACTTCAGCTGGTGGTGGTGGGGCAACCGGCCAGGGTGTGAGGGAATTTTCCCTAGGCCTTTTTCCCCACAATGTGGTGACAATCGTGCGGAAACACCTGTTAATTCGATGCCAGCGGCATTTTTGCTGCGCGCCTGAAGGCAAAAAGGCGGCGGCCCACACCCGTTACTAGCATGGTGTTACCTTTCCTAAAGTGGCCGGTGGAGTGTGTGTGGATCCCCTAATGATATTATATACTCTTTACCCATCGTTATTTTAAAGAAATTTAAATTCTCTCTGACCGAGTTTAGTCCCCAAATTTTACCCTTTCCACAACTTCTTAATCTCTATAGTCCCTAAAATTTTAACCCCGTTGGATCGGAATTGTGGAAACTATGATCATCAAAGCCAATCCTGGATTGCGGCAATGTTTGCGAATAGGAGTTTTTAGTTTCCTACTTGTTTTACCACATGGCCATTCCAATAAATAAATCACGTTCTTGGTGCTACATGAGATGAAATCCTAATATTGTGTTCTCGTAATTTACTTTTCAGGGGAGGGGGGGAGCTTTATTTCTGACATAATACCCAACTTCTTGACGAGTCTTAAAGAAGAACAATTTAAAAAAACAATGTAAACCAGTTTTGATCCTGTTCTTGTCCACCTTAATCTAACTGCTACAATAGCTTTAATACTGGCAGCCTTATGAAAAATTATTGTTGGTGTTTCAGGCAGCAAATGGCCGAAAGTTCCCTTTTACCGACTTGTTCTGCTGATCTGTACTTTAAGATTTGATATCCCCAATGGGAATTTCTGACCCGAATATGACATCTCGAAAACTAGCTTTCTTTTTACACTTTCAGCGGTAACCAATTTATCTTTGTCCCATTCACAAGACTGTCTTCTCGTCAAAAGCTAAGAATTAACATCCCAGTCATTTACATCTGATAAGTTATACAAAAATGTTGACCCTGAATTTGAACCTTACTATTGTGTAACATTTTGTGCAGATAAGTCCTTAGACTTTTGTTTTTTTAGTATCCAGGTGATAAGCGATACTTCAAGAGGTATGGTAATGTGAGCTTTACAGAAGGGTTTAGTTTGTGTGCAGACTAATTTATTATTCCTTTATAAGACGTATAGTAAAAATTACGGCACTCAGAAAATTCGTTTAATTTTGAAATTGTAATTGACTTTTTTTTTTTTTTTTTTATTCTTGATGGCTTCTGCTACCATCTTGTGGTGATCTGAGAGAGCAACTGATCTTGTGTTAAGTTTGTCACCTTCATTTTGAATAATTTTTCACCTTACTGAGGTTACTATTAAAAGAAAAATGTATAAACCATCCTAAAAAAAAAAAAAATCTTTTCACATTAGCTACATGTAAATCTTCTTTTAACTTGTTTTTGTGCACTTTACCATTCTCTATAAGGACAACAATCTATACGCATTCCCTAATATTAGGCTATCTGAGGAGCAAACCGTGTGTGCTAAAATTCCTTTCCTTAGAATTTGTGGGGGTTGGTGGTTGTTTTGATTACAAAAAAAAAATTTATTTTTTTTTTTTTTTGCAGGACCTGACTTCTGCATTGACACGGAAGATAACTCTGAAAACCCCTTTGATCTCCTCTCCTATGGACACAGTGACTGAATCAGATATGGCCATTGCTATGGCGGTAAGTAAGATGCATGGATCTATGAGCTGTGCAACTTACAAATCACTACATAGGATATGTTCATTTAACCAGATCCTGACCAGATACCTTCTCCTTTTCATTTCTACATGCGGGTTTGAACACCAATGCTTTCTTGCACGCACTCAGTTATTCAACTAATTTTTTGCCCTTTTTCTTCTACATAATGTGTTAGGTTTCATTTTTATGTCATTTGTGCTTTAGATTTTTTTTTTTTATCTTGTATGTTCTGAGGGAAAGGTGTAAAAAAAAAAAAAAAAAAATCTGGCGTTTCAAATTTTTCTTTTTATAACTGCTATAGTGCCGCTAAAATAAGTTTTGTAATTTTGACACTTTTGGCCATGTTCACACGGCTTATTCAAGCCGTAATTGCGGGCCGGATTTCGCCTGCAATTCCGGCTTGAATAAGGGGCGGGGGCGCTGCTCGCCGGCCCCATAGACAATGCATATTACGCGCGTACGCGCCGTAAATAATGTGCATGTCAATTTCTCCCCCCGCGGCGGATTTGCCGAGCGGGGAGGAGCGACGGAATCCACAGTTCTCTATGAGAGCAGTGGATTACCGTAATGACAGGGACGGATTGGAGCCGTACTGAAGCGCAAATCCGGCGCGCAGTACGGCTCCCAATCCGCGGCGAAATAAGCCGTGTGAACATGGCCTTTCAGTCACTGACCCTTTATGTATGGGCTAAATACAGTTTTAGGGCCACATGTATGAAAACTGAGGTCTAAAACTCACTTTGTTGTCCATAGCAACCAATCAGAGCGCCCCTTTCATTCTTTAAGAGCACTAAATGAATTGGTTGCTATGGACAAAAAAGTGAATTTTAGACCGAGACCGTTTTCATACATGTGGCCCTTAGTGTTGTCCAGGATAAGGCCAAAAGTTGTGATCTGGACTGTCAATGTGGTTGTGTTTTTTGGGTGGCCCACCACTCTGTATGGTGAGAGTAAGACATCTTCACATAAAGTGTTTTTTTTTTTTTTTAAACCATTATTCCCGTAACTGGGGCTGAAGTATTGGCCTCAATTACAGGAGAAAATGGCCCCGTGTACTTACTGCAGAGCTGATCTGGATCTATTCAGGTCCATTAGCATCTGTAAATACCGAGCCCTGCCAGCAGGAAGTTGGGAGGCTTCTTGCTAATGCATGTATACAGCAATCAGGAGAGCAGGGACAGTAACAAATTTGTGTAACTCGCACATTTGCAATGTTTGCACGGACGTTCCAGAATGTCCATGCAGAGATTAACTGGCACCACCCGGGCTCTTAAAGTCTCTGGGCACTCGGCAAACAGTTTAGAAATAGCGTGTTTTTGAATTGCTTTGCCATAATGTCTTGGGTTTGATGTGGAGAGGGTCATGCATCTGCACTGTTAATAATTTAATATCCTCGGCAATCCTTTCATTACTGGCCTGCTCTTCACACCTTATAGTGAGGCACTTTTGTCACCAGACAAAGTTCTTGAACACCAACCTGTCAGGGGGTTTATGTTAACTTATCGAAGTGCAAGTTGTGATGAAGGGAGGGAAGCTGGGCTCTGTGGCTCTATATGATCTGGAGTAGAAGAGAAAAGCAGAGGAAATACAGGTGAGTTGGAACAGGTACATATGTTTTAGGTGTAACTCGGGCCAATTTTTTATTTCTGTCTTCGATAGTATGAGGAAGAGTTACCACTGTAACGTTTGCCTTGTTGTCTGTGCCCCTGTTCAGAAGATTTCACCTCTGTCTCTCAATAATATAGGTACCGCACACATTGGTTATTTGAGTCTGTGGGGTGCTAGGTGGGAGAATTTTGGTTACACAGCTTTAGTAAATCCACAGTATACCTTGTCTTGAGTATTCATCATTTTATTTACAGCAGTGATGTAGATCAGCAGGTATAGTAATTCTACATGATGCCATCACTAAGTGAGATACTGTAAATGACAATGGTGTGAGTCCAGATATAAGTGTGACGTTTTGGCCTTAAACTGGCTACCTTCTGGTCACATCTGGAGAGTCCAGTGACACATTTACAAGTGGCTGCAGCATGTATCGTGCATCGCCGCTCAAGAAACATAAGACAGCCGTGTGTGTATATACAGCTCTGGAAAAAATTGAGACCACTACACAGTTTTCTAAAAATCAGCATCTCTACATGTCTGACGGCCATTTCATTCCAGTGTCCGTTGAATTCCAACCAAAGTACACCTCATTCTACTTAATGTGCTTCTGATTAGGTGATCACCTGAACCAAATCTTATTTAATGAAGGAAAGTATAAGGGTGCTTTCACACAGTGCTTTTTTTTATCCGTTTTTTGTGTAGGAAGGCTCGGCAATTAATACTGTACATTGCTGCACAAAAAAAACCCGGCAAAAATCGCGATTGTCCCGCGAATTTTGTGCAGCAGTAATTGCAGAGCCTTCCTGCACAAAAAAACGCATCAAAAACGCACTGTGTGAATGCACCCTAAACAACACTGCTGTCGTCTTCACAATCCTCTTGCAATAGGACAAGCTGGATGGCAGAACAAGTGCTAGGAATAGGCCAAAAGCAATTTGAATGAAAAAATAACTTTTACCATGCCAAAAGAGTTGAAAAGACAAAAACTCTTCCTGACTTAAAACATGAGTTTTATTGTTTCTAAAGAAATATGAACTTGTTTTCTTTGCATTATTTGAGGTCTGACAGCACTGCTTCTCTTTTTATTATTTTGAAGATTTCTCATTTACTGCAAATAAATACATTTTTTGCTTTGCATTTCGAAGCCATGTTGTCAGTAGTTTATATAATAAAATAACAATGTACATTTTTCTCCAGAAATTTACCATTGAAGAGAAAAACCAGAGAAACTGAACATTTTGCAGTGGTCTCTTAATTTTTCCAGAGCGGTGTATATATATTGAAAATGCCATTTTTCATGACTATACTATGGGATTGAATTTTCTCATTGATTTTGGTTTCCTGTATTCCAGCTGATGGGAGGAATAGGTATTATTCATCACAACTGCACGCCAGAGTTTCAAGCCAATGAAGTCCGTAAAGTCAAGGTAAGATGCACAAAAAAGGTCTAATTATTAATCTTGTTTAGTAGGATACCGTTTGTCTTGTGATATTTGAATGTCTTACCAGTAGTTTTCCATAGTTCTGGTAAAGCCTGAGTTTTCTTTAAATCTTTGAATTATGAAATTATAGTATTAATGACAAAGTTTAAAAAGTAATTCAGGTCTGTAGTAAATGTATATATTTACTAGAGTGAGATGCATTAGTTTCTATGATTTTCAGTTACGGACTCATAGAATGCATTGTCCTGCTGTGGAAACCTTTATCAGTCTAAACATGCACCAGATTTATACACACTGTCTAATCTAGCTTTATACTTTTTATCACTTCGCTTACTTTGTGCAAATTTGTCGCCCCTTTTTTTTTTTTTTTTTTGCACACTAAGCCACACCCCTTTCGATAAAACCACACCCTTTTGTCAGACATGGTTTTCAAGTGTCTAGAAACATTCTAAAACACATCATAAAAACACAATAATTACACCATTTTTGCTGCTAATTTTGCAAAATTTCTGGTGCAACTGCATTAATTTAATTAATAAATTGCATACATTTTTATTTTAAATCATGAAGGTTTGCTACAATGTATCAGGAGAAAGGCCTGGTGTTCATTATATTTGTCCATTCGAGTATTGATTAGACTGGATATATTGTAGACAATCAACAGGGCTAGTACTAGATATTTTTTTATAAATGTCTTGCATTACTCTTAACATGTTCTGATGTCCTCTTCTTTTCCTTCTCCTCTTTTTCAGAAATTTGAGCAAGGATTTATTACAGATCCAGTTGTCATGAGTCCCAACCACACCGTGGGAGATGTGTTTGAAGCTAAAACTAGACATGGATTTTCAGGCATCCCAGTCACGGAGACTGGAAAAATGGGCAGTAAATTGGTGGGATTTGTGACTTCAAGAGACATAGATTTTTTGACAGAGAAGGACTACACTACATACCTGAGTGAGGTAATGTCGGGTTGATACATTTGTAGTGCCTTAGCTTTATGAACCGCAAGAAAAATGTGACTTATCCTGGGCCACTCATAAATTTTTTAGATCTGTATATACTTTAATCTATATAATATTATTATTATATATATTAATGGAGGAAAGCACTGCGCTTATTTGGTAGCGTTGGAATAAAGTGAGGTGGCTGCTAGTAACCTGAGCCACTGCTGTCCGGTGGAACAACTCGTCTGCACTCATTAGATTTGAAGGTGTAATTCAGTATAGAACAAATGGGTTGCCTTGTCAGTAATTCTACTCCCTGATCACTGCCAGTCCTCAGCGCTATGTTTTATTGTGGTTTTTTTATGTGTATTGTATGAACTGTTTATGTAAAGTAGTCAACCATTTTGCTGTTTGTATCTAATCAAAAATATACTAATGTTATTCTAGGGGCTGACCAACCGTGCTGAGTTGGTTGGTGCTCCAGCAGGTGTCACCCTGAAAGACGCAAATGAAATCTTACACCGCAGTAAGAAAGGTATGCTCGATTTAATTAAGGAAATTACATAATGCAGAAGTGTATGACGAGAAGAATGGACTAGAAAACATTGAGCAGATTTACTAAAACCAGCTATTGGTTACGGTACTTTCCAGCATAACTTAGAATGCATCAACTAGTATCCAAGCCACACCCACTTGTCAGATGAGCCATAGTGTGTGTGTGTCTGAAACTAGATGCACTTATAACAAATTTTAGGCACACTGAATATAGTAAATGTGCCGAATTGTAGTAAAATATTTCCATATGAGGATAGAGAGCTGATATAATACTGGGAAAGAGATTGGGGGATAGTTGGGTTTGTGCTGAAAATTAAAGGGGAGGTTCCGTATATATGTGCTATGCTACTTGGGGATTTTGGCATATTGCCTTATGTAGTCACAAGAAACCCCATGCACAGGTTTTGTTGTGGGCGGTGCAACCCTAATTTTTGCATGCAGTGTTATGACACTAAAGTTAATAGGGGGGCAGGTAATGTTTTAAAATATTTTCTACTATAAGCCTGGTCTGTAACATTTTATTTAAAAGGGGGTGAAAAAAAAGCAGTCTTGTTTGGAACACCAGAGGTATCCACTTTGTGTCCCATCCTTTCCCATTAATAATTAGAAATGGGGGCAATAGATGTATCCCCACTGCTGCAAACTTTACTACTACTACTACTACTACTACTACTTTACTAGAAATCAATTATAATAGCTTTTTCAGTTAGTAGTAGTAAAATAAAGTTTTTGAAAGATGAAGACACTGTCATTACATAGGATGGTATAGTGCTAGCAGTTTGTGTGTGATTTTATAATACCTGGGCTACAAGATGGTGCAGGTGAGCTAAGAGTGGGTTTCGGGAACAGATCATAAATTAAGAATACACAAAGTAATAAGTCCTCTGTTTAAATCCATTCTTGTGCTCAAACACTGCAGCTAAAAATTTTAAAAATCTGCCGTGTAATATGCGGCAGAAATCTGAGAGACAACCTTCAATTTCTGCTGCATATTTTACTTAAAGGGGTTTTCTCACTACATTGATTCATCTTACCTCAGTCCTGTTTTCTTGGTTTCATTTTGAATTCGGGGGCGTGTTTTCCGGCTTTTTAGACTGCAGTAGAAGCCAGGTCAGTAGCTATAGTAATCAGTGCTGTCAGCCTATCAGGAGAGATCAAACAGGTCTGTAGCTATAGCGATCTGATGAGCTGATGCAGCCCATACAAGAGGGGATATCTAGGAATAGGTAGGACACGGTTAATGGACATACATTGCAAGGTGACTTGTTTTTGCATGATCTTTAACATAAAAAGCAATCCTTGTAGTGAGCCAACCCTTTTAATTTGGATTTCACCACGTTTTAGGACGTATCCTAGCTTCCAACATGTTTTCTGTAAGGACTATTTATTACACAATCACAATTTTACATGCCTCTTAGAACATAAGCACAATGGGGTGGGGGGGAGGGGGAACATGAGGTGTTCCATTTGATGTGTGTTCCCATGCACTTCAAAGTTTTGATGCACAAAACACACAAGATTATGGGCCACATGTATGAACCTGTGTAGGTCTAAAACTCACTTTTTCCCCATAGGTTACTATAGGCAAAAGAGTGGGTTTTAGACCTAAACAGTTTTCATACATGTGGCCCTATGTGTGCACAAAGTACCGTGTGAACCCAGCCTCCAGGTATGTGTTTTCACGATGGATTTTGACCCAGATTTCAATCAGAACATGGAATCTGTGTCCCATTGATTTTAATGGCAGATCTGTGGCATAGTTCACAATTAACCGCAGCATTTATTGTGTTTTTGTATTTTTTTTTTTCCAGCACCTCTACCCCACATTCACAGATTTTAAATCCGCAATTTAAAAGTTAAAAAAAAAAAAAAAAAAGTGACATTATTATTATTACACTGATGAGGGACCAAGTTGGATTCCACAATGGGCAGCCAAGATGTGCATCAGCATTGTAATGGAACTAACTTGTTTAAATCTGGCACTTCAGTTGGAAAATGCATCATGATTTTTTTTTTTTTAACATTAAATGTAAACTAAAATGTCAGTAAGGAGTTGTTCGCACGCCGTTTTTGGATCCAAAAATCACATCCAAAAATGCAGCTGCGTGTTGGATGCAGCAGGATCGCACCCTATAGTTTTAAATAGGGCTCCTGCTGCGTCTTTCGGAACAAAGAATTGACATAATTCTTGGAACAGATCCAAAAGACGCAATGAGACACGATTCTCGATCATTAGTGTGAATGCTGATGCGTGTTTCACAGTAAAAGCAATGTAAGTCGTAGTGCTCAGTGTTTGATACGTGTTTGGGTTTGTTTAGGGTCCAACAGACGGATCCAAACACGCATCTAAAAACATATGTTTACACAGACTCAACACGCCGTGTGAACATACCTTAATTGTTAATGATTCTGACCTTCCTAATAGTTTCAAAGTCTGCACTATAGATTTTATGGTAGTAGAGAATTTCTTTTAATAACTCAAACTAGTTTGCAATTTAACGTTTTTGAACATTTTGTTATGGTGGCTTTATCTAGATTTAAAAATAAAATATATATCATTTTTGCAAAGATGTAAAAAAAAAAAAAAATGTTAATGGGAATTTCATAAATCCACTTTACATTGAACAACAGTAGGTAAAACCTACAGCATAGCTATTGCATGGGAATCTTTAGTTTGAGTGCAGTGTAATACAAAGGTTGGCTTTACCGTGGCCATTTGAGACTGGTCTTTGGAGATACTTTTTCACACCACTATATGTGCCCCCTTCCTGCTTTCTTAATATTTTGGATTTTTGTTGCACTTAAATCTTTCAGTCACCAAACACATTTAGATATTAGATCGACACCAAAAAAAAAGTAAACCAAAAATGCTGTTTTTAAATGAAGGTCTTTATTAGTCAGGGAAAAAGTACAAACCTACAGGGCCCTATTTGAAAGAGCAAGGGCGCATCCCCACGGCAGTGGACAAATACCGGCAGGTTTGCCGGCCGGTATTTGTCCGGTTTTGCGGCCATCCCCACGGCTGCGGGGGGGACGGCTTTTCTCCGCGATGAGCGGAGAACAGCCCTCCCATTGAATTGTTCATATTTTGTCTGGAAACCGGACGGAAGAATGAACATGTTCAATGTTATGCCGCCGGTTTTCCATAGAGCACAATTGTGCTCATTTTCGGCTGGTTTTAAAGTCGGTCTGAAAAACCGGCCGAAAACCCGTGCAGTGGGGACATGGCCTAATTGCCCCCCAAACCTAATAACTGGTTGGGCCACCCTTAACAGCAACAACTGCAATCAAGTATTTGATAGTGCATGAACTGCTTTCTTAAGGTTATTCCATAGCATCTCAATCGGATTAAGGTCAGGACTTTGGGTCACTCCACAGATTTCATTTTGTTTTTCTACAGCCATTCAGAGATGAACTTGCTGGTGTTTTATTGATCATTGTCCTGCTGCATAACCCAAGGGCTCTTCAGCTTGAGATCACGAACAGATGTCCTGATATTCTCCTTCAGGATTTGTTGGTAGACAGCGGAATTCATGGTTCCACTTATCACAGCAAGTCTTCCAGGTCCTGAGGCCGCCAATCAGTCTTAGACCATCACACTACCACCACCGTGTTTTACGGTTGTTATGATGTTCCTTTTCTGATTTGCTGTGTTGCTTCTAGAGCAAATGTAATGGGACGTACACCTTCGAAAAAGTTAAACTTTTGTTTCATCAATCCACAGAATCTTCTCCCAAATGTTTTGGGGGTCATCGAGATGTTTTCTGGCAAAACTGAGATGATCCTTTGTTCTTTTTGCTCAGCAGTGGTTTTCGGCTTGGAACTGCACATGCAGGCCGATTTTGTGGAGTCCTGAACCCGGACATTGGGGCCTGCAGTTCTTTGGATGTTGTTGTGGGGTGTTTTGTGACCTATACTAGTGTACGGACAGCCACTGCTGGGTAGGGTCACGACAATTCCATGTTTTCTCCATTTGTGGATAATGGATCTCACTGTGGTTCTCTTGAGCCCCAAAGCTTTAGAGAGGACTTGAACCTTTTACAGACCTATAGATCTCAATTACTTTTTTTTTTTCATTTGTTCTTGAACTTCTTTGGATCTCTCCATGATGTCTGGCTTCTGAGGATCTTTTGGTCTGCTTCAACTTGTCAGGCAGGTCCTATTTAAGTGCTTCCTTGCTTGAGAACAGGTGTGGCAGTAATCAGGCTTGGGTAAGGCTAGGGAAATTGAGCTCTGCTTCCCAAAGATGTGAGAACACAGTTATATTTGTTTTAGGGTGGGGAGGGCAATTACTTTTTCTCACAGGGCCCTGTAGGTTTTGATTACTTTTCCCCTTAATAATAAAGACCTTCATTTAAAAACTGCGTTTTGTGTTATGTTTGTCTAATATATTTACATTTGCTTGATCTGAAACATATAAGTGCGATAAGCATCCAAAGATTAAGAAATCTGGAAGGCAGAAGCAAATACTGTTTCACACCACTGTATCTCTTACCAAATACTTTGGTGAGGAACGTGGTTTGCAATATTTGTTTCAACCATTACTAGTTGAGGCAAGGGTATAATTGGCTCTTTAAACTAGAGCATTTTCTCACTTGATTCTTTTGAAATTGCTCATTGACAAAAGGTAAGCAGGATCCTGGAGGAAATGACTTCCACGTGAATGCCCCCTGGCACCTGCCTACGAATAAGGGGAAGGGGCATATACCAGCAAAGACTGCAGAAATCGTTTGTGGTGGTAAGGAATTGCTTAGCAAACACCTGGTTTCAGGAAATGACTTCCCCCATCATGGCTTTTTGAAATATTTTATAATTAATAATTGGAGGAAATTTTCTCTGAGGGGCTATTGCTTGTGCATGTACAACTTGGTAATTTTAAAACAAAAAGTAAGTATTTCCTGTATGTGGAACATAACAAATCAGCTGTTGCTCACCAACTCTTAGATAACCAGATGCCAGGTGGTCACATTAAGTACAACGGTAAACTGCAGCTGTAACTGTTGGAAGCAAATTTGATCCTTTTTTTAGGCTGCGTTCCCACGGCAGAGGACAAATACCGGCCGGTTTACCCTTTCTTTTTTTTTTTTCTGCAAAACCGCAAACCGCCTGAAAAACCGTCCGAAAACCCGTGTAGTGGGGACATGCCCTTATTTTCAAAATCTAATTTGTTATTTAAGACTGCTTTTATTAGTAATTTGATGCTTTTCTTTATGGTGTCCTCCATGTTGTCCTGCTCATGGAGTCCTCTGGCATTGCTTTACTAAGTTTGCTAACATGCTATGCATTATGTCGTCTTGTGTGTTTAGCCTGATGAAGGCCTTCATTAGTAACACATTTTGCATTTTACAACAGGAAAACTGCCAATAGTGAATGACAGCGATGAGCTGATCGCTATTATTGCTAGGACTGATCTAAAGAAAAACAGAGACTATCCTCTTGCCTCAAAGGACTGCAGAAAGCAGCTGCTATGTGGTGCTGCAATTGGGACCAGAGAAGATGACAAATATCGACTTGATCTTCTCATGCAAGCTGGAGTTGATGTTGTTGTTCTGGTATGTGTAGAAAATGATTTTTGTTGTATATATAGTTTACACTTTTAGCTGCAGAGCAAATATCGTTATATTGTAATATAATTTGTGTGATGAATAGCTGTTGATTTAAGTCAAGTCACTTTACGGGTTTTCTTTTGCATGCACTGGCAGGATTCATCACAGGGCAATTCTGTATATCAGATAAATATGATCCACTACATCAAGCAAAAATACCCAGAGCTGCAAGTAGTTGGTGGAAATGGTAGGTAATCGAACTCTGTGTTGTAAGACACTTACTTATGTGTATGTCTATTGCGCAGACTGTTCTGCTTGGGCTTTCATTACCTTCCCAGCAGTGGGGCAAGCTTGGTCTCCTTGTCTAGAAAACAGTTGTTCCTGGGAACATAATGAATTGTCCTAGACAAGTAGACCATCAGGTGTGTGATATAGATATAGATATAGATATATAGATATATATATATTAGATAGATATATATATATATATATGTATATATATATATATATATATATATATATATTAGTTTATATATGTATATCATGTCTGTGTATATGCTTTCCCATATATGTGTATACACATACATATGTATGTGTGTGTGTATATATATCATAATGTTCGTGTGTATATCTATGCATGTATGTATGTTTATGTATATATATATATATGTGTATATATATATATATATATAATTAATAAATACATACATACATACACACACACACACACACACACACACACAACACAACACACACACACACACACACACAAACACACTTGGAATAGTACTATATGTATATATCATAATGTTTGTGTGTATATGTTTTCCTAAAGGAGCATAGCTTGTTTACTTGTGGTTTTAGCATTTGATGTATATTTATTAGATCCATTTATATTGGGACCGTGAATGTAGACCTCTTGTATTTTATTTTTAAGAGAAAGTTTAAATAAGTCAGATCTTCCTTCAAAGGTCTTTTCAAACAAATACAAATGGATGTTACTTTTGAATACAAAACACATGTATGTTGAACAAACTTATGTTTAATTTAATGGTAGTTAATTTCTTCCCCAGTGCTCATGTGGGTGGATAGATAGATGTGTATTTATGTACATTAGTGCTATATATTTTCTTTCTCTTTTGGTGTGTGTAGTTTGTCTGCAATTTTAGTGTATTGTGTTTATGAATATTTGATTCTTTGTTGGACAGTGGTGACTGCAGCACAAGCAAAGAATCTCATTGATGCTGGTGTTGATGCCCTGCGTGTAGGGATGGGTTGTGGATCCATATGTATTACCCAAGAAGGTAAGTGGAAGGCTATTCTTCATCCCCCTAAAGCCAAGTAATTCAATAGTTTATTTCTTTTTTTTTTTTTTTTTTTTTTTTTTTTTTTTTGTTTGTTTGTTTTAAAGTATATAGGTTGAGTCTTTATTGTAGACACTTGACATACTATTACTCTGGACTTGTCAAAGTGTTTCAACAAGCATTTATATGTCCTGTGTTTTGATGTTAATCAAATTGGATGTTCACTTTTACAGTAATGGCTTGTGGAAGACCCCAGGGAACTGCAGTATATAAGGTTGCGGAGTATGCCCGCAGATTTGGCGTTCCAGTTATAGCAGATGGAGGAATTCAGACCGTGGGTCATGTCGTAAAAGCACTGGCTCTTGGAGCCTCTACTGGTAAATTTAATTCTATATCTTGTCAATTTTGCCAATTTTTTGCTGTGTGATGAAAGTAGTGGAAGTAAAATACTGGTTCATAAGTTAGCTGTTTCCATGTTGTCTTGGTTTCATGGTGTCGAAATGTGAACAGCATGAGGAGGAGGACTATTTAAATCCCAATTCAAATTAAGGAATCGTGGATGAAACATCTGTTGTTTTGCCACTAAGGTCCTAGTTAGACATGTGCATTCTAGCATTAAAGAGGTTTTGCCACGATGTAATGTTACGTGGGATCCTCCAAAATGAGCATTTAATCACTTTTCTAAATATATGCGATTACAAAAAGTGAAGCCTGTGAGAGCTACAGCATTGCTCAGCCCCTCTTAGTTTACTGAAAGTTTACATTCGACACGACCAGGACACTGACAGGAGCTGATCTGGCAGCGCTTGCATGTTTGCGCTTCTTATCTGATGACTGGGACCATGAAGGAGCTTGCAAGGGGCTGGGGAGAAAGTGCAGTGTATGAGGTTGTCTGCTGTATTGAGAATCCACTGGTTGTAATGTAATTATTTGAGTAAACATTGCAGATGCTCCCTTCTTCCTCACTCTCTGCTCACCCCCCCTCCCTCTCACCCCTGCAGCCGTTCATGACTCAACATGCTTTGTTTATATTCTCCCCTGAGCAGATAAGAGGTAAGGAATTCACTTTGTGGCAAAACCCCTTTAAGAGATGGTCTTGTTTAGTTAATTGAAGGAAAATAAATATATATATATATATATATGGCCAGAATTTCGGTATGGTGTTCTTAAACTTATAATTTTGAAAAATGTTGCTGCCCCAGTAAAAAAAAAAAAAAAAAAGATGCTCCAAACTATAGATATACCACAGAACAGTGTTTAATAGCTAAACATTCTGCAGATATTTTGGCTTTTTGAAACATACCTCAAAGAAAATTATTTTCAGTAATGGCTTATATTTTTTAGGTCAAGTAAAGGAACAAAATAGTTCTGTGATTTGCCTTTCAAAAACAACTACTGGCACATGTATAAAAAAATGCTGTTTGATCCGTTTTAAACGGTAAACTGCTTACAGATCTTAACAAGCTGTTTGACTAACACATGGACCCATGATGAAACCTATGACAAAACTCCTGTGACAATAAATATTAGTCAGTGTAAGTTTTGAGCAAGTCTAAACAAAATAGGAAGGTTAACGTTAAAAGCTTACAGGAATACATCAAAGTGTCATGATAGGAAACTCAAAACATTATGCCCGATGAATATAAAATGCATTTCCATTTTTTTTTATTTAATATTTGCTTTCTATGTGGTGTTCAGTGATGATGGGTTCCTTGTTGGCTGCAACCACAGAAGCACCTGGGGAATATTTCTTTTCTGATGGCGTGAGACTGAAGAAATACAGAGGAATGGGCTCGCTAGATGCTATGGAGAAAAATACTAGTAGCCAGAAAAGATATTTCAGGTCTGCTTAACTGTTATGGTTTCCTCAGGTGTCATTGTTTTTCTTTTAGCATAAAGTTAACTTTCATATATTTGCATTTGAAATCTCAGATACATTTATTGACATGTCTGTTAGTAAGTCCCTGTGTGATAACAATTCTGGAGCATCTTCTATAATTCAATGTTGTGCTGAGCATCTTATAGCTTCTAGAACTGTATTATTGAAATTGTCAGCTGGGTGTTACTAATTGGCAGTGTCGTAGCATCGATTGGACAATGTCAGAAGGTTCAAACACTGTGTGCAAATACATACCCCTTTTAAAAGCTGGAATGTAACACCCAGGTGGCTGATTCTGTAATACATTTCTAGAAGGAATAACAGAGGAACAGCCCAATTATACGAGAAGATGCTCCAGAATAGTTTCACAAGTAACATACAAATTTACTAAAACGGACATGTAGGGAGGTGTCACGGGCCCTTCTTAAACGGGCAATAGAATGGATTGATTGGCGTAACTTTTAAGACCAGGAGAATTGTATAAGCTGCAGCTTAGGGGGCCTTTCAGTGTGGCCTTCCATCCATCTGGTCACAGAAATGTCTGTCTAGTGGCTGCTCGGGTAGATTTTCCGTGAGAGTAGTGGAGCAGGTACCATTAATGCAATGTGTGGTCATTTCTTGGACCCCTATTTGTTGGAAGAGTGGGGGGGAATACTGGTCTCGTTGTGGCAATCCAGAAAGGAGTAGATAAGCTAGAGAGGTTATCATGCATATGTGTGGTTATTTTTATTGCTTCTGGTAGTAGGGAAACACTTGGTTGTTTTAGCAACTGCTATAGACAAATTTTGATGTATGGAGTGCCAACAAGAGAAGGGGACTTACATTCCTCCGGATAGGTGGGAGTCCGGGAGACTGAACCAGTACCTGTCAGATATTTATGGCATATATGTCTGTCTCTGAGGGTAATACCCCTTTAAGTTTTACTATGGCCTTTGAGATTGGTGACTTATAGGATGAGTAAAGCTTGTGCACTCCTGACAAATTGCAAAGAGTAAAGGTCAAGTCTTAGTTATGCTACATTATTTGTATCAACCTATTAGCAGTGATACCTGTTAGGCCAATTGACGTATAACGAACACTTATGTAACGGTGTGCATTTATGTGTTTCATAACAGTGAAGGAGACAAAGTTAAAGTGGCTCAGGGCGTGTCTGGCTCCATTCAGGACAAAGGGTCTATCCATAAATTTGCTCCATACCTAATAGCAAGAATTCAACATGGTTGTCAAGACATTGGGGCTAAAAGTCTTTCCATTTTACGGTAAGTAGTTTATTAATATAGATCGCCTGTATGATAAGTTGTTTCAGAGGAAGTCTCTTTCTAGTCTGATTTTTGACTTGAGCATACTCTCTAATGACTGTAATTCTCTAATAAAAGAATACCGCACATCCTAGTTCTGCCCAAAAAGTTTTAGGCTCCAAAGCCTTTTTATATTGCATCTTTAGATAAAAGTAGTTCTGTAGGTTTTCTTGACAAGCATTGCAGTGACACTCTTAATATAACTGTTGGTCTTTCAACGTTTAATTTCAGTAAATAAGTATGAACGTTCATTATTTTAAAGTAATATTTGTTGTCTAGGTCCATGATGTATTCCGGAGAACTTAAACTGGAAAAGAGAACAATGTCTGCCCAAGTAGAAGGTGGTGTCCATGGTCTCCATTCGTAAGTGTTTTGTTGTTTACTTGCTGGCGGTGATGCCCCTTGGTTCGAAGTCTTTCTTTAGATTATCTGCATTAAGTAGGTTGCCCAACCACTTACTTATTGAACACCATTCTGAGCCATTTTAAATAAAATCAATAAAAAGTCATACTTGTCTTCACGATTCTCCAGTGCTTCTGTTCGACACTTATCAGGTCCCAGCAGTCTCTGTGCTTCTTGGTCTCTCTCGATGGGACATATGAGTGCTATAGCAGGTCACTATTGCTGCTAAAAGACATTGACTAAAATTACATCTCCTTGGTGAGAGGGATTAGGAAGCACTAAAGCAGTTTTGGCCTGGTAAGTACAACTGAAGGTATTTTATGCCATTCTAAGCAGTTTAAAAAAGTAAGTGGCTGAATAACCCCTTTTTATGTGGATATTCCCATCTCATACATATGTGTCATGTTGATAGGATGTGCCATAAATGTTTGGTTGGTGTCAAGGATGGGAGACCCTCCACCTCTCACCTTCCATCCTGAACTGTTAGGTTTGGGCCACACATCATTTTATCCTACTCAGGACCGCGGATTTTGTCACAGATTTGCGCTAAAACCGCAGTCGGTTTTAGTTTTTTGCCATCGGCCCTTAAATATTCAATGCATGGGAAACCAACGGCAAACAGCAAAGAAAAAAAACAAATGCTGCAGTTAAAAACCCATGTTTTCATTGCTGTCTATGAAGCACAGTGTACGGATTCTCTGCAGTTTAAAAATACTGAAACCGCCAAAAATCCAACGGTATTTCTGTGCGCTGTGTAGACATAGCCTTGTGGCTGCACAGAACAGAGGTGGCTGCACTTGTATGACTGCCTCCATTCTTTGTTATGGAAGTTCTAAGTACAGATGAGTGTGCACTGCTGTACTTAAGACTCCTATTGAAATGAACAGGGAGACCTCTGCATTTGGCACAGATGAGGACAAGGGGTAAGGGAACTCCTCTGGGTCTTGCGCCTACCAGGCACTTATGACACATTGACAGGAAGTGGGATGTGGGAATAGCCCTTTAAAATATTACCTTATGTGCACTAAAGAAAGCATACATGAATGGTTTCAATTAAAAAAAAAATCACAAAAAGGTGGAGAAGGGCTGTCATTGCCATAAGTAGAATACAAGGACAATTTTACCAACTAAAGAAGCAAACTAACAAGGTCTAAATTGTAAAGTGCTGCAGAACATGTTGGTGCTTTATAAATAAAGATTATTATTAAAGGGGTTGTCTGCTTGTTTTTTGTTTTTTTTTTTTAAATTCTTTCTTTTCTTTTTTTGAAGCATAATGATGGTCTTTTTAAAATAAACTCATTCTCCTCTCCGGTCATCTAGATACAGTGCTGCTGCCATCCTCTCTCTCCATCAGACTTCTGTTTGGTTCCTGGGTCTGGCTGCCCTAGACATCCTTGCTGAAGCTGCTGATTGGCTTCAGTGGGAACATGCCATAACCTGACACCACCATTTGGAAAGGAATGTTCCAAACGGTGATGTCAGGCAATGGCATGTGACCGCTGCTGCCAATCAGCAGCTTCAGCACTGATGTCTAGGTCAGCCAGAGCCAGAAAGTAAACGCACGACTGGCGGAGAGGGAGGGTGGCACTGTGTCTGTGGTAATGGGAGAATGTAGGTGTTCTTTAAATATAGGACCTCATGCTTTATCAGAATGCTAAAAAAAAAAATTCCAAATTTCAATTCTAAAATCAAGGTGATGACTCCTTTTAAAGTAGCAGTGGTTTGCTTCATAATGCAGGTTACAGAAACTTAATTATATGATCCTGCATTGTTGCAGTATAGCTCTATACTTGTTTTATAGATTGTGTTGTGCAATCCCTTCCATTCATGTATGATTTTAAGTGATCAGTGTTTTGTGGCCAGTGGTTGCATGTGACCTAATAGTAGGGTGTTTCTTTAGTAACCTGTTATAATGTGCAGGTCTGTAATGTTCTCCTTTTTTCAAGTATATAAGAATTGATTTATCTTAATTATTTAAGTTACGGAGATTTCCGGCAACTTTGTAGAAGTAACAGGAGATTTGTTTTGCGAGCTGTAGTGCTCAACCAGGCATAAAGCAGAAATATGATCAGCCATGACTTTCACATTTATTAGAGCTGATGTGCCCATTGACTTATTGAGAGAACAAGTTAGAAAGCTAAAAGCACCGTATCCAGCCATTGTTCCTCAGCAGACATTGGTCTGCCAGGCCACAAAACATAGCTTGTCGGCAGATTTTATCAGTGTCCACAATCTGAAATAAGTGTGATATCTGTGGTCCACAAGTCGCCACATTGGGGAATACCTGCTTTTTATATCTCCTAATAGTCTCTTAGCTGTATAGTAATAGCCATATGACAGTACACAACAGGGGGTTAGTACTTGCAAAGATCTGTTTCCTGAAAGCTTTGAACAAAAAAATAGGGCAATATCCAAAAATAACTCCTAAGCAATAATCTGTTTCACTACAACTGTATGTAACAACATAAAAATTTCTAGAAGCCATGCTTTTATATTACCAAACTATTGAATCTGTAGATGTTTTCAGAAGGTGCTGTATATTTATTATGTGGGCAATGAGATCAAATAAAATCCATGTTACCTACAAATCCTCTATGTGTAGAAGCTCACAGTAAATAAGTCAAAATATTCGATAGTTTCCCAGTTTTGGGCATGTCCCCACGGTTCCGGTTTGCGGCCGGTTTTCCAGACGGTTTGCAGTTTTGCAAACCGGCTGCAAACTTTTACATGGGCCATTATGGAAAACCCGTGCAGCAGTCCCCCGAAAAACATTGTGCGTGTTCATTCTTCTGTGCGGTTTTCGGACGGAATATGAACATGTCAGTGGGAAGGGCGAGGGCTTTCCTCCGCTCATCGTGGAAAAAAGTCGCCCCCATGCGGCCTTGTGCAAGGCACAAAAACCGGACTAATACCGGTCGGATAAACCTGTGCCGTGGGGGCGCGCCCTTAATAAAAACCTAAATAAAATGAAGTACTGCTACCCAAATTAAAAAAACAAACTTCTACTCCCCTTCGTTCCAGCACTGGCTCTATGGGCATTTCTTCCCCGTCTTCTATATATATATTTTTTTTTCCCCCCACGAGCAGCAATCAGCTTTTGTAACAAAGACATTTTAACTGCTCCTAGCGAAAGGACGCCCATAGAGCCAGCACTGGCAAGTGTGAATTCACGGAAGGAGTTGTGTGGTGTGTTTTGTTTTTTTTTTCTTTTTAATTTGTGCTACAGTATTGTTTTTGCTTTAAAGTTTGAGTATACATAAGTCACAATGTCATGGTATATATAAAGGTAGTTAGGTATATAGTAGCTTATGCGACATTGTCTGTTTTAGCTATTGGTGATGGACTTAAATCAAACCACCTCACTGACCAGATGGCTTTTAATCTTCTCTCTCTTTTTTTGCACATGCATCCATTCTAGATATACATTTCTGCCATGTAAGTAGTGGAGCATTTATCTGTTCTATTCTGCGACATCATATAATGAAGTATTTAGCAAACACACAAAAGACTACATTCAATGATAAACCTAATAAAAATGATATACCGCAATAAAAGTGCAGACTATAGATTTTTTTTTTTTTTATTTAGGAATAAAGGCGTCATGACTTTCATCACTGAACAAAATACTAGGACGTGTCGAAGCCTTTTTTTGTAGGTTAGCTGTAGGTGTTCCTTGCTGCATACCAGGCTTCCCATTTTCAAGGGCTAGCGATTTTATAATTATTTTTTGGTGTGTATGTAATAAATAAACATATACATTTAAAGGGACTTCTGGTTGTTAAAAAAAAAAAAAGATACAAACCCTTTACATATGAAAAGCATATATGTGCAGCGTTCTTCTATATTTTTTTTTTTCAGTGATTCCCCATTTTTGAAGATGCTCTGCTTGTTGTCCGTAAATGGGAACATGTATTAGTCAGTCAGAAGTGGCAAGTTTGTACCCATGCGCTAAATAATATTTTGGCAGCCACATAAAATCTGATTTGCTATACTGTATCAGTCTGGAGTAGCAGCTGTTTATTTTTACAGAGCATAGCAGGACTATATTTTTATGGGTTTGCAGTCTCTGTATGTGCAAAAAACATTATTCCCATTTATAAATAACAAATATGCTTTCAAGCCCTCACCAGTTTCAACAGAAGTTGAAGAATACAGTGATTGAGCATTATTTATGGAAAAACCCCTTGGCAACGTACTCGAGAAGCAAAGCATAGAATGCTTGAGATGCCTTCTATTGTAAGAGGCAGACTATCTCCACATGCTATGCAAGTTCATTGCAGACTAACGGGCTTGTGCGGTGATTAAAGAGGAAATAAAAACAGGTGTTTTTTTTTTTTTTTTTAAATTCAAAATATGCTGTGCCTCATGGGACGCTACCTCAAAGGAAAATTGTAAGCCTGTGTTCACACGGCTTATTCACGGCGGATTTGTGAGCCGGATTGCGCTCGCAAATCCGGCGTGAATAAGGGGTGGGGGGGGGGCGCCGCTCCCCAGCCCTATATACTGTCATTATCTACGGCGCGTACGCCATAAATAATGTGCATGTCACTTTCTCCCCCCGCGGCGGATTCGCCGAGCGGGGAGGAGCGACGGAATCCACTGTTCTCTATGAGAGCAGTGGATTACTGTAATTACTCCGACGGATTGTCGCCGTACTGCAGCGCCAATCCGCGGACAAATAAGCCGTGTGAACAAGGCCTAAAAGTGAATATTTTGTAAGTTTTGTTTATTGAAGAGGCATAGTTTCGGGGTATTAATAGTGTATTTAAAAACGGTCATTACATTTTGTTGGGGGGGGCGGTGAGTGTTAGAGAGAAAGGTGGTGGAAAAATGTGCTACTGCAAGTCTTGTATTTACTTGGGAAAGACAGAATTGATTTTTTTTTTTTTTTGTGAGAGGTCAGAAAATAAAAACAAAAATTAATCCAGAAGTCATGTATTCCAAAATTTTTACTGTGAAAACTACATCATACCCACATACAGCTGCAACAGAACAATAAAAATGGTGCCTGTCAAAATATGGTGCAAAAACCCAAATTCTTTTTAAAGTATTTACAGTACACATGTAGTTCTACACTGCTTTAAAGCTATTTAGAACTGGCCTCTATGCGCCTAGATCATACATGTCGCCCCCAGTGTGGTTAGAGTTTATTATGTGAACATGAATGTGCGCACTCTAGCAGCCAAATGCAAACTTCAAGATAAATTCCGGAGATATTTCAGTTGCCAATGTATTTCAAGTAACACAAAAAATACACTACCTCAAAATGTTAAAAGGCAATAAAAGCCTTATGTCAGACTGAAAACTGTATACTCTGAGTGAATGCAGGGCACATAATATCCTGTCAAAGCTCTCTGTTATCCTGGCTCCTCTTATATGGCAGACATGTAATGAGGTAAATTCTAAAACCTTGACTGTACTGGGATTTGTTGGTGTGGCAGTGTGCTGGTAAAATGTCAAGACACCACTAGGTAATAAATGACCTGATTTGTCCTTAAAACTAAAAAGAAAAAAAAAAAAAACCTCCCCTGTTTTCATTATGAATGGTGCCCAGTTTGTGTCTTTTTTTAAACAAATATACTTATTCATTGTGCACTTTTTTCCCCCCCTCCAGTTACGAGAAGCGGCTATACTGAACCTGGGAGACGTAGCCATCGCCAGTCTACTCCCAACATCCCAACTCTGGTCCCAACCAAACCCACGTGATGAATTTGAAGACTCCTTTCTCTGTTTTCCCAAGTTCTTCGCCTTTTCCCTTCTCCCTATTCTGCAGGAAATCCAACTCGGCAATGTTTACCTACTTGCTGCGTGGCGTGGTATTTGCACTAAGGACAACATTTATGGGGTGTTAAGAGAGACTTGTAAAGAATGGAACACCAAACTACTGCCATGCTAATATACTATTTGTTTTCATAGATTAGCAATGTTCATAGTTTTTTGTTGCATTTGCAGCACCTGCTTGCATTCCGCTCTTTATATACATTGATGACCGTTTGTATTAAGCCCTTTCGTAAAGTTAAGAGATACAGCGCTATTGGAAGTTTACAGTGAAAGAGGACACCTAATGACACTTTCCTCACACTCCTATTAATGTGAACTATTGGAAGTGATACAGTACAGTAATGCTGAATTTATTTCCCTGTATGTACATGCTCTCCTGACTTCAGAATGCAGGATTGGCAGAACTAATCAGTTTGCCCAGTAGTACTGCATAGCTAAGAGGGTACGTGCTATAGTATGCACCAGTGGTGGTAAAATATCCCTAAGCATCCATGACTAATTTTATGTGTTTCTTGTCTAACCAGTTATTATTTGGTGTGGTGCAGCAGGGACTGTACGCAGATTAGCTAGCTGTAAGTTTCCCTTTGCACTTCCTTGGTCACTTTTGCTCATTACTGGAATGTGTTGTTTTAATGAATGTTACAAATTAGAGGTGAACTCTTTTAAGGAAGACCTTTAAGAAACAATTGTTTAATACACATTTTGTATTTTGTTTTTCTTAAGTTGCAATTCCTTACATCTATTGAATTTTGAGCAATATATCTATTATATATTTATTACCATGTCATTTAAGCTAATGAACATCAAGCAATAAATTTAAGCTTCGCCTGCCAGTGTGTTCTTATATACTGTAATTCCTGAATTAAATCACTTTCATCAGTTTAAAAATCGACATAATTGTACCAGTTCACCTCCACCTTTCAGATCTTTTACTGGTACCTAACTCCTGGCTCATCTTCTCATAGGGGAACATGTATGATCGCCGGTTTTCTGGCGTATAATGTGCCTCTCTGTGCCGACTCCGCTGTCGGACGCACCTCCGCTATGTGCTAGGTGCATTAGGTGAAAGCTTCGCCAATTTCTAATGCGCCTAACATGAAGGGGTATTTTGGGGCGGGACCCACCACATTCGAAAACAGACACATGTATGAATGCAAAGTGAGGCGCATTAAAACTCCGACAGGCAGACCAATTTCAATGTGGCCTGTCTGTCGGAGGCGTCGAAGTTTGCCCCGCATGTATGAGCGCACTTTGGCGCCTACATACATCAGGTGCAGTTTTCACGGAAAAAAATGTGAAAACAGGCGGTTCGACGCGCCGATCTTTATACATGGAAATCCCTAAAGAAGCATTTATGCTATCTATCATACATGAAAAAACTTTGAGACTCTCGGTTCACATATTTTGATCAAAAGATGTTTAAGCTGCCCACGACTTTCAACGTGATCTCAAAATCGGGCAGTCCTATGCTATCTTTACCTCTCAATCGAGCCAATCTGGCCTCTCACTGGGTCAACCGACCTCCATTATTCAGAGAGATTTTATTTTTTTTTTCTCTGAATAATGGAGCTCGGTTGACCCAGTGAGAGGCCAGATTGGCTCGATTGAGAGGTAAAGATAGCATAGGACTACCCGATTTTGAGATCACGTTGAAATTTCGTGGGCAGCTTAAACATCTTTTGATCAAAATATGTGAACCGAGAGTCTCAAGTTTTTTCATGTATGATAGCATAAAAATGTTTCTTTAGGGATTTCCACGAAAGTGTATTGCCCTTTTTGCAGTAGTGTGCCGCTGGCGGCAGTCTGTGTGGTGTACATGTATAATTACATGTGTGCCGCAGCCCTGCCAGTGGCACCCAGGTTTTGCATACGTTTTTTTCAGAAATGTTTTTGTGTGCAGAAACATACTTATACTTGGTGTACATTGATTTTAACCTATATGGAAGGAAGGGGTGCTTCCATTTTGGGTTTCTGTCCCCGCCCACTCTAAACAGGCTGTCATAAGAAGGGCAGCTTGCAGGTTTTGGGTGTTTTTTTATTTTTTTCTCTCTGAATAATGGAGGTCGGTTGACCCAGTGAGAGGCCAGATTGGCTCGATTGAGAGGTAAAGATAGCATAGGGACTGCCCGATTTTGAGATCACGTTGAAAGTCGGGGCAGCTTAAACATCTTTTGATCAAAATATGTGAACCGAGAGTCTCAAAGTTTTTTCATGTATGATCTTTATACATGTCCCCCAATGTCTAATTCCAGGGTCATTGCGAAGGCTAGTTTCATACAGCGTAATATTAGCACATTTTTACATCTGTAAATACAGATTGCAGGCACAAGACCCCGATTTAGTGACCCCCAACGTGCATCACTATAGCTGTTTTTTTTATTTTTATCCAGCTTAACATTTCACTTGTGAAAGGCACCTGTTTTACACTGTCTAGTACTGATTGGACAATGTGAAGATAGACGCCAGAATTTAACACCCATTTGTCAAGTTATTCATACATTTTTAGGAGTAACCAGATTAGCACAATGCAGCGTTGTAAGAAAAGATGCTCTTATTTCATTTTATTAAGTGTTTACATGCTAAAGAGGATCTCTAAATTCTCCTGACATAAGCCAAACAGCTTATAAATGGTATAGTATGTTGTGATTAATGAGCTCCACTTGACAATAGTATACATATGACCAGGCTCGGACTGGGCCGCCGGGTGATCGGAGAATCCCCCGGTGGGCCCCCCCGAGCCGCTGTGGGTCCCGGAGGCAATGCCGTCGCACCCCGGGGCCCGGCCGCGCATCCGGTCACTGAACGCCCGTGACCTGCGTCCCGAGCGCCCAGAGACCGGCCCGGGAGTTGGGGACTAATGTCCCCGACTCCCGGGCTGCGCGGTGTCAGCGGAGTACAGCGCCACTAGCGCTGCGCGCCGCTGCTCCGCTGGCAGGCGGAAGTCGCTAGGGCTTCAGCCTGCCGGGCGCCGGCCCCTACTGCTAATGTAGGCGACGCGGTGACGTCACTTTACCGCGCCGCCTATGCAGGGCGGCAGGATCCGGCGGCAGCTCGGAGCAGCCGGGACCTGCCAGGAGCGGGAGTGGGAGCCGGAGCCGGAGCCAGGTAAGTGGCTGTTTGTTTATTTATTTATTTTTTTTTAAACTATCTAAGGGGGGCCCTGGCTACCTAACTGGGGGGCCCTGGCTACCTAAAGTGGGCCCTGACTTACTGCACACTAGCTAAAGGAGGCCCCTAACTGCCTGTATACTCTCTAAAAGAGACCCCTAACTGCCTGTATACTACCTGAGACCCCTAACTGCCTGTATACTATCTAACGTTGGCCTTAACTGTCTGTATACTACCTAATGGAGGCCTTAACTGTCTGTATACTACCTAAAGGAGACCCCTAACTGTCTGTATACTACCTAAAGGAGACCCCTAACTGCCTGTATACTACCTAAAGGAGACCCTAACTGCCTGTATACTCCTGCATTATCTCCAGGGGGTTAGTCCTTTCCCCACCCTCCAACCACTCAGGATACTAGGCCTCTATTCTGGCTTGTACCCGCTCTCCCTGCCCTGGCCAGTTTGTACAGTGGTGGGTCGGGGTAGAGAGGTGCTGGAAAATTGAGGATTCTAAGATATTTTTGTCTTATTTCTGCAGGGATGAGTTGTGGCCGGGACAAGTCATCATGGCGGTGTGGAACGGAAGCAGAAGAAAAGAGAATAGGAACGACTCATGAGAGAAGAGAATGACTCATCAGATATGACATCTCCGGTGAGTCCCTGATTTCAGGGGTTATTTTACTTCTATATTGGATCAGTGCTGTATTCACTGTAATGTGACCTGAGCTGGTGTCTGACCACTATGTGGTCTCTATATGGCGGTGTTGTAGGTTATATTGGCATTAGTATAGTGGCAGTGTACATGTGTCCCTGACTGTAAGAGTGAGGGAACACCTGACCCTGTGATAGGAGTTACACTTATACTTTCTTGCTGGTGTTTATTTTAGAAGGTGGTGAGGGGCGTGACCAAGGGAAACATGGAGGGGGATATTATATGTGGGTGGAGGGGGATATGGATGGAGCTACTTAGCCCTGTGTCTATGATATGCTAGACTGACAGACATGTGAGACAGACAGATATGTGACTCACTTGGTATAGTACTACACAATACAGTTCTGTTTTGTACACTGTATTATGTGGTAAAATGGGCGCATTTATGTCCGAGAGGCCGGTAATATTTTTACGTACAGGAGGGTGGGCCCCCCACGAACAACTCCCCTGTGGGCCCCAGACCCTCCAGTCCGACACTGCATATGACCCACATAGAAAGTTAATAAGCTTTTCAAATGGCTTCCAGAAGTCTGGTTTAGTACAAGATAATGCTCATGCGATATATTTTTATTAATGGTCTTTAACCATTTATCACTATATAACCCATATATCCATGATAAGCTTGGGTGTGACATCATCATGAACTGCGGGTACTACTGCTGTTACTACAGTACACTCTCAAAGAAAAATGTTAAAGTTTTTATTTTAAGTATTTAATACAACTTGCAGGTTTTTCCTTTTTGCATAAAATAAAAACAGACATTTTTGGTATGGGCTTGTATATGACGACACAATCTATAAAATTATTACTGTATTCAAACAGAACAGTGGATAATGGGAAAAAATTAAACAGCAATTTGGCCATTTAATTTTTTTTTTGTACAGTCCATCCCCTAAAAATTAAAAATTGATCAAAAAGTATTATGTAACCTAAAATGGTACCGATGAAAACTACAGCTTTTTCCACAAAAAGTAAGCCCTAATCAATGTCGACGGAAAAGTTAAGGATGTAAGAAAATCACAACATAAAAACTCAAAATTGTTTGCATTGTGCAAAAATGGTAAAACATAAAACTGTAAATTTGTGATCGCATTTGTTCTGTGGGCCAAAACTGTAACAAGTATCCTTTTATACAGAACAATGAATGTTGTGAAAACTACACCAAGAATGAAGAAATTCCCCACCTCCAAAAAAAGAATCTATTTTTCAATGCATTAAATGGTCCCAAAGGGGTCAACATTAAAAATGCCACACCTCTGACAGCGAAACAAGGGGAAAAAGGGGGGGGGGGGGGGGGGAGAATTGCAACACTCGGAAAATAGTGATGAAAAAAAATGTGGGTTAACCACACGGCCTAAAATGGCTGTATCCTTAAGTGGTTAAAAACACAATTTGGACAACAAAGCAGACCTGTAATTCATATCCCAAGTCCCAATCAAAATTGCCCCCCTAATCCAAGTGAATGGCATCATAAAAATTTTGTTTTTGTTCCCTATAAAAACACCTAAACACGTACCCCTAAAAATTAGATTACACATTGTACTCCAATATTATGCACTGAAATTATATCACAAACCGTTAACCAAGAAATTAAAGGAGTTAAACGTGGCCAGGTTGAGGAAAAATAGAAAAAAGTAATACCTCCCCGTTCAGTGCTGCTTGAAAGTACCCTTTTGCTTCCTCTTTTTTCTGGGTTCATCGGGAAAAGAGGAGTTGTACAGAGCATGGATCTGTGGCGTGGAAAGGGAGGGAGTTTTACCTCCCCTTTCCCCCCTTTTTAATGTAGGGCCCCCCATTTTGGCCTTATTTGATTAATTAATGAACTGGATAACCCCTTAAAATATTTTAATCTACACTGTAATACCAGTAATTATAATGTACACTGTGCCCCAAAAACTAATACTATATACCATACCCCTGTAGTTAATTGTTACGCACTGTAGCCCCAGAAATTTACACACTGTACCCCCTAAAATGAAATCTAATTTGGTTCCACCGTGGTCTAAGGCAGTGAAAGGCTTTGTTAAGGACCCCTTGTGTTTGGGGATAAGACATTAATGAGAGTTTTTTTTTTTCTAAGCGGGTTTTTTATTCCAGTCTAAAGACCCCCCCAACAGGTCAATTTTTCAGGTTTCCTCGTATTTCACAGGTGATTAAATTTTTTGTCAAATGCATTTCTGTGGGAGATCCCGAAGGGGCCGGTTCCCACGGCTTTTTTCAGCCGTTTTTTTGGGAGGATTTCGCCCGCCTTACGGCTTGAGTAAGGGGCGGGGGGGCTGCCCGCCGGCCCATAATTTCATTATCCAGGGGGCGTATTTTTTCCCGCCCGGGATAATAATTTGTCACTTTTTCCCCCCCGCCCGGGTATTCGCCGAGCTGGGAGGAGAGACGGAACCTGTTCTTATGAGAATGTGGATTACCGTAATGGCTGGGATATTACCTTGGCGCTCAGTACGGCGGTTTTCAATACCCCTGCAAACCGCCCTGCAATAAGCCTGTGAACGGCCCCGAAAAAAAGCCTTTGGTGGTCTTGAGGATGGAGTTGAGAAAAAACGGTCAAGGTAATGAAGGAATTATTGTAGGGATCCCTTGTGGTCTAGGACCGTTAAGGATTTTATGCAAAGATCCCTGGTAGGTTTTAAAATTTCATTTCTGAGCTGTGGTTTTCATTCACTTCCTTTTTTTTAATCCAGCATTGATCATACTGATAAGTGCAGAGGTACAAAGAGGACCTGCAGGTGTAACTGTATGACTGCGTAGAAATACTTAAAGGGGTTTTGCCACGATGTAATGTTGACGTGGGATCCTCCAAAATAGGTATTTAATCACTTTTTCTAAATATATGTGATTACAAATATTGCAGCCCGAGAGAGTACAAAACCCTTTTTACATGCCCTTGGTTACTTCAAAACTTTTTATTAGAACACCTGACAAAACTGTGGCCAGGGTTGGCGAGAAACTTCTTATCTGATGAAAAGGGAGCTGAAGAAGCTTTCAAGGGGCAAAGGGGGAGAATTTGTTGTGTTTTGATACAGAATCCACTAGTTTTTTAGTTTGTTATTTGAGTGAACATTTACACGATCCCTTATGCACGGGCTTGGGTTTTTTCGGCTTCACTCAGCATTGGGTTGTTTCATTTGCTTTTTCAGATAAGGGACGTCCCGCCAAAAAACCCTTTAGGCTAGTTCCAGGGCTTATTTTTCAGAACATATTTAAAAAGGGTTGCCGATCGAAAATCGGTTCTGAAACCCAGGTGAAAATCCGTTTCAAATAAGTGCCACTAAGTGTTGCAAGTATTTGGAACTGATTTTCCCGACGGATTCACCATCCCCTATTATTATAGGGGGTGAATATCCGTCCCCGGAAATAATTACATGCACATTTTTTTTTTTCGGGCGGTTTTGCGTCTGCAATCCGGGGCCCAAAATCCGAAACGGAAATAATTTGCGTTTAACGACAACACGTAATTTCCATTAAATCAATGTAAAACGGCCAGTTACTTGTTGTAACTAAATTTCACAAGGGAAATTTGCGGCCATAAATATAGCTGCAAATCCGTTGCGAAATAAGCCGTGTGAACATGGCCTTAACGAGAACCTGTCACACAGTTTTTGCCACCCCTGGCTGAGGACAGAACAAGGTATGTCAACATGCCGGTTTCCAGTGCTGTGTCCCTTAAATTTTGTAAGTTCTGTTAGTGTTAAGAGTATTTAGTGCTCAAATCTGCAGTTTTCAGCCAGAAGAGTAAATTCAGTGTTCAATTTTTTCAAACCCCGCCCACCTGAGACTAGTCACGCCCACCTCAACTTAGAAACCTATTACTTTGAATAGGTAGGAACATGTGAATAACTCAGTGGGCGGAGCTAACACCTACTTGTGAATAAGATTTGAGGGGTAAATGATCTAAAACTGCTGCATCTTACAGAATAAGGGACCCAGCGCTGGAAACATCATGTCTGACACTAGCTCGTGCTGTACTCAGCAAGGGGGGCATAATCTATGTGACGGGTTCCCTTTAAACACACGTGCTGATAGCTAGAGATGTCAGTCTCACAAACTCCCCCAATTAAAGACATTCAACAAAAATCATAGGAGAGTGTATCTCTAAAACATAACATTTATTCAAATTAGATTCAAATTACTATAAATAGTGACCCGAATTATAACCACTACAAACAAAGGTAGGTAGGTGATGTCAAATAGTGACACTGGGACGCTAATACTGTCCCTATTGTATCCCTTCACATCTATAGTCACGCCTACCTAACCAGAAATAGGGCAACCGCTCTGATAAAGAGCGACCCTATACAGGAACCTTTAGCCCTTTTCGCAAAAAAGCCCCCAAATTGGTTCCAACTGGTTAATGCACAAAAAGTTTCCAGTATCATTAATGTCCCCAACTTTTTTCTTACCTTACTACGGGCCCCCATCAGGGGACTGAAAAGAAATCCCCAAATTTTGGAGAACGGTTTTTCTGAAAAAAAAAAAAAAAAAAAAAAAAAAAAAATGGGGGGGGGGGGGGGGGGGACATATTATATTAAACAAAAATTCCCAAACCCAAGCATCTAACATATATCCACCAGATACGGGATGTTACTTGCCAATGATTACGGTAAAACCAACATAAAGATATCAAGGAGCATATGGCTCTGATGTCTGTGGAGGGCTATGATGCGCCGACCAAGCGGAAGAGCCATCCGGGTCATTTTAAATTCGCTCTTGATCACATGACCGCTTACACAGTTCCGGCCACACGACTAATGACGACTTCCGCTTTTACACCGAATAGGAGCCCTTGGCAACACGTCTCATAGTTACACAGGGACGCTGCCAGCAGGGAGGCGCTTATCATAATATGTAATGTCTTTCGTTTGTAGTTCCAACCTCATGTAAAAAGGTTTTTTTTGATTGAACATAAAACCCCACAAAAATACTCTTTGGGGGGGGCGACTTTTTTCCCTTTAAAGATACCCCCCGCCGGGGGATTTTTTTTTTAAATGCCCCAGGTTTTTATTTTCCTTTCTGGGAAGCGTCAAAACTAACTCCCAGGATCTTGGTTTTTTGGGTGCCCTAAGCGCCTCCCTGCTGGCAGCATCCCTGTGTTTTTGACTGGATCTACTGTGATCACACTGGTGTTCTGGCTTGTGAAACCAGCTCATTTCAGGTCAGTGGAGCTATGACATTTGTGAAGCACAAAGTTATGAGCTGAAGATTTGCAGCCCTCTGCCCTTTTTACCCAATCTTAAAAAAAAAACCATGTAAAAACCCCAAATACCCCCGGTTTCAAATATTGGAAAAATAAGGTTTATTAAAAAGCTCAGGTTTTTGTTTTTGGGAAGATTGGAAAAAAATTTTTAAATTATTTAATATTTTACCTAAATTTCTTAATTATTTTTAAAAAAGGAAAAAAACGTGGGCTTCTTTTTTAAGGGTTTTTTGCTTTGGAAGAAATTGTTGATAATCAATCCAAAATTTCTAATTTTTTTTTTTTTTTAAGAAGTTCTACTCCTGAGCATTGCTCTCACGCCTCCTCTCCCTTCCATTTCTGCAAAATTCCAGAAATGTTACAATAGCTTTTTTGTGTCTAGCTTTGTAAGTCTGCCTAGGTGGGCATACAAGATTACTTTGGCTTCTGTCGCTTCTCCCCTAGTTTGGTGAGCCAAGTGTCACCGATACACCAATACAGGAAGTCTGGCAGGCATAAGGCTGGATTTACACACTTTTTCTGTGTTTTTTTGGTTTTTTTTTTTTTTTTTTTTTTTTTTTTTTTTTTTTTTTTTTTTTTTTTTTTTTGTTTTTTGTTTGTTTTTTTTTCGTTTTCAGGTCTATACACTTTTTTTACGGAACATAAAAAAGCCGACAAAAAAATTTAAATAAATCTTAAATTAAAACAAAATTTGGGAATTTACATTCATGGTTTAACTGAACATAAAATGATGTATTTCATGATGTGAGAAAGTGTAAAAAGTGAGAATATTAAATTTAAATTTTTTGGTTTTGTTAGTATATGAAATCTTATACTGACACCGGTTTTATAGTGTAATCAGACCATACTCCAAGGACTCCTCAAGGGCTTTTTTTTTAGGCCCAAATGGGGAAAATGTAGGAAACCCCCTACACCCATGCCCCCTTCCCGATTTTTCTCTCTATCTTTTGTAATTTTAGCATTGTCCTTTTGTTACAGTTTTGGGGAAAAATTATCTTATATATAGGCAATGCATAGTCAGCAAAACTTTCGGTTTCTCCTACTAGGGGGTGCGAACAGTCAAAACCACCCCATTTCTCCTGCAGCTAAACGGGGGAAAAAAAGGAAAACTCTATTTAAACCGTATGAAAACCCAAAAAAACTACTTTTTTGGGTTTTGTTGGGGAAAAAGGGCTTTCGAAAAGGGTTTATTTAAAAGGCAGAATTTACGGGGTTTTTTCCTCCCCTCCCAATATTGTGAGCATTTAAAAAAATAGGAAATTGGGGGTTAAAATTTTCGGGGAAAAAATGTTTGAAAGAATTTTCCCCCCCCATGGTTTTTGGTTTTTTTTTTTTTTTGGTTTTAGACCCCCCAGATGCAAAACCCAAAAAAACCAAAAAGAAAAAAATTAAAAAAAATTACAGTGGGAAAAACCCAAAGGGGGGTTTTTTGTGTGGCCGGGGACCCCCTGCAGAACCCCCACCCAACCCCTTAAGTACTGAGGGTCCCAAAAATTTTTGGGGGTGGGGGGGGAAAATTTTAATGAAAACAAAACAAAAATTTTTAAAAACTACCTAAATTTTTTTGGAAACCAGAAGAAAACAAAAACCCCTATAAAAAAAAAAGCCCCCAAAATTACCCCTTTGGGTTTTTTTAACGGGCATTTAATTTTTTTTACAGTTTAAAAGAGAAAACCTTTTTCATGTCCCTAAAAATTTAAAATCCCCCCTTATACCCTTTGTTTGTTTTTTTTTTTTAGATTTTCCCCCCCCAATGAGCAAAAAAAAACACAAAAAAAGAAAGTGTTTTGCCCGGGTTTTGTGAAAATTAAAAATTTTAAACAAATTCCAAAAGGTTTGGGGCCCCTAACTCAGATGTTCCCCCCCAAAATAAATCGGAACCCTTTCAAAAGAAAAACACAGGGCCCCCTTTCCCCCAAAATTTTGTTTTAAAAAAGCCCATAGAAAAACCCTTTTGGGGAAATTAAACGTCGGGCCCTTTGCAAAAAAAACCCACAAAGGGTTTTTAAAAAAAAAATTCCCTCCCCCTCCCCCTAAATTTTTTATGGCATTTCCCCCCAAATAAAAAAAAATTTTTTGGTAACCCCAAAATTTGACCTAAAAAAGGGGTTTAAGGGGTTTTTTTCGGGTTTTTCCAAGGGCCCAATAGTAAAAAAAAAAACCTGAAATAACCCCCTTTTTAATGGGGGGGGTTAAAATGAAAAACTTCTGGTTTAAAACTGTAAAATATCCCACTTTAAAAATGTAAAAAGGCCTTTTCTTTTTTTCCAAAGTGGCCCAAAAAAAAGATTTTTTTTGGGTTTCCCCCCAATTTTAGGTTTACCTTCCAAATTTTTATAACTTAAAAAATTTTTTTCCTTAATTGAGCGACGTTTAGGAAAATTTTTTTTTTATTACTTTGGGGTTCCTAAGTTTTAAATTTTTTAAAAACAGGGGCCCCAAAAATTTATTTTTTTTTTTTGGGGGGGGATGTGGGGGAAACCCTGCCCCCCTTCAATTTTTAAAAGAAATCAAGAAAATTTAAAAAACAAAGAAACCCCTAGGGGTTTTTTTTTATGCCCCCAGGGATTTAAAGGGGCCCCCAAATAAAAAAAATTTTAAATTAGACCCAAAACCCAATTTTTTAAAAACTTTTAAAATTTTGAAGAAATTTTAAAAAAATAGAAAAGTTCTTTTTTAAAAAACTTTAAATTTTAATGAATTTTTAAAAATTAATTT
>JAODAL010002506.1:0-194587 GCA_025379985.1 Phyllomedusa bahiana | reverse complement strand
CAAAAAGAAAATGGTCACATGAGACGCCCAGGAAAGGAAGACCAAGAGTCACCTCTGCTGCGGAGGATAAGTTCACCGAGTAAACCAGCCTCGGGAAATCGCGGGTTAACAGCAGCTCAGATTAGAGACCAGGTCAATGCCACACAAAGTTCTAGCAGCAGACACATCTCTACATCTGTTAAGAGGAGACTGTGTGCAGCAGGCCTTTATGGTAAAATAGTTGCTAGGAAACCACTGCTAAAGACAGGCAACAAGCAGAAGAGACTTGTTTGGGCTAAAGAAACAAAAAGGAATGGACATCAGACCAGTGGAAATCTGTGCTTGGTCTGATGAGTCCAAAAATTTGGAATTCTTTGGGGAAAAACGAATGGACCCTAGATGCCTGGTTCCCACCGAAAAGCATGGAGGGGGAGGTGTGATGGTGCTTTGATGGTGACACTGTTGGGGATTTATTCAAATTCGAAGGAATACTGAACCAGCATGGTTACCATAGCATCTTGCAGCGGCATGCTATTCCATCCAGTTTGCGTTTAGTTGGACCATCCAGGGCTGTGGAGTTAGCAACCCGAAGCCCCGACTCCGACTCCTCAATTTCCCAAACCTCCGACTCCCTCATACACGGCGCATGTTTAAGTGATAACTTTACTGTAGTAAAATGGTCACATCCAGCTGTTTATCACCTTATGATACAATAATCAAGCTATTTAGGTAGAACAGACACTGACAAGCAAAATGGTAACAATGTTTTGATCTTTGTGGGTAGAGTTGAAGAAAAAGCTGTATTTGTATCCAAGTCTGTCTGCACCAACATTGGGAATGTGTAGAAGAGACCTGGGATCAGATTTTGGTCAAGATATGCTTGAATCTGATCCAGAGCCCAGAAGGATTCAGCCAAAGGTGGAAGCCAAAGGTGGATTTCCCAAATACTAACAAAATAATAAAAATTAAAAGGGTTGTCTCACTACATTGATTCATCTTACCTCAGTCCTGTTTTCTTGGTTTCATTTTGAATTCAGGGGCATGTTTACTGGCTTCCACTAGGCTACCGTATAAGTACTGTAACTATAGCAACCAGTGCTGGCAGCCTATCAGGAGAGATCAAACAGGTCTGTAGCTATAGCGACATGAGGAGCTGATGCAGCTCATACAAGAGGGGTATCTAGGAATAGGTAGGACACTTTTTAATGGACACATATTGGCAAGTGATTTGTTTTTCCCAGATCTTTAACATAAAAAGTCATCCTTATAGTGAGACAACCCCTTTAACACTGATTTTTAGGAGCAAAACTGTAACTAAGCAGATGCTAAATACTTTCAAGTCAAATTTATGTATAAGATATGTAAGATGACTATATAAAATTACAGTAGCCTCATGTACAAAGCTGTAATGGATGGAGAGATATGGAGCCTGAAAGTCACAATTTCAAAACATTGTTACCATTTTGCTGGTCAGTGTAAAATATATTTATTGGATATGACTTTGGGACACAAAAAAAATTGTAAATATGCAAAACACTGCAGGGACATTTGTGGAGTCTCTGAATTTGTTCTGAGAAATAGTCTTGCCTCCATCAGTCCTGCATACAATGCCTCACATCTGATCTCATTATTTCCAGGCTAGAGAACGGCCTCTCTACACTAACTTGGGTTGGGGGCAAAGCGGTGACCACAGGGGCAACATCTCTAACAATGTCAGGGTATAAAGGACTTGTCCCAGCCACAGTCAGTTTAGATGAATGGTTGAACTTTTCTACTTATTTGAAAACAGGTGAAAAATTTGGCTGAAACCTGTTTGCCCTGGGAGCAGAATCTTTTCCCATGGAGCAGTGCTTTGCCTGCTCCATGTCATCAATTGCTGAAGATATGGGAGCAGTAGCACTGGCCGGACCAAATTCCTCTTGCTCTTTGCACTGCATCGAACTAACTGGACCAACTTATTATATATTTTGGGGGGAGTCGGTCCATTTTATGACGCCGACTCCTGCAAAATAGCCACCGACTCCACGACTCTGACTCCAGAGCCGTGGGACCATCATTTATTTTTCAACAGGACAATGACCCCAAACACACCTCCAGACTGTGTAAGGGCTATCTGACCAAGAAGGAGAGTGATGGGGTGCTACGCCAGATGACCTGGCCTCCAGTCACCATACCTGAACCCAATCGAGATGGTTTGGGGTGAGCTGGACAGCAGAGTGAAGGCAAAAGGGCCAACAAGTACTAAGCCTCTCTGGGAACTCCTTCAAGACTGTTGGAGACCATTTCAGGTGACTACCTCTTGAAGTCATCAAGAGAATGCAAGAGTGTGCAAACCCAGAAAAACAAAGCAAAAAGTGGCTACTTTGAAGAACCTAGAATATAAGACATTTTCAGTTGTTTTACACCTTTTTGATAAGTATATAATTCCACGTTTTAATTCATAGTTTTGATGCCTTCAGTGTGAATCTATAATTTTATAGTCATGAAAATACAGAAAACTGTTGGAATGAGAAGGTGTGTCCAAACTTTTGGTCTGTACTGTATATTCGGAATATTTCAAGATGCCTTGAAGATTTTTTTTCTTGAAGTGATATAAGAAGGGGTTACTTGAAAGATTCCCTTTACCAAGGCGGCATACTGGTGAATTTGCAAGCAGCGCTGCATATTAAGTTTAGGAGGAGGTAGACACACCTGGGAATGAGGTAACATCGGGGCTGGCATGGAGCTGTGATGAAAATGACAGCTAAAGTGATTACTTTAATAGCCCCTACAATTACAGCAGCATTAGAGGACACAGTCACAAAGTCAGTTACTGCAACAGTCTCAACAATACTATCTGCCCTGCAAGCAGAAGTCTCCTCACAGGCTGCTCAGCTTCTTGAATATGAGCAAAGATTAAGCTGCGTTGAAGATGATATGCATAGAGCTCCTGGACTCCAATAAGGAAATTTTTCTCAGTAACTTATTCTAGAGTCTAAAATTGAGGACTTGGAAATTCGCTCAAGGTGAAATAATTTGTGAGTATATAGGAGTCCCAGAAAGTATAAAAGCGTCAGATTTACCACACTTATGTGCAGAGACTATACCTACACTGCTAGGTATTGACAAGCAATTAAAAGTTGAGGGGGCACACAGAATTGGACCCCCTAGAAATGAGGTTAAGGACAATGGTCAAGTTAGGCCAAGACCAGTCATTGTAAAATACCTGGACTTTGCGGAAAAAGCACTTTTGATGCAGGCATATAGGGTCATTCCATGTCAAGTGAACCAATGATTTTTACCTCTATTTTTTAATTCTTTTGAGATTTTCTTATTTGGTAGTAGTGTTTCAGAGAATACAAAATGTGAAGGAAAAAAAATTCTAGAATTTTTTATTTTTCATTTTTAATTGATTTTCAAAGTTTGGAAAAAATGTGAATTTTGGTGTTGCCTGCCTATACATTTCTCCTCATAACTCAGGCTAGAAAAAAGATAGAGAAACAAAATAAAACATTCTACTCAGAACTGTACAGGCTTTCACCAGATATGTCAAGAGTATCTTCGTTAATATTTAACCTATGCAAAAATAAATGAAAAATTTTAAAACGCATTTCCGAAAAAAACGTCTAATTTAAAAATTTCCAAAAATGCACATGTTCATGCTATGCTCCTAGCCACATCTGTACCAAAATTCAAGTTGAGATCACGATGGGATCATATTTAAAAATATTTTTATTTCTGTGTCAATTTGAAAGTCTGGAATTCAGATCTGTTTAGCTTGTGGTCTAAAAGTGTGGGTTCTATATTTACCAAGAAAGCCATGATTTTTAGATATTACTGTATTATTTTATTAGGTTACAGCTTAGAAGCCGGAAAGGACAGAGGAGAAAGCTTGGTTAGGGCTCAACCTGAGAATGAACAGAGGTAGACAGTGAATGCAGAGCAGATGACAGGCCAGTAGCTCTGTCAATCATCTGAAGTATCTGCCCACCGCAGAGTCAGGAAGTAAAGGTATGTTCACACTGCGTCTTGTGTTCGTCGGAACGGACCCAGACATGCATCTAACAATTAGCAGTATGTTTAACACTGCCGGCAAGGAGAAACACTTAGCGGCGTTCACAGGAGCAGTCGCCGATGCATATTTGCATCGCGTCTGTCCGATGCGTCTTCCGGATGCGCTCCAAGAAATGACATGTCAATGCTTGGACCGCAGCTGAAAGATGCATCGGACAGACACGATGCAAATACGCATCGGCGATCGCTCATGTGAACGCCGCTACGTGTTTCACATTGCAGACTGTGTTAAACACACTGCTAATTGTTAGTTACATAGTTTGTTAGGCCGAAAAAAGACAATTGTCCTCATGTTAGGGAGGAAATTCTTCCGACCCCCAATCTGGAAAATCAAAATAAATCCTGATCGGGACCCTCTCCTGAATCCTAGTCAATTAACTGTTAATTATCACGCTCCAGAAATGCACCCCAACCCTTTTTGAACTCTGTTAGTGAATTCACCATGACAATTTCCTCTGGCAGAGAGTTCCAAAGTCTCACTGCTCTTACAGTAAATAATCCCTTTTTATGTTTATGTAGAAACTTTCTTTCCTCAAGACATAGACAATGCCCCCTTATTTATTTATACCCAGGACTCTATAAAGAACCATAGCGAGATATCTATATTGGCCCGTAAAAGGGGTTTTGCCACGATCTCATTTCATACCTCCTGCATCCAGCTCTGTGTGCTCAGAAGGGGGCGTGTGATTTGTTTGAAGTGCATATCATGTGACCCAGCAGGACGACATCACCATGCCTTTCCTCTCTGTAGTCAAAGAAAGGTTTATGTAAAGCATTGTGAGTAGCTCAGAGGTAAAACTTTTGCCTCCACACAAGGGTCCTCGATTTCAAATCCCTGCAGGAACCAACCCTGTGGATTTTATTTCTCTTTATCAATGCACAAACCTGATTGAGATTTCTTTTTTATGTATTTGCACGGTTTGACTATTTACTAAGGAGTACAGAGGACGGGAGTAGAGTGAAAGCACCTGGGGTCTGAACACTCAGTAGCTGTCTGAGAAGAGAGGTGATGTCTGAGCATGTCTGACCAGGAGTGAAGAGCTGTCAGCCCTGGTCGTATCCCCTGGAGACGAGCTATAAACAATGGATCACTAGATGAGCAGCTAAAACAAAAATGGTGCAGAATTTTTAATAATAATGAATTGTGAAAGTGTTTGTTATTTCATTTGCAAGCTTCCCACATCAATTTTACTTCGTGGCAAAACCCCTTTAATATATTTATTATGTTGCCCCGAAGCCGTCTTTTTGCTAAACTAAACCCTAAGCTTGCTAATCTTTCTGGGTATTGCAGTCCACCTCGTCCTTTTATTATTTTTGTTGCCCTCCTTTGTACCTGTTCAAGCTCTACAATGTCTTTCTTGTGCACTGGTGCCTAAAACTGTACACAATATTCCATGTGTGGTCTAACCAGTGACTTGTAGAATGGGAGAATAAGGCCTCGTTCACACGGCTTATTTCTCCGCGGATTGGCGCCGTACTCCGCGCCGGATTTGCGCTGCAGTACGGCGCCAATCCGTCGGAGTAATTACGGTAATCCATTGCTCTCATAGAGAACAGTGGATTCCGTCGCTCCTCCCCGCTCGGCGAATCCGCCGTGGGGGGAGAAAGTGACATGCACATTATTTACGGCGCGTACGTGCCGTAAACAATGCATTGTCTATGGGGCCGGGGAGCGGCGCCCCTGTCCCGCCCCTTATTTACGCCGGATTTGTGAGCGCAATCCGGCTCACAAATCCGTCGGGAATAAGCCGTGTGCACGCAAAATGTTCCCATCTGGCCTATACCCCTTTTAATACATTTGCCTATTTGCCTTGGCTGCTGCTGCCTCACACTAGCAGCTACAATCAGGCCCGGACTGAGAATCGTCCACCTGGCAAAATCCAAGGGGGGGGGATCACAATGGGCCACATCCCTTGTGGCCGAAATTTTGGTGTTCTTCAGCTGGCGCTGCTCCTTTTTCTACAGTATTGTAAGAGCAGCGCCGCGGGGAGGGCCGCGGCTGCTGCGATTCCCACCCCGGAGGCAGGACCGTGAGTTATGAGTGCGGCCATGCGCTGGGCCCCCGCAGGGACCGCTCCCTGTCCCCCCGGAGTCAGGACAGTGCTTAGCGCAGCCACACACTGCCCTGTCTCCTGAAGGTCCCGTACAAAAACCAAAGAGGCCAAAGCCGCTCTGTGTATCGTGCGCCCGGCACTGCTCCTGCCTCGTTAAAGTGTGATAGTGTGAGCCCGGCTGGCCACAGTCGACGTCACACAGATTGAAGAGGCAGGAGCCAGCGCCGGCTGCCGATAAACAGGTGGCTTTTAAGAAATACAAACCGTTCCTTTTACAAAAACCCTGCAGAACATATAACCCCCCCAACGCTTCGCCCCCCTTTCCCGTGTGGCAGGTCCCCGGCAGGGCCCAATGAAAATTCCTGTGGGCTGATCCTTTAGGCCACCAGCCCCAAGCCCAAAGGTTTTATTTTTATGAAAATTATATATATATAGGTCGTTGCTCCCGTTCCCCCCGACTGTGGGACAAACCGTGGGGAGTGCTCAACATCCCAGTGTTGTGCAAATCTGGGTTCACAGCGTATAACGTGTGTCCCTTTCACTCGCATACCCGCTGGGGAGGGAAAACCGGCCAATGCGTACTTCCCCCATGCCGGGGATAAATACTTAAAAAAATGACTCAAAAAAGTGCTAAAATTTTACAGTATTATGAACACCCCATAAAAAGTAGTGACGGTCACTCTTTCGGGGATCTAAGCACTGGGGAAAGGGGGAATAATGGTGGCAAGGCCAAACCTGTGGGGTACTCACTGGCCACACTTTCCTCCCCCAGAGGCGTATTAAGAGTGCACAGGCGCCCATTTAAACGCCTGTGAACCCGCCTCAAGTATTTTTCACCAAGTATTTGCGGGGTATAGGACTTTTTGCCTGCTTTTGGTCTGAAACCCCCCACAAATCAGTAAAATCTAGCACTTAAGATTATTTTCTTTTCCCCGTCATGTCATATTTTTTTACGGTGCATACTGTGCGCCAGGGGAAATGAAAGTGTAGGAGGCTGGGGTATAGCGCTGGAAAGTATGCGCGGGCCAGCGCGTATTTTAAAAAGCAGGTGATTGGGGCACACAATATGGCCATATAGCGTGTAAAATCAATCTGGGCCCATCAAGTTGGCCTGGCAGCGTCGGATGCGTATCAGAAGAGCGCCGAAAACCCTGCTGAAAAAACTGATTATTTCCTACATGTGGGGTTAAATCCCAGGCAATTTTAGCTGCCCAAAAACGCTCCTCCACTTTTATTGACCCCGTTAGCTTTCCCTTTGAAGGCAGTGATCCTGCAGGTCCCCTTTTTTCCCCTGCAGGGGCCCCAGATATTGTGATGCGTTAAACTGGGCCAGAGAAGAAGTCCCTGTGAGTCCGAATGTCAGGGATTATTTTGTTTGGGTTTTTTTACATGCTGTTTTTCCCTTTCATTTGAGGTGACTTGTGTTGCCGGTGATTGGCCCTTGTGGGCTTTACATGGCATATTGGAGGCTTTTTGGACCCGTTTTGTGGAGCTACACTTGTCCCTGTCGTAAAGAGATGCAACCCCGTCCGCTCGTATTGGGGTTTCCCGCACCCCTTTTACTTTTTGCCTCTTTTTTAATTTGTTTTTTTGGAAAAAAGGCAAAGTGGTGACCAAGGAAAAATCGGAGGTGGATTTTGTTGGGTGGTGGGTGTTTTGTGCCAGGGCTGCTTTTTAGTCCCAGTCCGGCCCTGGCTACAATTACATTTACTGGATTCCCATGTCTTTTCTCCAGTCACTTTTACCCAGCGTTTTTCTGTTTAACATGTAATTATGAAATGGATTTTTCCTCCCCATGTGCATAACCTTGCATTTATCTGAATTATACCTCATCTGCCATTTCCCTGCCCAGGCCTCCAACCTATCCAGATCCCTTTGTAATAACACATTATTCTCTATTGTGTTGATTATTTTACAGAGCTTAGTATCATCTGAAAAGATAGATATTCTACTGTGCAATCCATATGTAAGATCATTTATGAAAATATTAAAGAGGATAGGGCCCAATACTGAGCCCTGTGGTACCCCACTAGTAACAGGGATCCAGGCTGAGTATGTACCGTTCATTAGTTCCCTTTGTTTTCTATCAGTGAGCCAGTTGCTTACCCACTTACACACATTGGGAACCCCAGTCCAAGCATTCTCATTTAACTTACCAACTTTTTATGTGGCACAGTATCAAATGCTTTAGAGAAATTACCCCGATCCAGTCTAGAACTAACTTCCTCATAGAAGCTAATGAGATTAGTTTGACAGGACCGATCCTTCATAAACCCATGCTGTTCAGATGGACCCAGACATGCATCACAAAAGTGGATGTTCACACGGACGCAAGACGCCGTGTTAACATACCCTAAGAGACAGCTTCAGAGCTTTCATGTCATGTCACTCTTGAACAAATCGTATTCTCTACACAGACATCAAAGGAGTCGGTGTGCTATAATATTGGTGAGTGTGTTCGGCGCTGGTGACTGGCTACTGTACTCTCCAAAGATTGTGAAAATGAAGAAGTAGAATTTACTTTTTTGCATCCTTCTGGTCAAGCGCCATCTTTTGTGCATCCAAGAAAACCAGACGTTTTAAAAGTTAAAAATCAGATATTAACTGACAGTTAACTACGACAGGCCGGACATAATCTTTGACACAAAAGGAAATGGCCATTGCTAACAAGCGCTTATGGACAAGAATACATTTCACCCACTAGAAGGGACAAATTGATGATAAAAGGCCAGTTTAAAAACTTACATTTGTTTAGTTCATATTTTATAGAACGAGGATTTAACTACTGTACTATTAATTAAATACTACTTAAATACTTCATAAATGACATGTTTAGTAATATAATTTAAAAAAATTATTACATGTATAAATAGGTGTTAAAAATCTTGGTTCTTTTAATCTTGTTTTCAACAGAATTAGGATGAGACTATTTAGAAAATCACACTTGAGGATATGATCACCTTTTTTCTTTCGGTTTGTTCAATGAATTCAGGTTGAAAATGCCGAGCAAGTTGTGATGATGATTAAGATGTATTTATTCTGGCACTTATGGGATTTGTTTTTGTGTTTCTTTATTGTTGCATATAGATGTTGAATTCAATAAGTTGTAATTTGAAAAGAAAAAAGGAAGAAACTCACACAAACAAAATCAGATGATTCAAAGCTTAACCCCTGAACGACCCTGGACATATGAGTACGTTCCAGGGTTGCGAAGGGGCTTTGAAGGGGGATCATAGAGCGACCCCGCCACACAGCTGTCGGGTGTTAGCAGTTAATCGCAGCTAATACCCAGTGGTTACAGCACGGGTTGGGGGGAGAAGGGAGGGGTTGGCGCCGCCTGGCCACGTTGTTTAACCCTTTAGATGCCGCGGCAAAGATAGCGGCATGTAAATGAATGAAAAATGGTGCCGCACACCCTTCTTCACTGTGATCGGAGTCCCCGCGGCCTAACTGCAGGGATCCGATGCCTGGACATGGTAGTGGGAAGACTTGTGAAGGCCTCAATCGTTGCCATGTTCCCGTTTGCCCCACATCCGTTCGCAGGCAGGAAGTGGGGAAACTGCCATCTTGGTACAGCCTAATGCATTGTCTATGCAATGCATTATTATTATTAATGATCGTGCCCCATAGTGGTGAAGCGCCTAGGGGGACGCAATGTTAAAATAAAAAAAACAAATAAATACAATTTTAAAAAGTGTAAAAAAAAAAAAAAAAGTATTAAAATTTCAAATCACTCCCTTTCACCATTTTACAAATAAAAACAATAAAATAAAAAAAAGTTGCACATATTTGGTATCGGCGCATCCCCAAAAATTCCAGACGCCAAAATTGCGTTTTTGGGTAATTTCACGTCGCTTAAAAATGGGAATAAAAGTGCTAAAAAAAGTTGCATGCATTCCAAACTGCTAGCAATAAAAAGTACACTTCAGCCCGCAAGAAATGCCCCCTCACTGACGTCCATAGGTGTTTAGTACAAAAAAGTTATTGGTCGCACAAAATGGCGCCGCAAATTTAAAAAAATAAAACTGTTTGGAATTTTTTTACAGTACCAAAACATAACAGAAAACCTACATGTTTGGTATTGGCGGATGCGTATCAACCTATAGAATACAGAAAAGACATTATATTTACCGAAGATTGACCGTCGTAAAAGCAAAACGCCCGCAAACATAGCCCTGCCCTGGTATTTTCTATAGTACAGTGAATTAACACCATTAAAAAGTACATCTTGTCCCGCAAAAAAAAAAAAAAAAAATCCCTCATAGGTCTATGTAGGTGGAAAAAAAGTTATGGTTCTGGGAAGGTGAAGGAAGGGAAAAAAACAAAACGTGTCAACAAAAAGAAAAAGCAATGTCCTTAAGGGGTTAAAAAAATAGAAAAGTTTGATGTTCCAAATTCAATACCTTTACAAATACAACCAAGAACACAAGTAACTCACATGCTGATTAATTAAAAAATTATAAAAAATTTTTATTTGCAATTATCTAATGTTGTACTTCATAAAAATAAAAAAAAATATAAAGACGTCAGTTAAAAAAAAAAATATTAATATCAGTCAGAAAACAGCAGAATGGCTAGATGCCGAGGTGGAAGGACGCACGCTGTAGGAGCTCCTGCATTCTTGAGGGACTTTTGACCCCTACATCCTGCCTTATCCTGTCGCTACACCTGCCTGTGACCGCTTGTGGGGAGTGGGTACCTGGAGGAGACGGAGAGTGCCTGTGTCTGGCGTCTGCGGTGAAGTTCTGCCGCAGGCTCTGTGAGGAGCTGGCCTGCCTGCCGACAGGAACCGCCATCTTGTGAGCGCCGCGAGGCGCGCGGCGCCTTCCTGCCAGAGTCCTCCCGTACGGGAGCTAAGCGAGAGGCACGGACCAGCTGCAAACCTGGTGGCAAGCAGAGTCGGAACGGAGAGCTGTGGAGGGGCCACCTGAATCCCAGACAGCACAGATCAGCGGCCTCACAGCCAGCTACTGAGGGAGCCGGGACCCTCAGCCTTGCGGCTCTAGTGACTGGAGGACGGGACGTGGGCAGCAGCGCTGAACATAGAGGACAGAGAGAGCGGGCGCACACAGCAATAAGAGGGACAGTGAGCAACCCAGACCAGTGGCCCCCTGTTGCTTCTGTGATCACACGTGGCGCGGCCATTTTCCCCTCAGAGCAGTATTAATCACAGAACTTTTTCACTGCGTCAAACCATTGGGCTCGTACTTCTATAGAAGCAGCACTCATTCCCTAAACTCTGCTGCCCTCCTGTGGCCCACTAGAATATAGCTACAAGAGACACTGCATATCTGTGCCGTACGGACATCTTATGCTGAATAGTGGTGTGAGAGTGGAGACTGTCATTTAGTCGCCCTTCAGCTTGAAACGGCCGTCCCTGCCCTCTGTGAGCTACCAAGTAGAACAGCTCCTGCCACGGAGTCTCCGCAAGGTCCAAATTGATTTGTACTAACCGCTGGGTGTATGCTGGCTGCCACCCCCACACCTCTGTTGGTGTATCGTGCACCAACGCTTGACAGGTCACCTGTTTTAACCTGCTATGAAAGCCTTCTACCCCCAATATGCCTGCATGACCAACGGGTGATCCACAGAATGTGACTTTCTATCCCTTCCTGCAGTCTCGAGGCCCCTATTGAGTAGCACTGTTATTGGCATAACACATATTTACTGGTTCTACTTCTCACATAACTTGCCTACTTTGGGAAATCTACTGTCCCTCCCATAAGTTAGACTACTATAGCTCCTACCAAGCCGTCGTCTAAAGCTCTTGAAAAACTCGACAAATACCACATATTGGAACCTCCGCCTACCATGGATACTGAACCTTCCACAGACACGCCAGCGGATTCAGCTCCTGAATCCTCTGAAACAGAATCGTTAAATCCGGAAGCTCTGAAAGTGTTAGCTGCTGTACACACCTGCCAAGCAACCCTAACTTCGCACATTGAGGAGATCAAGATAGATATTTCCTTGCTAAGGCACGACGCGCAAAAAACACGTGAGAGGGTAACTGAGGCTGAACAGAGAATCAGCACCTTGGAAGATCAAACCCTGCCATTGACCCGCCGAGTTGAGGAAGCTGAGAGAAATATTACTAGGCTCCCTCAACACCTGGATGACCAGGAAAATAGATTGCGCAGGGGCAACTTACACTTTGTTGGTCTACCTGAGGGCTCAAAGTTCATCACCAGAAGCCTTTCTTGAAAATCTCCTAATCTCTATATTTGGCAGGGACAAATTTTCAGTTATGTTTGCTGTGGAGCGGGCTCACAGAATCCTGCCCAAACCTCTTCCTCCTGGGGCACCTCCATGCACATTTATTGCTAAACTTTTGAATTACAGAGACACTATTCTCCGTCTCACCAGAGAGAAGGGCCCTATACCTATTGGCAACTCTCAAATGTTGGTATACCCCAACTTCTCCATCGATATCCAAAAGAGAGAGCTTTGTTCTCTACAGCCAAGCAGAATCTTTGTGAGAGAAATCTTAAATACGCCATGCTTTATCCAGCTAGATTAAAGGTCATGGCTGAAAACAAATCAATCTTCTTTACTACCCCTCAGGAAACCATGGACTGCCTGGACACTCTGCCCCCAGAGGGAGGCCATTCCCTGGGTTGAGCTATCAACTAACTGTAGTTACTGGACAAGCCTCTATTTAACTAGTGCTATGCTGTGATATAACCTCTTTCCCTACCCCACCCCCTCCCTTCCCCTCTTTTTTTTCTGTCTTTTCCTTTTTGCGTGTGTTTGCTCTTAGGAGTAATATACATATCTGTCCACTAGTTATCTATCCTATTTTTTTTTTTTTTTTTTGGACAGTAGTTTTCGGGTTCATGATCGTTATATGCTACGATTTATTTCTGATTCATTAATATGGGTTCTGAGGGGGCCTCATGGCTCTATTAATAGTTAATACTTCTACCTTTATCTGTTGAATAGTTATTTTGTTGTTATGGGATTGCTTGGGGATCCAATACTTCCTACAGTTGGCAACGAAGTAGTGTGGGTAATGGGTTTGGTTGGGAAGCAATTTGTTTGTTCTGTAATATTTTTTCTCGCAAGCAAGTCACAAGATCACTATAGCCTATTATGCGTAATGGTTATCTCTGGCATAGCTGGGGTACATGCATCCCATTTTCACCTTTTTCTACGGCCCTACAATGGCGGTTAATGCACTTACTTTGCTAACCTGGAACGTACGGGGGCTCAATGACTGTATCAAGAGGGCATTGGTGTTTAAATATCTAAAGTCACGTAACTGTGACATTGTTTGTCTACAGGAGACCCATATGATCCCAGATAGGTTAGCATTGCTGGGTCGCTCCTGGTATGGTTGGACATTTCACTCAACCTTTACGAACTGTGCCAAAGCAGTATCCATTCTGATCAGCCGTAACGTGCGCTTCAGCCTCACTAAGGCAATAGTGGACGCTGATGGTAGATATATACTGTTAGGAGAAATGGGGCATGGAATATGGGACACACTAATAGGTATTTATATCCCTCCTCCATATTCCTCCGTTATTGTTAGGGAGGTATTGGACTTCATAGCCTCTTATCTTTCTATACCAACTAGACGGCTGGGGGACTTCAACTGTATATGGGAGAGATATTTGAATCGCTTTGATCCAGCTGCCCAATGTTCTAGGGACCTTGCTCCCTCCTCCCTGCAATTATTGCTGGCAGAATTTGGTGTTGTGGACGCCTGGCGTACTTACCATCCAGCAACACGTACATACTCATGTTTTACCCCCCAATTCAATGCACTATCGCGTATAGATCTTATGTTGCTTCAATCTCCATTGATCCCGACTGTCGAGTCAGTAACATATCTACCCAGATCTATATCTGACCATGCTCCTGGTCTGCTGAGGCTTAGGCTAGAACTAAATGGCGTTTGAATCCTTTCTGGCTAAAAATTCTGCCGCCACCTCCTTACTTTCTCGACAAGTGGGACCTCTTCTTTCAAGAGAATGGGGGCTCGGCACCGATGTCAGTGATATGGGACGATTTTAAGGCTTCGGCAAGAGGCGTCATGACCACTGCCATTAATGATTTAAAAAAGGGACTGCCATTAATGATTTAATAAAGGGATGTCACAGATGCCGAGCTTCAATACACGAAAAAAACAACTAATGCGCATAGAGATGAGTGGCTCTTTAAGGTCAGACTAGAACACTCATGTCTGTACTCTAAAGCCCAAAAGCAGGCAATCTTATTTTGAAAATGGTGAGAAATGCAGAAGGCTTTTAGCTTGCATAGCCCGTGGTAAGCCGGAAGCCCCTGTTATTCCCGAGTTGATTCTCCCGGATGGGACTCGTGTTCGCGAGCCTCTGGATATCCTGAATACCTTCCGAACGTATTATTTGAACCAGTACTCCTCACAGATCAAGTCCTCTTCGGAGATCAGATCCTATTTTTCAACTCTGTCCCCCCCCCCCCATGACCCTGGAGGACAGGGCCTTCTTAGATGGCCCTCTCACAGGAAATAGTTGACTCTATTTCATCGTTCCAAACCTCGAAGTCGCCAGGCAGCGATGGACTCCCTAACGAGTTCTATCGCAAATATAGTGGATGTCTCGCTTCACGGTTATTGGAAATATATGAGGTGGCTTTCCGGGATGGGTCCCTACCCCTCTCCATGCGCGAGGCTATCATTGTGGTTCTATCTAAGCCAGGTAAGGATCCTTTATACTGTGATTCCTATCGTCCCTTTTTTCCCTTCTCCAAACGGACATTAAAATACTCGTTAAATTGCTCGCGACGAGACTTAATAATGTGATCTTGTCATTTGCACATGATGAACAAACAGGGTTCATACCCGGAAAGTCGACCGCTTAGAATTTGAGACGCTTATATTCCAATTTGCAGGCCACACATGATAACGTGGGGTCCAGAATTATAGTGCCGTTAGACGCTGCTAAAGAGTTCGACTGTCGAATGGTCATATCTATTTCTTGCTTTGGAGAAGTTTGGCTTCGGCCCTACCTTTATAGGTTGGGTAACATTGCTATATGCTGACCCTACGTCTAGGGTGACAGTTAATGGCTGGATGTCGGACTCTTTTCCGCTATGCCCCCTGTCCCCCCTGCTATTTGCCCTGGCAGTGGAACCACTGGCTGTTAAAATTAGGGCAGAAAACAGCATCAGAGGCCTATTCCCATCCTCTATTTACGAAAAGATTAGCTTATATGCTGATGACGCCCTGCTGTATATGGCAGATCCTCAGGACTCCCTGCATGCCACCTTGGCAGTCCTGACGGAGTGTGGGTCTGTTTCGGGACGGACCATAAATTGGTCCAAATCCAATATCATGCCCATAGATTTATACGTCCCGTCCGAAAGCGCAGCTGCTCTCCCGTTGGCCTGGAAGTAGTCTATAACATATCTCGGGGTGAGGGTATCCAGATCGGCTCACGACTTTAATAATTAAACATTAATCCGCTTATTGCCTTTCTGCAAGCTGAAATTACTAGTTGGAATAAACTCTGGCTGTCAACCGCAGCCGAATCAGTCTAGTCAAAATGTCACGGTTACCTAAAATCCTGTACATTCTTCAACAAGCGCCGGTGTAACTCCCAGTTCGCCTGCTGGAACGTATTAGAGGCAATTACTCTCTTTTGTTTGGCACGGTCGTAGGCACCGTATTTCGGCTAGGCATTTGACAGCTTCGTGGGTTGAGGAGGGGGGACATCTTTTCCAGATATTCAGCTCTTGGCACATCTTGGCACATCAATTGGCACATCTGGTAAAATGGGGAGCTGAGGAGCATTCCAGAGTAAAGGCGTTGATTATTTCCCCTTTCAGTAATAAGTATAGACATCCCCCGCAATCTCCTCTTTTGTGGAACCACATGCTCAGAGGGTAATCTGAGTGAGCACCCTATTTTGAGACAGGCCCTCTTGGTCTGGAAAAAGACACGCTCCTTATACTACACAGAGGGAATCGATCATTTTACTCCACTTTGGTTTAATAAGACATTCCCGGGGCTACTGGGTTTGTCACATGAAGTGGGTTGGGGCGTGTTGGGTATTTGGCATATTTCTCAAATCTGCTCCACTTCAGGTGTGAAATTGTTCCCAGACCTACAAGCAGAGTTTAACGTGCCGTCGTCTCAGATTTTTACCTACCTTAGAATTAAATATGCAATTACATCCCAATTAGGCCACTCCTCTCTACTTTTTAGGCAATTCCCAGTACCTCGTCTGATTCTCTCCCCACCTTCGGGGCATGTGTTCTCCAGATTTTACGCTATTTTGTCACTTAAGGCTAGGGAGTAACACATGGAGGGACTTAGTGGGCCTAGGTCTTCCTCCCAGTGTTTCCTAACGGATGAGACTTGGGAGTCATGTGTGTCTTCACCTAGACTTATCTCCTCTAACCACAATGACAGGCAGACCCAACTTTATATCCAAGTTCTGGCCTGGCTATATGGATGAATGCCCGAAATGGCATTGCTCCTCTGGTACCTTCCTGCACCTGATCTGGTCCTGTCCTAAGGTGCTGGGATTTTGGGTCCAGGTGATCCAATTCATGAATGATGTGATGGGATGCCCTGTTCCCCTCACCCCCACTATGTGCATATCTGGTCCGGAACCATATAGCATGGACTCACGGCCTAAATTTATCTTTGTAGCCAGGTATTGCACTTTGCTAGGAAGGCTATTGTGAGGAATTGGTTGGCATCCAGGCCTCCATCATTGGCTGAATGGAAGGGATTGGTTACGGTGCGTTGCCACATCAAAAGTGGATGTTCCGGCATAGAAACTGTATGCATAAGTTTGAAAGGATATGGGGTGGATGGTTGAACTCCCCTGGCACGGCCTGCACTTCACAAGCCCTAATATAATTGAGAGTCCTCCAAGCCCCTGATGTGCCACCGGTTGTGACGCCTGTGTTAGATTTGAATCTCCGGTATAAATTACTTGGGACCGCCAATCTCGGCTAGCTAGAATTCCAATACTGAAACGCATTTACGCATAACTCCCCCCCCCTTTTTTTCCCCATTACTATGCTTGCGAGACAGACACAGGCAATAATAAACTCTGAATTATTCATTCTGTAATGGTTATCCAGGTTCTTTGATCAGGCATTTATGTCCTCTCTAGTTTGTTTCTACGGACAAGTTATGTGCATGTAACCATTAATGCAATTGTACATCCGTTTTTGCTTTTTTTTTTTCCCTATCCTGATGATGCACGTCACTGCCAAGATATATGCCTTCTACTGTATATATCTTTGTACCTGCTGCAGTTACTACAAATAAAGTTTATTGTGAATTTAAAAAAAACAAAAAAAACAGCAGAATTGTGCCTCAGTGTCGGTGTATACATATAAGGGAGACGGATCTTTGCTCTGGATGAGTTCATAGAAGACTGGATTCAACTGTAACAAACCTCCAGCTGTGAAAGAAGAGATCAGTGCTCTGAGTTCATAGAAGGCTGTCTAAACTGAATGCAGGTCTGTAGTATGTAAACAGCTCTTACAAATTAAGACTGAATAGGGAAAAGACAGTGATATGTGGACTCAGAGGGGGGGGCACTGACTCGGGAGCGAGCATGAACAGTGAAGAGTGGGCGGGGGATTGATGTCATCCCCCTTCAGTTAAGAAACACCCAGCTGGGAGAGGAAGAAACGCCCCAGGATTTCAGGAGCCGAGAGAATCAAGCTTCAAGAAAACAGTCGAACTGATGAAGCGATACATCCCCTTTAAGTTTATACTACAGACACACTTTTTTTTAATAATATATAATTATTTATATATATAATATAATAATATATATATATTATATATTATATATATATATATATTGCTGTTTCGAGAGTTTATTTTAAGATTCTGATGAATATTCGATTTAGGGAGCATAAAAGAAGTTATACATATATGGGGGGTGAGGGATGGGAAAGGGAGAAGGACGACATGTTAGTCCATATACAGAAGAGTAGGAGGGTGGACGCAGTTATATATTCTCTCATATGCGAAATAATTGAAGTCGGCAACAGGAGAGGTAGAAAGGAGGGAGAGGAAATGACTGGCTGTGTATGTTATTTACATTTTGATGTTCTACTGTTTTGGTTGTCATGTGCATCTGAATTCCACTCTAACCATATAACTAATATTAGATACCACAATGTTAAAGAGAACCTGTCATAGTTTTTGCCCACCTGGCTGAGGGCAGCACAATCTAGTGTCAGACCTGCTGTTTCCAGCGCTGTGTCCCTTAGGCTATGTTCACACGGCTTAACTGCGGGGCGTAATTTCGCCCCGCAATTACGCCGTGTGGCCGGGGGAGCGAGAGGGGGGCCGGGACTTCGCCGGCCCATAGACAGTCATTGCTAGCGGCGCGTATACGCCGCTAGAAAGTGACATGTCAATTATCTCCTCCCTCGGCATATTCGCCGAGCAGGGAGAGGAGACGTAATGCATAGTTACTGGGACGGATTCAGCCCGTAATTGGCGCACTTCGGCGCGTAATTACGGACTGAATTACGTCCCAGAATAAGCCGTGTGAACATGGCCTTATTCTGTAAGATGCTGGAGTTTTCATGTATTTAATGCTCAAATCTGCAGTTTTCAGCCAGAAGAGTCATCCGAAGAGTCCTTCAGAGAGTCAGTTTTTTTCAAACCCGGCCAATCAGAGGCTAGCCCCGCCCACCTCAACTGACAAACCTATTACTTTGAATAGGTAGAAACATGTGAATAACTGTCAGTGGGCAGGACTAGCCTTTGGTTGGTGGGGCTAACACCAGCTCATGAATAAGATTTAAGGGGTAAATGCTCTAAAACTGCTGCATCTTACAGAATAAGGGGCACAGTGCTGGGAACAGCAGGTCTGACACTAGCTTGTGCTGCCCTCAGCAAGGGGGGCACAACCTATGTGACAGGTTCCCTTTAAGAGTGTATATATATAAAAAATACCCTGATGAAGGAGATCGTTATTCTCTGAAACGCGTAGGTCTTGTATGCCTGCTCGGCTTTCGTTAGCTACAGCCTTAGTGACGTCACTCTAGTCTGTTAGCCTGTATGTGTGGATCCCGCATGCTGCCGGCCGGAGCATATTAGCGGTGAACACACCACACTGTTTGTATGTTTTTATATAATATTTCTGACAAATCCACCAACTGAAGATTTAAGTGGACGGAAACCTGGATTAGTGCGAGGTTCCTGGCTGATGTGAGCATCCAGTGAGAATCTCTGGGGAAGCGTTTGCACTGTTACAGGTGTGTTTTACACTTTTATACTATTTGCATGGGGGTTGCATATTTTGGAATTTGATTATTTGGGTACTGCTTGTGATTAAGTTGGCACCTTATACAGCGAACAGAGCGCGATCGTCTTTTTTATATATATACACTTTTTATTTCTATTAGAGGATTGCAGCAGGAGAGCTCCGCTTTTGTGACAGATAATATCACTATATACGTGTATAAACACCTTAAATCCCAGCTATCCCGACGCGTTTCCCCCGTACAGTTTTAGGGTTCATCAGGGGATTCAAAAAAACTCTCGCTGTGGAAAAAGAGTACGCTATATACAACGCATATACAACCTGTCTTCAACACATATACCTCCTATTCTAATTATATAGGGAGACTGATACTTAGCTTAGAAGCTGTCAGGTATAAGTATGATACTCCCGCAGCTCCTTTGGTATGCTGGCACCCAGGATAAGAGGGATACCTCTTATCCTGGGTGCCAGCATACCAAAGGAGCTGCGGGGAGTATCATACTTATACCTGACAGCTTCTAAGCTAAGTATCAGTCTCCCTATAGAATTAGAATAGGAGGTATATGTGTTGAAGACAGGTTGTATATGCGTTGTATATAGCGTACTCTTTTTCCACAGCGAGAGTTTTTTTGAATCCCCTGATGAACCCTGAAATTACACGGGGGAAACGCGTCGGGATAGCTGGGATTTAAGGTGTTTATACACGTATATAGTGATATTATCTGTCACAAAAGCGGAGCCGTCCTTTATCGGGGCGATTACTCCACTGACGGATAGTACACAGTATGCTGTATCATCTAGGTATGTAGTGGTAATTTATAGGGGTCTAGGACTGTACAATTTTAGATAATCTAGTAAAAGTTATGTTTTAACAGGGATTATAATTTGCAGTGATATAAATGGTTTAAATCCTCTGTGCATATAGAATTTGCAGAATTTCTGATTGCAGCAGGAGATTTCCTCTGACGATCTTTGTGCAGCTTGTTCCCTGAAACACCTGGCGCTTGTATCTAAAGTAGTAGTTAGTTTTATCCCTTTAAGAGTAATCAGTTGGAATGTTAAGGGATTTAGGCCCCCTCACAAGAGGAATATGATTCTGCGGCATCTTAAACAAAAACTGGATATTGCCCTGCTACAGGAAACACATTTGGAAGAGGTAGATTTTAAGCGGATGCAAAAAATATGGGTAGGGGAGGTTTGGGGTTCACCAGCAGTAAATGGGAAATCTGGAGTGTTGGTTCTGTTACATAAGAATTTAGGGTGCAAATTAATTACACAGAAAAATATAACGAGGGGAGATGGATTAATGTGGTACTTGATACCCCGTATGGTATAATCAGTTTATACAAGGTTTATGCTCCCCATAAAAGAGACAGGGCCTTTTTTACTAATTTAGAGCAGCTTGTACTCAAGGAAAATAATAACAATGTTCTTCAAAAGTGTAATCAGTAACCCAGAAGATAGGCAGAGAATAGATTCCCTTCCTAGGCAGTGGGATACGCGGACGTCCTTGCTGAAAGATCTTTGAGCGACTACTCACCTAGCGGATGTGTGGAAGTTAAAAAATCCAGCAGAGAGACAATTCACAACATTTCTCTCATGCGAAACAATCATGGTCTCGAATTGATTATTTTCTTACGTCCCAGAACCTCACCTACAAGTAGAAGGAGCTGGGATCAGTGATATGGTGATCTCGGATCATGCTCCGATTAGCATTAGTATCAGATAAATACACAAACAAGGATCAGATATACTGTGGAGATTTCCTCATTCATTAGCAAATGATGAGCAGTTCAGGGATCTCCTCAGAGCCTGGTGGTGGGAATATGAAAGAGATAACCGAGACCAGGCAGAAAATGTTTTTCTATACTGGGATGCAGCAGAGGCGGTCTTGTGGGGGCGGATCATGGCCTATATGACCCAAAAAAAAAGAAAGGTTACTAAAGCTTTAATGGAGGCAACCTCCACCTTGAGAACAGCGTACACCCATTTCCTACAAACCCTTAGTCCGGACAGCAAGGAGAAGTGGGTTCAAGCCAAAGCAGCGTACGAGTTACCTCAAGACAGGTTGAAAGATATGTATAGTGATCACCTGAAATTGTCCCTTTACAAACACTGAAACAAAGCTGGGAAATTACTGGCGAATCTAGTATGTGGGAGGAGAACGATCACCAACATTATGAGTATGAAAGATGGTGCAGGGAATTTAACCAATGACCCCAAGAGGATTAATTCGATTTTGAAAGATTATTATTCAAAACTATATTCACAAACCCCTTATGATGTAGATAAGGAACGTGATTTTCTAAGGCAAATTAAGTTGCCTAATATTACAAATGAAAACCGAGACTTTTTAAACAGAGATCTCGGATGAGGAAATTAGGAAACTTTCTTTGGGAAAAGCACCCAGTCCAGATGGATTCTCAAACGAGTTTTACAAGATAATAAGGGAAGAGCCAACACCTACTCAAAAAGGGGTTTTCAATGAAATCATTAACTTGCCGGAAATGCTTGCTACAGGAGACGTGGCGTATGTGAGGGTCCTACACAAGCCAGGAAGGGATGCCACTTTACCAGATTCTTATAGGCCGATCTCTTTCATAAATCAAGATGTAAAAATTTGATCTAAGGTTATGGCGAACAGGTTCGCTCTAATCCTACCCAAACTTATGGGGGAATCACCAAATGGGGTTTATAATAGGGAGGTCAGGGATAAAAAACATTAGACTGGTCATAACAGCACAGAATACAGCAGAAAAATCGGGGGATCAATCGAAAAGTCCAACTTTACTAGCCTTAGATGTCGAAAAGGCATTTGATAATGTCCATTGGGGTTGGTTAAATTTAGTTTTAGATCAAATAGGGACAACTGGCTTGTTTAGGACCTATATACGTGCTATGTATAGGAACCCTCAAGCAAAAATCAATACACCAGGATTCATTTCAGATTCCTTTAAATTACAGAAAGGGACAAGACAAGGGTGCCTCCTTTTCTCCACTGTTATTTAATTTAACGTTGGAACCCTTAGTTTTGTACTATCAGGAATAAAATGTTTTTAAGGGAATTAAAATAGGCAACGTAGAAACCATATTAGTATGTTTTGAAGATGATATGCCGTTATTCATGGAAGACCCCATTGGTCAAATAAGTAGATTCATGAAAGTGTTGGATTCCTTTGGACATTTTTCGGGGTACAAAATAAAGACAAGTGTCAATTATTAGGGATAGGAGATAAGGGAGGACTAAGCAAGAATGATTTAGGGGTAGAAATCGCTACCTCGCATATTACCTACCTAGGAATTAAAATTGAATCTAGATCATCTTCCCTCTACCACCTTAACTTTACACCGATTATAAAAAAGATCCAGGAGGAACTGCTTCGGTGGCATAATCTCCCATTATCTTGCTGGGGAAGGATTCAACTGATAAAGATGATTAGTTTTGCCAGGTTATTGTACCCACTCCAGAATATGCCGTTACTCTTGAAACAAAGATATTCATTTGCTCAAGTGAGCTTTTTGAAATTCATTTGGAATAAGTGTAAGGTGCGAATAGCAATGAATAAACTGATGCTCAGCAAAAGTCAAGGAGGTGCCCAATTACCCAATATTCGATTATATAACTTGGCAGCGATGTAGCGGCATGTCCTGGACGGGTATCATGATACAAGTCATTTCTCAAACACCCTAGCTGAGACCCAATTAGCGTATCCCTGGGATTTGAAAGCCCTCATGCCTACTCCGTATAAATTTCTTCCTATGATAACTAAAGATAATATTTTTAGAGATACTTTAGCTACCTGGCGATTGATTCGCAAATTATTTAGGAGGCCCATGCATGTCACCAAATGGATGCCGCTTTGGTCCCTTACAGAATTCACCCAGGGTATGGAAAATAAATTGTTCGGGGCTTGGAGGCAGCACGGAATTCAAACTTTGGAACATCTGCTGGAGGGACCCGGAAATGATTTTTTGAGTTGGGAATCGGCACAACACCGATTTGGGCTGAGAGCAGACCAAGTGTTGCAATACTTGCAAATCAAAAAATTTATTGGTTCTAAATTGGCCAACTTAGATAATTTGGAAGACCCAGAGGAGTTTTCTATAGTTATGAAAGAGAGTGATGGGTGTGCTACTTTGTCCAAGATATATCATACGCTAACAGCCTGGTTCACCAGTGGGACAGCAATGACAGTTTTTACCAAATGGGAAGAGGAACTTAATGATACAGACATAGCTGATAAAATTCTTAAAGGCCTTGAAATGGTGAAAAAGGCCACGGTTAGTGAGGTGTGGTGAGAAACCCAATTCAAAATAGCTCATAGAGCAATCTATGCTTTTAATATCCCATTTGATAAGAATAGTCAAGGGGCAAGCTTTCTCAAGGCACGTCCAAAATGTGGTCTACAGAAAGCGGGTTTCTTACACTGCCTTTGGGAATGCACGTGCATACAAACATCATGGGAGGAGGTCCTCTAATTGATAGAGGACGTGTGGAATTCCAAAGTGCCGTTAGAGCCACAAAGTTGTATTTTTCAATATGTAATAAGGCCAAAAGTGAAGGAGGAGGATGATAGACTGATTAGGGACAAAGGAATTCATTTGGCGTTGTTAGCAACCAAACGTATTATTCTTAGATATTGGTTGAAAGAGGATCATTCGTATATAACGGAGTTAAAATTAGCCATGAAACTGCTTCTATTTCTGTAGAAGTTAGACACAGAAAGGAACAAGGAAAGGATGACAGTGGGCTTTCTTAAGAAGTGGAAAGAATTTATTGCTGGAACTTGCAACACACAGGAGATAATGGAAATTATTGATCCCTTTAAATATTCATAAATCCAAAACCTCCCAAGTGATCAAAAGAATAGGAATATAATCAAGAATAATATCCAACTAGAACAATTCCTTTAAAATATAACTTTTAATCAAAATTTCTAAAAAAAAACTTCTCAAAGTTCACAGTGAAAACACCCAAAGGGGTGAAGAAATGCTATGGGACAGCTAGCCCATAGCATAGCCAATTGGCAATGAAAAGAGCCTAACCTATCATGTCCCTACTACGATACCTAATGTCTACCTAATACAGAGAACCCGTCCCGATAAGGGCGACCCTGCAATGATGGGCTCAGTGGGACAGTGAATACCTTACACTAAAGGAGTACCCACCGGGGAGCATACTAGCTTTCATATGCTGGTCAGGCATACCAGCCTAACATGAAGACTATGATCCTCTGATCAGGTATTATGTACTTAGTCCATGCTTGACACCTCTAGTATGGTAATTAGCGGTTTGGCATTCTCTGTTTCTTTAACCCCATTGATAAGTCCCTGAGATTGGGACGAAACGCTGCGTCTGGGGATTAATGTGCTGATCCAAATGTTATAGTACATGTATCCTTTTTTGGCTCTAACTGGCTAGTTACATTTACTTTAGTAACTTTGTGTAGATACATCTGTGACACTACTCAAATATTTTGTAGCTTTTTACCTGCATATATACCTATTTTTCTCTCCTATAATCTACTACCTTTTCACTTAGGGTGGAGGAATTGACCTTAATCCTCCACTTTGTGATAGATTTAGGGGTTTTTTGTTAGGGACAATCAGAGCCCATCATTGCAGGGTCGCCCTTATCGGGGCGGGTTCTCTGTATTAGGTAGACATTAGGTATCGTAGTAGGATCATGATAGGTTAGGCTCCTTTCATTGCCAATTTGGCTAGCTGTCCCATAGCATTTCTTCACCCCTTTGGGTGTTTTCACTGTGAATTTTGAGAAGTTTTTTTTTAGAAATTTTGATTAAAAGTTATATTTTAAAGGAATTGTTCTAGTTGGATATTACCCTTTAAATATTAATCTTATTACCTGATGGAAAAATTAAGTGGGAATTTAGGAAAATTAGACATAGCGGTTTGAAGGCGGCGGGTGGAGAGATGCTACACGAAAAGGTTATATGTTTATCTTTTTTGTTGTTATAAAGTTTTCAACAATACTGGTCTTTTACCAAGGAAAAAGTGAAAATGGAGAGGAAGAGACAGAGTAACATTACACTATAGACCTGATTTTTTGCAAGTATATTTTTCTAATGCCATACATTTATGCATATTGTTAATATTTTGCAGAAAGTAATACCTTAATGTTTAAAATATCGGATATGTGATCTCTGTATTTTCCTAATACAACATTGTTTAAAAAAAAAAAAAAAAAAAGTCGGTGAATTATCATATTTACTTAGTTAAGAAATGTAAAGGTGGACGTAGGTTTATTGCACACGTGTGATGCAAATAATAATAATAATAATAATAATAATAATAATAATACATTAGGAATCTCTTTTGCGGGTATCAAAATAATTCTTACACCTAAAAATGGCACGGGTAAACATACAAGATTATTATAATGTTAATCTAGGTGGATTTTATGTACTGGAGCAGTGGGCCCTATGTGGTTAAATGGTAGAAAAAATTATTTTTTTAAAATGTCACAATATTACATGTCTTGTAACTTGGAGAAATACTTGTATTGCTTTTTAAGGCATCATTACACGATCTCCTGACATGCTTTAAGAAAGTATCCGTGTCTTTCCCATCTAGTTTCTGTTGAAATAAAACTACATTTGAAATTGCTGCACTCAGCAGTCTTATCTTTTTCTCAATTTGAAATATGAATTATTAAAATTAATAATTTCACTGTTACTACTATTGGGTTCCCTTTTAGCTATAACATGTGTTAGGGTAGGAATAAACAGTGTGTCTGCTGCCAATAGTCCCGCCTCTGATGTGTCCACCAGTGACTACACAAGATGTCAGCAAGCTTGTGCGACCATTGGTGGACGTATTGGAGACACTAGAGCTGTATCATGGATCCCTACCCTTACTGAAAATACCAGGGCACCACATTAAGACCATACATTTAGCCCATGGGAGCCATTTCTTTGAACCAGAAAGTGGGCTACACCATTTTTCTATTAAGAGGCCACCTGCGTTCATATTAAAAGGTAACATACATAAATATATAAACAATCTGAAAGAACACCTTCAAGGGATGTCTCTAAGGACAGCAAAAAAAAAACAAACAAAAAAAACCAAAAAAAAACCCAGCAATTCAGTACTTAATACTGACCCATACAATAAATTAACCATGGTATTTGTACTGCAAAGTGAACAGTGTAAATCCCAGTAACAAAACGTTTTTTCCACCATTACTCACAAAAGAGTTAAAAAAGTTAACAAATTTATATGTACCTCAGAATGTTACCTTAAAAAAATATAAAATCTTTTCACAAATCATAAGCCCTTATATGTCTGTGTGAAAATAAAAATAAAAAAGGTTATGGCTCCTGTAATGTTACAATTGTAAACAGAAAACATATTACGTGGTCATTAAGGCTTTAAATAGGCTAATCAATAAAGGGTTAACTCATGTTAGTCTGACCTCAGAGACTGTCAACACATTGAGGTTCTGGACAGTGCTCATCATTAAGGCTATGTTCACACGGCTTAATTGCGGGACGTAATTACGCCCCGCAATTACGCCGTGTGGACGGGGGCGGGAGCGGGGGAGTAAGCAGGGGGCCGGCACTTCGCCGGCCCATAGACTATCACTGCTAGCGGTGCGTATACGGCGCTAGAAAGTGACATGTCAATTATCTCCCCGCCCGGCGGATTCGCCGGGCGGGGAGAGGAGACGTAATCCATAGTTCTCTATGAGAACTGTGAATTACCGTAATGAATGGGCCGTTTTCGGCCCGTAATTGGCGCACTTCGGCGCGTAATTACGGACCAAAATAAGGCCCATTTTAAGCCGTGTGAACATGGCCTAATAAGCCTATGTTTGCACCAACACCCGGTTAGAAGATTGCATCATCCGTATCAGTATTCGTTTCACATTGCATAAGTTCCTCAGCAGATCTACAGTGGTGGCCAAAAGTATTGGCACCCCTGCAATTCTGTCGATTATACTCAGTTTTTTTCTGAAAAATGATTGCAATACAAATTCTTTGGTATTCATAATCATTTTTTTTGTTGCAAGAAAAAACCACAAAAGGGGAAGGAAAAAAAAATAAAAATCTTTGTCATTTCACAAAAACTCCAAAAATGGGCCGGACAAAAGTATTGGCCCCCCCTCACCTAATTTTGGGTTTAGCAAAACCTTTAGCAAAATAACTCGAACAACCGTTCGGTAACCACATGAGTTTCTTACAATGCTCTGCTGGAATTTTTAGCAATTCTTTTTTGGAAAAACTCTCAGGTCCTGAGTTTGAAGGGTGCCTTCCCCAAACGGGTTTTTGCGATCACTCCACGGGTTTGTTCTATGGGATTAGGTCTGGACTCTTGTGGCCACTTTAGAAGTCCCAGTGTTTCACTAAAACCATTTTCTGTGCTTTTTAAGTGTTTTTTGGGTTCATTGTCTGCTGGAAGATCAATGCCCCTCTAGGGGCCCCAGCTTTTCACCTGGGCCCTACATTTGCTGCCAAAAATTTTTTGGTAGACTTCAGATTCATAATGCCATGCAAGGTCAAGAAGTCCCCGTGCCAGCAAAAACAACCCCAAAACATAAAGGGGAAACCCCCGCCATGTTTTACTGTAGGGACCGTGCCTCTTTTTTTTCCCTGTAAAGTGTAAACTCTATGTTTAGGCCTTTTTCCCCCAAAAACTCTACTTTTTTCTATCTGACCCGAAAACATTCTTCAAACGTTTTTTTTTTTCTCAGGTAAGTTTTGGCAAACTCCCGCCTGGCTTTTTTATGTCTCGGGGTAAGAAGTGGGGTCTTCCCGGGTATCCCCACCTACAGTCCTTTTATTCAGCGCCGAGGATAGTATGGGTTGACACTGTTGTACCCTCGGTGCGGGCAGCTTGAAAAATTGTTTGGATGTTAACGAGGTTCTTTATCCACCATCCGCACAATTTGTTTTTAAATCTCTCGTCAATTTTTCTTTTCCCTCCAATTTGGGAGGTTAGCCAACAGTGCCATGGGGGTTTAAATTTTGATGACATGCGACGGAGACACAGGAACATTCAGGTCTTTGGAGATGGACTTGTAGCCCTTTAGATTGTCATGCTTCCTCACAAATTTTTGGATCATCTCAAAGTCCTCAGACAGTTCTTTGGTTTCTTTTCTTTTATCCATGATTCAATGGGTAAACACCAAGGGACACAGTTCAGAGGTTTGAGCCAACTTTTATCCATTTCAACTGGGATGCATTGTGTGATGTTTCAGTTATTGCCTACCCAGTAGGTGCAACAGGTAAGTACAGGGAGTTAATTACACATATTAGAGATGATCACAATGTTTTTTCCAAACACAGTTGCCATTTTATTTTGTCACCCCTTTTTTATGTTTAGGGTGGAATATTTATACCATTTGGCATTTATGAAAATTATTTTTGTGGTTTTCCATTGAAGACACAAAAATAACTTGGTAGTTTTATTATTCCATTGGTATTTGTGATTTGCATATCCTTTTGCTGGGTTGTTTTAGGGAGGTTGTAGAGGTCATGTTGGGATGGCTAGGGGAATTGTAGGGTGGAAATTAATAGATGGCTCTATCTTATGGTTGGTGTTGGGGTAGTCGTAGATTAGTGTGTGAATGAGTTGTGTGTGTGTGTGTGAGTGTGTGTGTGATGTACGTGTGACGATAAGCGTATATGTATTAATAAACACACCTTGGTTTTTGGTTTTTAGTGTAGATGTGCAGGTGTTATATTATTATGATTTCGGGGTTGCGGTGGTGGGTGGAGTGAGGGAAATGTAGGGTGTCGTTGACTAGATTGCGGTGTTCAAGAAAGATGACTTCTTGAAGGAGTGATGAGTGTTACTTGGAGGGTGTGGGAAGGGGTTTGCGGGGAGGAGGGGTGTATTTGTCTTATTCTCTGGTTTTCAATCTCGGTTTACTACTTTTTGGCATCGCATGTGGAATGAAGTGGATTTTGGGGGTTGGGGGGGAGGTGTTTCAGGTGGATGCCGGAGGGGAGGGTTTTAGGTTTGCAGGGTGGTGGTGCTAGGGGGGGTTTGGTGCGTGATGGATGGGGGGGTATGTGAGGGGGGAGAGACGGGGGTTTCCCTCATTGTTTGGTTTGATAGGAGTGAAGATTTTTATCTGCTTTCCTTGTCAGTGTTTTTTATTTTTAACCACGCTCACCGTGCAGTATCCGTGATAAGTTAGCTTTACTCTTTGGGTCGATATGATAATGGCGATAGCCTGTCTATATAGTTTATATTGAAGCACTTTAAAAAAAAAAACAACGTTTTTTAGTGCGTAAAAGAATATATATGAATTGCTATTTTCTGAGAGCCATAACTTTTTTTTTATTTTTCCGTATACAGAGCTGTGTAAGGACTTTTTTTTTTATAAACAGACGTTTTAATTGTTATAACTTTGGCGTTTATAGGAGTTTTTGATCGCTTTTTATTCCATTTTATATGCTGCGGGATGAACAACAATCTTAATTGTGATTTTGTTTTTTACGCCGCTTCACGTTCGGGTTAATTTTCATGACAGATTTCACTAGGGCAGGTCGTTACAGCACGCGAAGATACCAAATATGTTACGTATTTTATTTTTGTTCTTTTTTTTTTATGGGGGCGCGATTGGCTGTTTGTAAAGGGGAAAAGGGCGATGGTACAGGTTCTTTATTTTATTTTTTGTGTTTTTCTTTTTTTTACCATTAACTTTCTTTTTAAATATTTTACACTTTCTTTACTTTTCCCCACAGGGGATTTCTACAAGCAATCACTAGAGTGCTGGGTTAGAAAGGCAGGCCATTACACAAGCATTGCTGTGTTGTACCTCGGTCCGCCATGACAAAATGTAGTCTCTCAATGCCGTGCACGTCAAAGACTACCTTGGGAAGTGACTTTACTTCCCGGGGGGCTTCTGACTGTTAGACCACTGCCACACTGTGGTGTTGTGTCAGCAGCTGCGGGGCGGAGCCTCGCTTGACTCCTCTGCCATACGGCTTCCTTTAATTGCAACACATGTAACGGTTCGCAGATTTAAATACAGCGTTATTCACCCGCGGCACGGCTGTGAGCTAAACCCCGAACACCAGTTACCAAAAAGCGGGTGTGAATGATTAACGGGAATGCAGCCAGCCGTATTTTACGCTCGGTCCATGTCGTGATCTTGCGCGGGCTGCCAAGTCGTATGCATACGTCCGGTGCAGGTTAACCCCAAACCGCCCTGGTCGTCATGCATCACGTCCATGGTCGTTAAGGGGTTAACCCATTTCAAAGGTCATATGATATATCTTTTATTTTTAGTTTACGAGTGGTTTCATAGTATCATAGTTTGTAAAGGTACGAAAAAAAAGACGAGACGTCCATCCAGCTATCAGCTGTTGTGCTAAGCGTGTGTTCCAGGTGGTAGGCAAAAACCCCAATGAGCGTTTAGAAGCCAATTGTCCTCTTTTAGGGACGAAATAATCCTTCACCGAATCCAATCTGGCAATCGGAAAAATACCATGGATATATGTCTCTCTCCAGAATCTAGACAATTTTTAACTAAGGATTTTTTACTATATATGCTCAGACAATGCATCACAAACCCTCTTTTTGACACTCTGTTAGTGAATCCACCATGAAAACGTCCTCATGGCAGAGTGTTCCACTGTTCACTGCTCTTACAGTAAAGACAATACTTATCTATGTTTAATTGTTTAGAAAAACTTTCGTTACCTCAAGGTACCGTAGAAGGAGGCCCTTTTGTTCTAGATACAGTCAATGGGTAATATAATTTTGGAGAGAGATCTCATATTATTGAACCTTATTGATGTATTTAAAACATATTTTTTTATGTCCCACCGAAGCCGTACTTTCTCTAAACTAAATAACCATAATTCTTGGCTTATCACTTTTGGAATGATTCTGCAGTCCACCAGTCCCTTTTATTACATTTTTGTTGCCCCATTTGTACCGGTTCAAGCTCTACATTGTATTCATGTGCAATAGGTGCCCAAAACTGTACTCCAAATTATTCCATGGTTGTGGTCTAACAGTGACTTGTTTCAATAGGGGAGTATATTGTTCGAATACATGTGCCTCTATGCCCCTTCTAAATGCACCCCATGTTACTATTTGCCTTGGGCTGCTGCTGTCTGACAATGGATGCTAATCATTTGTTAGGTTACGTAACACAGTGAGTAAATTTGGAGGCTTAAAATGGGCTGGGTGTCAACTGCACCGGTGGAGTTATTACTATGTTGTCAGCGTATTGGCATTTTTCATCCACATGTGCATTACCTGGGACATTTATCTGTGTTATAACCTAAATCTGCCATTTACCGGCCCAGGCAATCCACCTTTTACAGTGACTTCTGGTATAAAACTTATCCCTCTATAAATGTGTTTGCTTACTTTTACAGAGCTTTGTATCGTCTGCAAAGATCGATTATTACTGTGCGATACAATGTAAGATCGTTATTGAAATGTTGAAAGAGGAATAGGGACCAATACATGACCATCTGTGGTACCCCCCCTCAGTAACATGCGCAATCACAGTCCAGAGTTATGGCACCTGTTAAAACTACCTCCATTGTTTTTATCAGTGAGCAGTTGCTTCCCCCATTGCACACGTTTTCCCCCGTCCAAAGCACATTCTCATTTTAATTATCAACCTTTTATGTGGCACCGTTTTCATAAATGATTTAGTAATTTCTAGATCTATGACATCTCCAGATGCCTCACCCCGATACCAGTCTAAGCATGAATTCCTCATAGAAGTGATTGAGATAGCTCTGATAGGGAACGCTTCACTTCTTAAACCAATGATGGTACGGCGTGATAACTTTTTTTTTACAGTGAGGTTATCCTGGATTAGGTTGCAGAGGAGAATTAACCTCTCAAACATATGTTACCTACAACAGAGGTCAAAAAATCATTTTACGACTATAGTTTCATGGATCACTTTCTAGGTCCCCTTTTTGATTCTATTTGGCCACCCACTTTTAGACTATTGCGCCAAATCTTTGGGACATACCTCAGTTATTAGGACAGTCCTTAAATATTAAGAATAGGGGCATATCTTTGACAATCCACTTTAATCCCTATAAGGCACACGTGGGTGTAATGCCATTGGAACCTGGGGGATTTGTCTATTTTATTCTTCTTAAGACGGAGCTGCACTTCTTCTTGGGTATGAAATAGGATTATGGGATGGGGGTGGTTGGTCACGCTGAAATAAGAGGGATTCTGGGGTTGAGATGAAAAAGAAGGCGTTTGTATGGGACGTGCCTTTTTTGGAGGGGTTTGATGGGGGGAGTTGGAGGGAGATGAGTAAATAAGAGACGAGGAGAGAAAGATGGTAGGGCGTGATTTCGGGAAATCTAAAATGGCGGCGGGGGGTGCGGGCGGGCTGGGTGTGGTGGGTTTTTTGTTGGTGGAGTGGTGTGGTGGGTATACGTGCGTGGGAGTTTCGGCAGGGACCGGTCGCACTGTTGTGAGTCACGGGTGCGTGTTTGGGGTCTATAGGGTGGGTGTTCCCAGATAGCATTCTTAGTGCCTCTCAATTCCCTCCCTGTTTTAGTAGGGTGAAACCGCTTTCTTTTTGTTTTTCTATTGTCTTTTACCATCCTGTGATCCACATTGGGTTGTTCCTGTTCTAATTATTTTATTAACCATATGGTATGTACCTTCACAGTGGAGCTAGGAAATGTTTGTAAAAATATTCCCATTTATTATTAGTTATGCCATATTTTAACACATTGTCCCAGTCAATTCGGTTTAGATCCTCACTAAGGCAGAATATAATTAGGCCTTCCTAAAAGTCAGTTGTTTTTGGTTTGGCTCCTGAACAAACAAAAATTATTGTAGGATAAACGGAATTTATTATATTTATAGGTCGCTTATTTCCCTGAGTGCCCTCAACTGAAAACTTTGTTACTCTGTACAGGTTTTTTGTCCAATATTATAATATTGATGGGCCTTTCCTCCACATAGTCGGTTCGCGGCACAATTTGGCAAATGGCGCGTCGCGTTGGTGACAATTTGAATACGTGATTGATACTATAAATGTGGACATTGGTGAGAGCTACATGTTGATGATTCAATTGGGATGGTATGGTGTGGTTTTGGCGCCCTTTTGTTTGGTTACGCTTATATGTTTTGCCGACCCTCATATACTTTTGCCTGAGAGAATTAACATCTTCTATGGGTTCTTTATACTTGGGGGGCCTCAAGGCAGACCCCTATTAGTATTATATTGTTATAATTGTATAATTCAAAAACATGTATATTTACCATAATAGATTCACTTGTCTTACCTGTAACTATATCTTACCGCACCAGTGTGGCTTCACGAACAGGATTTTCAATAGAGACTGACCACCCTACCCCCTTTCCGGGTATTTACGATAATGTGTCGTAATAGGAATGTCATTCAGGTAAGTGATACCGCTGTAGGAGTGGTGCTCGTCATGCAATGGGAGATGTGTGAAAAATATTGGGATGTGGGGGATGATGAGCTGGTGGAAATTGCTTGGGTGGGTGGGGGGGTGGCTGTCATAGACTGCGATGGCGGGTAAGCTGGATATGGGTGTCGTTGGGGGCTGTGTGGGGAAATGGAGTAGCGTCTCAGGTGTGGGGGTAATTGTGAGTATAAAAACGACAGATCTCGACACCACCGGTCATGTTGAAGGTGGCAATGGAGCGTGCTCTCACTATCTTGCATGTTTCTGTATAGTTCACCCTCCCCCCAGTTCTTAGTTTAAATTTTCCTCCAACATCCGGGCATTTGTCCCCCAAAAACAGCTGCTGCTCATCCCTAGCATGAGCCTTGTAGCGTACAAAGACAGAAGTCCCAGACCCAGTTCTCCCAAAAACCCAAATCCACTCTTTCCAACAACCATTTTTTGAGCCATTTATTCACCTCTCTAATCCTCCCTCTGCCTCTTCTGGTGTGGCTGTGGAACAGGCAATCTTTCTGAAAATATTACTCTGGAGGTCCTTGCCTTGGCCTTTTGGCCTAAGTGCTGAAAATCATTTTTTTAAGGACAACTCCAACTACCTCTAACATTTGTATATGGCTGCCAATGTGGACCATGACAGCTGGAATTCTCAACCAGCCCAACCCAGCAGTCTGTCAACGATCCGCGATATGTCGAACTCGGGCCCCCAGGTAAACAACATACTCGATCTTCGGACGATCACGGTCTTTGTGCAGATTGCCCTGTCTGCTCGCTACCCTAATTATTGAAGTCTCAACTAATTGGATCTATATCTGGGGTATTATATAGAGGAGATTATTAGTAATCCTACATACATAAGGTGATGTCGTGGATAGCTAGTGCAGCTGACCTACCTACCAGTAACAAGCGGAATGAGCAGGACTCCCATTCCCTGTTTCTGCTTCAAACACATGCGTAACAGTGAATATGGTTAACGTCGGCCGGCTGGAGAGCCTTTCGTGAGTAGGTCGTCATATCACAATATATTCCCATATTTACCATTATCACAAAAACATCAACACTTCAGCATGCAAAAAAAAAGGCCACCCACTACTAGGTCCATAATGTGGAAAGAGTATAGAAAAAATTTTCAGCCACAGAAAATGCTGTGCGTCGCAATTTTAAAAAGTAGATTATGTTTGGATTTTTCTTTTTTTTTTTATTAAGTAACGGGCACTATACATACGAAAATCCCTAAAATATTGATGGAACTTTGTGGATTGAACCCAACTTGCAGAATACTAGATAAAAGACAATATTTAAACCGAACGAGTGAATGGCCTTAAATAACCACCCCCTCCTGTGCATAATAGGTGCAAGTTTTTTTCAAATCTTGCCCTCACATTGGAAATAATTTTTTTGCGTTTATGCAGTATATTCTTAAGTATTGTTCTGAATAGCTACTCATAGAAATGATACATACACTGTCCACAAACCATTATACAAGCCTCACATGTCTATGAAGATGTAAAAATAAAGTAATGGCTCTTGGAAGACGGGCAAGAAAAAATTAAAGTGGCGACCCAAAAAACAAAAAAAAAAAAAACCCACTGCATTCTTAAGGAGTTAATATAAAGGAAAACCGCATCATGACACTGCACTCCCAAATCATATATGATCCCGGCTTTGAAATCTATAAACGATAATAAACTATACCCTCTTCTAGAATATCACTGGCCAGTCGTATGCGTCGAAAACCTCTACTATGCTGTTCGGGTCTGTGTTAAGTTTTTTTGTCCTCAAGGTTCCACAAATTTTATAGACAGAAAGTTATCCAAAACACCAGCACAACAAGTATGTTTGCCATTATGGAGAAATCTCCAGCAGTGTTCAACAAGGATTTCATGTGCTTGTTAAAAATGCATAATAAACACCATCAGGTGGTAAGCGAAAGGCGTGGACCATCTCTGTACTTTTTGATACAGTCCTTGCAGGCTGCTCATGAGTGCTTCATTTGCGAGAAATAGGTTGCTTGCGTGCGTTCCTGTGCCTCAATATATTATTCACTCTCTCTTGTAAGAAAAACCTATTCACTTGCTTACAGTGTGTACTCTGTTCTCTTCTGGTGGTGAAACATCAAATATGGATGTAGTAATGCTCAGAATCTTTTGTCAGAAGCAATAATTGTTATCACTTTGTAGGTAGCGAAGGAGATAATTATAGTGTCTTCATATTAAGGAGAGACAACACTATGTGTTTATTAGGAAACGCCCTGCAACTTAAGTTAGATGTGTATATCTTGCTTATGGTCACTTGTTGTCTGCTAAGACTAGGATTGCCAATAATTTGTCTCATTTTCCTGCTGGACTTGTCTGGAAGAAACATTCTCATGAAACTGACTGTAGGAAGCTATCCCGTCATACTTTTTTGCAATCTTGTACCCATGTCACGATAGGAATGATTAAATCAAATAAAGGGTGAGAGAGAACAGCAGGTCACATCAATGGCTTTCATGAGAGAATTTCTGATTAATAGTTTAGAAAGAATATGAATAAATTAAACCTATTTTAATGTTTCAATTTTTAATTGCCTTTTGAAGCTTTAAAAGAGAAAAGAAAAAAAAAAAAACTAGCTTAAATTGCCTTTTGCATTACCTTAAAAGGGTTGTATTCTGTTTTATAGCCACAAGCTATAACTTATTTTATTCATTGCAATTACATTTAACATATCTGTATGCAGGACAGTAAGTTTATCACCATTGCAGCTCTATACTATATTTTGTATAGCTTACATTTATATTATAAAGAGTAGTTTGTGCCTTGCAAGCACCATATACTGCAAGATATCATCCATTAGCATCCTTATCCTGCAGTTTTGCTGAATTCATTCAGGTGCTAGTTTAGGGTGTTGGTTACCTATCAGCAGAGCTTAAATTGCAACTGTGTGGAGCCAGTATAGGCCTTTGCCTTCTCATGGAAGAGATTGCTGCTGCACTAAAAACAAAATGCTTTGGAATCAGAAGGGTTAAAAAGCATAAGTAGACCAGCGGAAGTAATCCGAGCATTTGAGCCCGGAGTAATCCCCCCCCCCCCCCCCCCCCCCCCCGAAGCATAGCGAGTGTATTCTTTGTCTAACAGTGTGGGAACTTGAATATTGGGGAGGACTTTAGATTTGGGGCTTTTACGAAAGGGCAGATTTCATATATTTGTATCTGTATTCTTTTTTTGTAACATCCAATGACGTTCATGTTTGACACACTGTCGATGACGCAACCTGTGCAATGTATGCCATCCTTGACAACAAGTTTGACCGGTCCAACACTTGCTGTGCAAAGATGTAGTGCACACAGCACATTTTAGAAGCCGATATCCTGGATCTAATGAGCAAGTGGCAACACTGAGACTCATGTAGGCCCAATTGGGTAAGCGAGTTTGCTGCCTCACTGAGCAATCACTCGCAAGGGATAGATGTGGGAGGCATGGTAGCATGGAGAAGTGCCAGGAAACACTTGAAGGGCAGCTAGATGGGTAAACAGTTAGAAAGAAGGGTAGAGGGAAAGAGTTCGTCAGGGAGGCTAGTCGCTGACTGCACCACCCACAAATTGTAAGATGGTGGATGAGGGGATGTCGGCTTCAGAAATAGCTAAAGACACTACCATGTCAGCTCCAGTAAGATGGGGGAGAAGGTGTGCACAGGTCAGGTTAGACAGGTGCTCACGAAGTTGGGACTCCATTATAATGGATGGCACAGATATTAGCAGGCATTATCTGCCACAAGGGACCGGGGCCAATATCGAACAGCTGTGTTTCCTGGGCCCAGAGTTTGCACATATCGCGTGTTCGTGGATGACAAGAATTGCTGGGAGCCTGGTGAGTACTCACATGTTATGTCCACATGGCACCATATGACAAAAGTTAGTGCTAGGTGGAGTGTCTATAAAATGATTTCAGGGACATTAGGCCAAAAGCTCAAGGCAAGGACCCCCAAAAGGTATATTTTCAGAAATATTACCTGTTCCACAGGCCACACCAGAGAGGCAGCGGGAGATTAGGGAGGTGAATAAGTGGCTCAAAAATTGGTGTAGGAAAGAGGGATTTGGGTTTTTGGAGAACTGGGCTGACTTCTGTCTTGGCTACAGACTCTATGCTAGGGACATCAAAAATCAATTAGGCTGTGCACATCCATATATTTTGAAAAACGTAAGCATAGGTGCCTATGCTTACGTTTTTCAAAATATATGGATGTGCACAGCCTAATTGATTTTTGAAGTCTAATTTGAGGAATGGCAGCCTCATTGGCTTGCTGCACTCTGCCTACCTCTTTTAAACTAGTGCAAGATAATTCAGTAGCAGGTTCCTATCACTCCCTGAGATGTTGTAGTCTGAATGGACTCCTAGTAAGGTAACATGTTTAGTGTTAGGGACTCACCTGTGCGGGGACCCCCTTGACGTTTATTGGGAGGTGAGCTTAATAAAATCTTTGATCAAAAACTGTAAATAAGATCCCAGGTTTTTCATTTTTTCCTTAGCAGTAATGCATTTCCAATATTCCTATATACCTTGATGTTTCACTTAGTTTTTAGTGTGCCACTGATATTTGTATTAGATCTATGCTAGGGACAGGCTGCACCTAATGGGGAGGGTGCAGCTGTATTGGAGGACAAAATGGCTAGGAAGGTGGAGGAATATTTAAACTAAGGACTGGGGGGAGGGTACACATATAGTGTGCAAGAAAGTGGAGATAGAGAGCTGAGAATTAGTAATAAATCAGGGGGTGGAGTGGAGGAAGGGGGTGTAACAATAGTTCAAAAGAATAGGGAGAACGGAATACAAACTGAAAAATCTATAAATTGCATGCTGACCAATGCCAGGAGTGTGACTAACAAAATAAATGAACTAGAAGTATTAATTGCAGAAGAAAAATATGACATAGTGGGGATAACGGAGACATGGCTGGAAGAGAGCTACGACTGGGCAGTTAACTTACAGGGTTACAGTCTATTTAGAAGTGACCGTAAACACCGGAAGGGGGAGGTGTATGTCTCTGTAAAATCCTGTCGGAATCCAGCACTGCGGGAAGATATAGGTACAGGTAATGAACAGGTGGAATCATTATGGGTAAATATACATGTGGGTAATAATGTGAAGGTAAAGAGGTTTGAACTAATACTGCACTTGCTTATTAACTGTGAAATCCCAAGTTTTTCTCCTGTGTGTATTCTCTCATGATTAACCAACTTAATTTCTCTGTAAATGATTTCCCACATTTTGCACATTGGTGGTACTACTGTTTATACTGTGCTGCTGCATTCCTCTCTACAAAAATCTATTGGCCAGGATAGCTGCAGGAGCAGCCACCTCAGGAACTTTCCTTATGCACGAGCAGGAGCCTCTGATGTGTGATGAAAGAGACACCACAGACATCCCCTCTTACCAAGACCCCCATAAGTATGAACCCAAAAGTCAATTCTCTTATTTGAAGGGACAGTTTTTAGGGGAAAACCTCACACTGTTAGTTAGGTCACTGGGAAATTGCGTGTTGAATTCCCCCCCCTTAGAGGGGTTTCCTCACAATTCTTCTGAAGAAATCCCACACCCTTTACCCCCAGTGTGAGCAGTTTCCAAAGCTCCTATGCAATTCTTAGTTTCAGGAAGGACAATAGGGACAGTGGAGAAAATCTTGGTCTTTAGGGGGGATTGTGAAGGTAAAGAGGTTTGAACTAATACTGCACTTGCTTATTAACTGTGAAATCCCAAGTTTTTCTCCTGTGTGTATTCTCTCATGATTAACCAACTTAATTTCTCTGTAAATGATTTCCCTCCATTTTGCTCATAAAGAAGGTTTTTGCTCCTTAAAAGGGCATCTCAGCTAAACTGGGCATAGTGCAGGACGTTGGACTCCGGTATCGGCTTCCCAAGGATGTAACATCTGCTTTTCAGTTCCTGTCTGAAGAAAGGCTTAAACAATGGAAAATCACTGAAGCTGTGGATGAGACTTTTCCCAGAGACAGCGTGGACCAATGAACTGTACTTAAAAGCTACCTAAATATGGACATACATCCGTTCCTCTCTTCTCTACTGCGCCTGCGCTTATCTTGATTGTAGTTTATACAAAAATGTGTGTGAAGTTTCTGTGAGTTCAGTTGTGCTTGGAACATGAACGAAATTTGACCCAGAACCCTGTGTCTGACTCAGTTTCTTCTTATCGGCCGATATAAGTTCCTCCGCTCGTAATTTGGAATACCGGGGCAAACGGGTGAACCCCCAATGTTGGTAAACGACCCCCGACAATAACAGTAATATAATTCTAATAGGAGTCAGCTATAGGCCCCCAAATATAACAGAACCCATGGAAGATATACTCATCAGAAAATAAATGAGGCGGCTAATCATAATGAGGTTGTTTTTATGGGCGACTAACTACCTAGACATAAATTGGGAATCAAACCTGTAGCTTCAAAAAGGGAAACATGTTTTTTGTCTATAACTAAAGATAATTACCTTTCCCAAAGGGTTTGCGGGAAACCCGACTAGAGGAAAGGCCCTTCTAGACTTAATATTTACTAATAGACCTGACTGAGAAAAAAGGGTTCAGGTTGAGGGGCACCTAGGGAATAGTGACCTTAATATAATAAACTTCCATTTATCGTTCAATAGCTTTTTGTCTTGGAGCCACAAAAACACTGAATTTGAGGAAGGCTAATTTTATCCTGCTTAGAGAGGTCCTAAACCGTATTCACTGGGACAAGGTGTTTAAAAATAGCAGAATAAAAAAGAAATGGGAGATCTTTAAAAACATCTTAGGCGCCCACTGTGAGAGGTACATACCATATGGTAAAAAAAATAATTAGAAATAGGAAAAACCCAATGTGGATCAATGGAGATGTAAAGGAGGCTTGTTTTCCCACTCTTACACATGATAATCTTTCCTCTCTACTGTCCAAATCCAACCTCACCATCTGTAATCTTGACCCACTGCCAGCACCCCTTATCCCAGACCTTAGTGCTGCTTTCATCCACCCCTCACCCCCATCTTTTAAAACTTATCGCTCACCTCGGGCATTTTCCCCTTCTCCTTTAAACATGCTACTGTCACTCCCATCCTTAAAAAACCATCCCTTGATCCCTCCTCTCTGTCCAACTATCGCCATCTCACTGCCCTTTTTCCCTCCAAACTCCTCGAGCAGCACGTTCTACCTCAACTGTCCTCCTCACCTCTCCTCCAACTCTCTTCTTGACCCACTACAATTGGTTTCCGACCCAACCACTCTACCGAAACCACCCTAACCAAGGTCACCAATGACTTAGCAACTGCCAAAGCCTCACGCCGTACCTGTCCTTCTCCTTCTAGACTTGTCCTCTGCCTTTGACACTGTCGACCACTCCCTCCTGCTACACATCCTCTCCTCACTCGGCATCACGGACTTGGCTCTTTCCTGGATCTCTTCATACCTTTCTGATCGGATATTCAGCGTCTCTCATTCTCGCACCACCTCCTCCCCCCGGCCACTCTCTGTTTGGTGTCCCCCAGGGGTGCTGTCCTGGGTCCTTTACTCTTTTCTATCTACACCCTTGGTTTTGGGTCAACTCATAGCTTCACATGGCTTCATTACCACCTGTATGCTGATGAACCACCCAACTCTACATCTCCGGCCCAGATGTCACCTCTCTTCTCTCCCGGGTCCCAGACTGTCTATCGTCCATTTTCTCCTTTTTCCTCCTCCCATCTCCTAAAACAAAATGGGGAAAAACGAATTCCATCATTTTTCCCACCCCCCCCTCCATCCCTCCACCTGATCTCTCTCACTGTAAATGGTGGACACCTCACTTTCCACAATCGCTCCTTGGGAAACCCTCGACCCCCCTTGCCTTAAACCAAAACACCCCAAACCCTCACCTTGCCTCCCGTTTTCCATGAAAATATCTCTCGCATCCTTTCGTTATCAACTTCGACACCAAAAAAATGCCGTCCATGCCTCGTACTCCCGCCTGACTTTGCAACATCCTTCTCTGGGGCCCTTTCCCATCTGCATTTTTTCCCCCCTTCAAACCTTTCTCAACTTGCTGCCCGTCTTATCCCCCTCTTCCTGCAAATCCTCTCCCTCTCCCCTCTTAAATCCCTTCACTGGTTACAATTGCTCACAAATTCATTTCAAGTTGCTAACCATGACCTACAAGGGGGCCCCCGGACTGGAATAAAAATCAGCCCTGGCTTTAAAAAGCCCCCACCAGCCCACAAAAATTTATGTTTTAAAAATGCCCCTTTTTTCTGCCCCTCGCCACTTTCAAAAATTTAAATACACTAAAAAGCTGCATTCAGCGGAGTTTTTTGGGTGCATTTTTGTGGGTTTTTGGTGCGTTTTTGTGCAAAAAGGCGAGCATTAATGTGGAAAATTTTCTGCAAAAAAAAAAGCATCAAAAAATGCACCAAGCAGGGCCGGAGGGGAAAATAAAAATCACCCTGGCATTAAGCCCCACCAGCCCAAATACAATACCCGTTAAAAAAATTCCCTTGTTCTGCACCTCGCCATTTCTAAATAAACACACTATAAAGCTGCATTAGCGGAGAATTTTTGGGTTTGCATTTTGAGGGGGTTTTTTTGGTGCGTTTTGGCAAAAAGGGCAGAGCATTTAATCTGGACATTTCTGCACAAAAAACGCAAAAAAAAATGCCCCAAAAAAAACCGCTCCGTGTGAGACCCCCCCTACACAAAGCAAGAAAAAAACAGGGTGCAGAAAACCCCTCACACAGAGTCGGGTTTTGGCACTGCTTTAAAATGGGACAAGCCCAAATTTTGCACTACAAAAGCACCAGAAACCCCTACAACCAATACATCCCCATATTCAGGTCCCATCAAATGTACCCCTGATTCAATACAAAAATTTTAAAACAAGATCACAAGCTCCGGATGGATTGTTCCCTTTCCTTTTCTTTCCTTCCCCAAAATATGATCCTTCCTTTTTGTTCTTTTCCAATTCTTTCTCTGTCCGGTACAGCATGCAGTGTCCCTTTTGGGTGGCACTACCGTCCCTGTGGAAATTTACCACAAAATACATTTTAGGGGTTTCTTTACCAGACTTTTATAATTCCCCCAAACAGTATTTTGCCCAAAAATTAAAAAAAAAAGGGGGGGAAAACAGTAAAAAGGACCCCCTAGGCAGGGAAAGGGTTAATAGGCAGGCGGGATAGGCCAGGCAGGGGGGGGAATCAGGAGCAGGGCAATTTTTAGAGCCGGGGCGGAAATATTATAAGCCCCGGGCAGGATTAGCCCGGGATTATAGGAGCCAAAGGGAAAGGGAAATAAGGGGCAGGTTAAGGGAGGGCCCCCGGGCCTTTATATGCCGGGCCGGGCTAATGCCGGGGAGGGGGTAGGTAGCCAGGGGAGGGCTTTCAATTTTGAGGGCAGGGATATATAGCCCCGGGGGCCAGGGGGGGGTTTTGGCCCGGGCTTAAAAGGGGGAGCCGGCGGGTATAAAGGGGCCCGACGGTTTTAGGAGCCGGGGGGGATTTTAGTACCAGGGCCCGGGATAGTACCCGGGGAGGGTATATAGCCGGAGGGGATAGGTGCCACGGTTTTAGTAGCCAGGGGAGGTATAGTAGCCGGGCAGGTTAGTTTCCAGGGGAGGTATAGAGCCAGGGGGGTTGTACCAGGGGGAGGGCATATATTTTCCGGGGGAGGCATAATTGCCAGGGCGGTATAGGTAGCCAGGGGGGGATATATAGCCCGGGCAGGGTTTAAACCAGGCAGGGTATAAATAGCCAGGGCGGGCATATAGCCGGCAGGGATAGGGGCCCGGGGAGGGATAGTAGCCCGGGGGAGGGATCATATAGCCAGGAAGGTAAGGTACCCGGAGGGTATCTAGCCAGGGCAGGGGACATAAAAGCCGGGGAGGGTATAGGTAGCCAGGGCGGGGGAAAAAGCAGGGGAGGGTATAGGGAGCCAGGGGGGGTATGGGAGGCCCGGGCAGGGTTTAAAGCCAGGGAGGGGATAGGTAGCCAGGGCAGGGCTCAATAAACCGGGCAGGGTATAGGGGCCGGGCGGATTATAGCCAGGGCAGGGGGTATATAGCCAGGCCCGGGTATATACCCAAGGGCAGGGCATATATAGCCAGGGAAAAGGGGGCCCCGGGGGAAATAGGAGGGCCCGGGCAGGGCTTATAGCAAGGGCAGTGTATATGCCAGGGGGGGGGCCCTGGGCAGGGGAAAATAGCCAGGGCAGGGCAGGGGGCGGGGATTTTGGGGCCCCGGGAGGGGCAGTATAAGCCAGGGGAGGGGCGTATGGCAGCCCGGGCAGGGGCAGTAAGGCAGCCCGGGCGGGGAAATATATAGCCCGGGGGCCAGGGGCCAGTATATACCCGGGCAGGGAGGGGCAGTATAAGCCAGGGCAGGGGGGGGCAGTAATAAGCCCAGGGGGTTGGGGAGGGCAGGGCATAAAAAAAAGGCCAGGGCAGGGAAGGGGCAGTATATAGCCGGGCAGGGAGGGGCAGTAAAGCCCAAGGCAGGGGCAGGTAAAGGCAGCCAGGGGGCAGTAAATAATTAAAAAAAAAAAACGAATACTCACCCCGGGAACCCGCTGTCCCGTCCCCTTCATCTGGAGCCGGTGGCCCCCTCATGCAGGTGCGGGGCCCCGGAGAGGCGCGCGATGACGTCATTACATCGCGCGCCTGCCCCGCGGCCTCCTGGTAGCTGAACGAGGGATCATAGACCCCCATTTTCAGCCTCGGCCGCCCTTTTCTTTCCCGGGGTTTGCAGGGGGGCCGTGATGGTGGGATGGGGTGGGTCAGTGACCCGGGGCCCTGAGCCCGTGTGGCAGGGGGGGCCCTGTTTGGCCCCCTGCCCCAGGGGTGGTCGTAGCGACCTTTGCGGCCCCGTTTGCGCCACAGACCGGCAGCGGGGCCCGCCGGGGGGGGGGCGGGGGGGGGGAAACCGTCCTCCTGGCGGGCGATCCGAGCCGGGCCCCCGGCGGCCCCCGGGCCCTAGCGGCCCGGCGGGGCAAATGCCCGGCTTGCCTTGGTCGTCGGGGTGCCTACAAGGCTTCCATAAACCTTCCCCCCCATAATCTTGCCCAATTTCCAGATATTCCCCCCACGCAATCTCCGCTCCTCAAGGCCTTCTCTGTTCTCCTCTTATCAGCTCCTCACATAACCGTCCCAAGACTTCTCTCTGTTTTCCCCCACACTCGGAATGCACTGCCCAAAAAATTCGACTTCTGCCCTCTCACCCCTTCCCCAAAAACAACCCGAAAAAACCCCTTTCTTCAGGATTGCCTATAAATACAATAACCTGTGCCATGTATACCCCCAAACATGTCTGCCCCTCTCCCCTGCTCTTCCCCCCCTCCTTGTAGATTGTAAGCCTTCGCGGGAGGGTTCTCTCCCTCTGTACCGTTATTTGTCTTCATTGTCTTGTACTCACTTTACATATATTGGCCCCCCTCAAATGTTTCAGCGCCCTGGAATCAATGGCGCTTTAAAATAAAAAATAATAAAAAAAAAAAAAGAAAGCGTTTAGCTACTAAAACAGGATGGCGTGAAGGGCGCTAAGAAACTATAAGGAAAAAAAAAAAAATTTTAAAAAAAATGTTAAGGAGCAAAGTGGGGAAGAAAGGTTTGCCATGAAAGTAAAATAACCCCCAAAAAATTTTTTAATATAAAATAGAAAAAAAAAAATTTAAAAAAGAAAAGTTGGCCCTTTAAAAAGTATTTGAGGGAAAAAACTATAGGGGGTATAAAAAAAGCAAACCTATTAAAAAATTTCTTTCCATGATTTACCGGGAGGAACCTTCCTGTTGAGACAAGGGGGGAGGTAAATTCAATTTAAAATTTTTTCTTGTCTAACTTAGGAAGTGTGCAGCTCCCCTTGGAAGCTTAAAAAAGACAAATCCCCGGGCCCTGAGGGTATACACCCGCGTGTCCTAAGGGGTTTAAAGTAATTGATAGATAGGCCCCCATTTAATATTTATGAACTGTATAAAAATGGGTAGTCCCAAAGGATTGGTGCAATAAAAGTGGTCCCAATATTTAAAAAGGACAAAAAGTGCCCGGGAAAAAAGGGCCCGGTAAGTTTAACCTCTGTTGTGGGTAAAAATGTTTGAAGGTTTTTAAGAGATGTTTCTGGATATCTCACTAAAAATAAATGTATAATCCCGTTCCACCCGGGGTTTTATGAAGGATAGCCTGTAAAACTATTCATAGCTTCTTGAGTAAGTTGTTCAAGACGAATCAGGGTGAGTCTGGGATGTCATATTTTTCGATTTTCGAAAGATTTGATCTTTTCCACATAAAAGGTTGGTAAGTAAAAGAAAAATTTTTGGATGGGGAAAATGTGTGCAAGTGGGTAAGAAAACTGGCTCAGAGATAAAAAAAAGGGGAGGTAATTAACGGTGCTTTCTCGAAGGGATCCTCGTTCTAGTGGGGTAACAGGCTCAGTTTTGGGGCTTATTTTAAATTTTCATAAATGATCTTACACAGGGATGCCAGAGAATATCATCTTTGCGGGAGGAACTAAGCTTGTAATAATCCACACAATAGGGGGAAATGTGTTATTAAAAAAGGGATCTGGATAGGTTGGGGCCGGGCAAGAAAGGGCATATGGGTTTAAACAGATAAATCAAGGTTAAGCCCGGGGGAATAAAAACCCATTACGGGTTACATGTTAAAGGGAAAAGCACGGGAAAAAAGTGACAGGGAAAAAGGATTTGGAATCTGGTGGACAGTAAACTTAATTAAGCAGCCAGGCGCAGCGTAAAGGCAAATAGGATCATGGGTTTATTAAAAGGGGATAGATGCAATGATGCAAAAATTTTTTCTCCCATTATAAAGTCACTGATTAGACCACACATGGAATTTGTGTACATTTTTTGGATAGTACCAGGAAAGACATTGTAGAGCTTTTAAAAGGGACAAAGGTGGGCAACAAAAAAAAAAAAAGTATGGTGGATTGCAATAACCCGAATATTTTAAGGTTTTTTAGTTTAGAGAAAAAACGGCTTCGGGGGGCATATAAATGTTTAAATATATTAAGGGGGCCAAAATAGAATCTCGCTAAAAATTTATTTTTACCCGGGACTGTATCAAGAACAAGGGGGGATCCCTACTTTTTGAGGAAAGAAGTTTTACATAAAATGAAAAAGGGTTCTTTACTGTTAGAGCAGTGAGATGTGGAACTCTCTGCCCGAAAATGTCATGTGAAATTCACTAACAGAGTTCAAAAAAGGGTCTGGACACATTTCGGAGGTGATAATTTTGCGGTTATAGTGTCTGGATTTGGGGGGGGTCGTTGATCCAGGGATTTATTTGATTGCCAGATGGGGGTCGGGGGGAATTTTTTTTTCCCCAACATAGGACAATTGGCTTCTACCTCTTGGGGGGTTTTTCCCCTTCCCGGATCAACACTTTAGCAAAATGGGCCTTTAATTGGGTGGACTATGTCTTTTTCGCTGACAAAAAATGAAGCAGTTTTTTTAAATTATGTATCCCGCCCTTTTTTGGTCAGGCTGGTACTTTGGTGTTTTAGCAGTTAACAGCTCTTCTAAATGCACTAACATGAGAGCAGTAGATCTGATCTAAAACAGCAAAGAGTGCAGAGATTTCAAGGTAAACAAGTACTTTGATATTTGTTTGTTAGAGAGAACACTCTGTTCTCAAGTGCCAGCAGCTGACCTGTGGTAAAGTTACCCCCTGCTCTCAGATAACTAACCATGTGCACTCTTATCTCCTTGACACAGCAAAAAAAAAAAAAAGTCTTCAATTACCGATGCCTACATGTTGAAAGCTAATCTTTGCAGTTAGATAACCCCAGTTGTTCAGTTCCAGAACCTTCATTAGGTGCCAGGACTGCTGGAAAATGTGAACATAGTCTTATAGTATAGAGCAGTGTCAAACAATGTCTACTACTGCAATGAGATCCCAAAAACCCAAAACTAAAACCTAGTGGAGAATAGCAAATGGCTTAGCTTACATTACAACCTTTTAATGCAATGTATGCTTTCTAGTCCAAAATGTAGTGCTTATTAATTTCTTAATACATCTTTACAGTGTTCAAAGTTCTATTTTTCTTATACATAACTGCAAATCTGCTGCATAGACATATAGTAAAATGAAGGAGAGCTTAAAAGCTTAGTAGTGACTTCCCGCAAATGGACGGACAGGTACGTCCTGGACATCGTGCAAGCTCTCAAATGGGGCAGTCACGAGCGCAATATAATGTCAGCTGTATGTTACATACTGTATCACCCGCAGCCAGAGCTCACTCCGGCCACAGGCTATCAACCCCCTAGCTGTACCACAATCAAACTCCATCACGGCAGCTAAGGGCATGTCCCCACGGGTTTTCGGCCGGTTTTTCAGCCAGTTTGCAGTTTCTCAGACCGCCTGAAAAACCGGCCGAAAATGAGCACAATTGTGCTCTATGGAAAACCCGTGCGTTTTCCGCCCGGCGGTTTTGCCGCTGGCGGTCCGGCAGCAAAACATTGTAAAAGCACCATCTTCCATCCGGTTTTTCGACGGAGTATGTGCTTCTCAAAGGGAGGGGGGAGGGCTCTTCTCCGCTCTTCGCGGAGTCAAGCCGTCACCCCCCCTCCCTCCCCGCAGCCGTGGGGACGGGCGCAAAACAGGACAAATACTATTTGTCCTATGTTGTGTGAATGCGCCCTCAGGAAAAGAGAGAGATCCCTGTGGGCATGGCTGGGCAAAGTGATTGATAGTTGCCATAGAGAACAGTATTGCTGTGTACTTCTCTCCATTGTGCTGATACAATTCTCAAGACAAAAAAAAAAGTAAAACACAAACAGTAAAATACACGTACACTGCCCTTTAATGGGGGAGCTTGAGGCGCTAGTTTTAGAGTAGCAGATTGATGTGGTTGGTATTGCTGAAACATTAAAGGTTTTAATCTATTTAGGAAGGACAGACAGACTGTATGTAAGGAGTGATATGAAGGCAAATGTGAAAGAGGCAATAGAGGGTGAAGAGGTGGAAACATTGTGGGTGGAAACACAAGGAGGGGTTAACGCAGAAGAAAATATTTTTTGGTGTAATCTATAGACCCCCTAACACCACCGAAGAGATAGAACAGGTGCATAACCAAATGGTGCAGGCAGAACAGGAAGGTACAGTGGTAATAACGGGTGATTTTAATTACCCAGACATTGACTGGCGTCACGGTTCTGCATCAACTGCAAAGGGAAGGAAGTTCCTCAATCTGTTAGAGCAGGCATCCTCAAACTGCGGCCCTCCAGCTGTTGGGAAACTACAACTCCCATCATGCATTTATATCATCTATAAAAGTGGGAATGATGGGAGTTGTAGTTTCCCACAGCTGGAGGGCCACAGTTTGAGGATGCCTGTGTTAGAGTATAATTTTATGGGGCAGTTTGTGGAGGATCCCACTAGAAGTGATGCTCTGTTGGATCTGGTAATTTCTAACAAAGCAGAACTTGTTGGCGCGGTCACGGTTTCTGAAAATATAGGTAACCGCGACCATAACATAATTTGTTTTAGTGAAAACTGAAAAAAAAAAAACCGAGCAGGAGGGAAATAAAAAAAATCTAATTTTAAAAGGGCCAATTTCCCCTTAATGAGGGTTGCAATACAGGACATAGACTGGGAGCAGCTATTAGCAAATAGTGATGTAGAAGCCAAAATGGGAGAACTTTAACCCCTTAACGACCCTGGGCGTATGAGTACGTCCCAGGGCCGCTAAGAGGCTTTGCAGGGGGATCGCTCCGCGACCCCCCCCGCACAGCCGGCGGGTGTTACAGCGCGAATGGGCAGCGTCGCCCGCCCGCGCTGTTTAACCCTCAGACACCGCGGCAAAGATGGCCGCGGCGTCTGAATGAATGACGATCAGTGCCGCGCACCGATCGTCAGGTTGATCGGCACCGTTGCAGCTATCCGACCACCGGACATGTAAGTGGGGAGTCTTGGGAAGGCTCCTGTCACTTCCATGTCCTGGTTTGCCCCACTTCCGTCCGCAGACAGGAAGTGGGGAAACCGCCATCTTGGTACACTAACGCATTGCCTATGAAATGCATTAGACTGTATTGACAATTTAGCCACCTAGTGGTCAAGTACCATAGGTGGCTTCAATGTTAAAGTAAAAAAAAAAAAAAAAAAAAAAAAAGTATTACAGTACAAAAAAAAAAAAAGTATTAAAAGTTCAAATCACCCCCCTTTCCCCATTTTACAAATAAAAACAATAAAATAATAAAGTTACACATATTTGGTATCGCCGCGTCCGAAAAAGTCCGATCTATAAAAATATAACAATTTATCCCGTGTGCTTAACACCGTAGAAGAAAAAAAATTCCAAAACGCCAAAATTGCGTTTTTTGATCATTTTTTGTCACTTAAAAAATGGAATAAAAGTGATCAAAAAAGTCGCATCCATTCCAAACTGCTAGCGATAAAAAGTACACTTCAGCCCGCAAAAAATGCACCCTCACTAACGTCCGTAGATGTTAGTACAAAAAAGTTATTGGTCGCACAAACTGGCGCCGCAAATGTCAAAAATAGAAAAAAGTTTGGAATTTTTTTACGGTACCAAAACATAACGGAAACCCTTACATTTTGGATTGCCGCAGATGTCAACCTGTAGAATACAGAAAACACATTGAAACGCCCGAAGATTGAACGCCTTAAAAGCAAAACCCCCGCAAACATGGCGGAAATATTTTTTTTTTTTCACAATTTGTCCCACTTGGAATTTTTTTGCTGTTTCCCTGTATATTCTATAGTATAGTGAATAACACCATTAGAAAGTACATCTTGTCCCGCAAAATAAAACCCCCCTCATGTGTCTATGTGGGTTGGAAAAATAAAAAAAAAGTTATGGCTCTGGAAAGGTGAGGAGGGAAAAACGAACGTGTCAACAACAAAAAACGCCGGGTCCTTAAGGGGTTAAATATGCGCTGGGGAAGTTTATAGCAAAATGGATTCCTATGGGTAACATATATAGGTGATTAAAACTAAATCCAAAATGGCTTCTAACTTCTGTTAAAAGGGCATTAAATAAAAAAAAAAGACATTTAAAAACATAAGTCAAAGGGTTCAGCATTAAACTTTGAAAATTACAAAGAGCTCAAAATCTGTAAAAAAGTGATCATAAGAGCTAAAATACAAAATGAAAGGCAGGTGGGAATGGACAGCAGGACAAACCAAGAAATTATTTAAGCATATAAATGCCAAAAAGACAAAGTCAGAGCATGTAGGACCCTTACAAAAACTGTAATGGGGAGCTGGTCAATGGGTATCAGGAGAAGGCAGTGGTACTAAATAGGTTCTTCGGTTCTGTATATACTAACGAGGAGAAAACAGCTTATGGGGCGGACCCAGTGCAGATGGTGGTGTCCGTACTAATGGGAGCAGTGCTAAAGCTGATGGGGGCGGGCCCAACGTGGATGTAGGTGGATGTACTGTTAATACATCATCTGATATAATTAATTGGCTCCGTGTAGAAAGGGTCCAAGCCAAGTTAAATAATCTGAATGTGAACAAGGCTTCAGGCCCAGATAACATACACCCATCAGTTCTTAAAGAGCTCAGTTCGGTTATCGGTGTGCCCCCATACATGATATTTATAGATTCTCTGGTGACGGGTATAGTGCCAGGGGACCGTAGTTCCCATCTTCAACAAAGGCTCCAAGTCTTGCCCAGGTAATTATAGGCCAGTAAGTTTAACATCTATTGTGGGAAAAATGTTTGAGGGGCTCATAAGGGACTATATTCAGGAATATGTGGCAGAATACATTATTATAAGTGGTTGCCAGCATGGTTCGGATAACGGGGCGGCTGTGGATATAGTGTTTTTAGACTTTGCAAAGGCATTTGACACTGTCCCTCATAAGCGTTTATTGGGTAAATTAGAATCCATTGGGTTAGAAATAAGTGTGTAATTGGATTACAAAACTGGCTATCGGATCGTACTCAGAGTGGTGGTAAATGACTCCTACTCTGAGTGGTCCCCGGTTACGAGTGGTGTGCCCTAAAGCTCAGTATTGGCTCCTTACTCTTTTATTCAATGTACTCATTAATGATATAGTGGAGGGGATCATTAGCACTGTTTCTATTTTGCAGAGGACACCAAGCTATGTAGTGTAGTACAATCAATGGAAGATGCTCAAATTGCAAGCAGAACTGGACAAACAGTGTTTGGGCATGCACTTTGCAAATGAGGTTCAATCTGGATAAATGTAAGGTTGTGCATCCGAGTAATCTGCAGACATCATATATCCCAGGGGGAGAAAAACTGGGAGTATAGCTTGTTGAGAAAGATCTGGGCGTTCTTGTAGATCAAACTACAGAACGCATGCATTTTCAATAGCTGCCCAAAGGGCAAGCAAATATTGGCGATTTAAAAGAGGTGGCTCCGCGGGGCAGGGATATAATTTTACCGCTTTAAAACATTTGGGGCGCCTCACTTTGGGAAAAGCATTTATTTGGGGTCCATTTTTTAGAAAAGATGAAAAGGGGCTAATGCAAAACGACAACCAAAAAATTATAAGGGGAATAGAGCTCTTTGTTAAAGAGAGATTATAAAAATTGAACTTATTTAGACTTTAGAAAAAATGGCTTGGGGGCATGGTAATTTACATAAATATATAAATGGTCCCTACAAAAAGTATGGGTAAAAATTAATTCATGTAAAGCCCCTTTGGCTGGAGAAAAAAGGATTCAATCTCCAGCGGAAAAAAGCGTTTATTCACGTAAAAATGTAAATCTAGGGAATACCTCTTGAGGAGCTGGTCACAGCAGGAACAGTTGCGTTTTTTCGGGAAAGGGCTTAGAAAACTACCTAAAACTAAAGATATTAATATGTACGTAGCCATGAAAAAATTCGGGATCCTGTTTGTGGCGGCTCGGGGTCAGAGAGGGGGGTTTTTCCCTTGAAAATTTGGTTCTTCCCTTGTGGGTTCCGGGCATTACCTGGGGGGGGGCTGGGTTGAAACCCTTTGTCTCCCTCCCTTTCACCCACATTTTCCCCCCCTGTTTAATTTGATGGACACGGTTTTTTTTTTAAAACCGTACTATTAAAATAAAAAAAACTTTACGCCAATCACACCCTCACCCAAAAAAAAAAACAAAGTACATATTTCTGCGATTTTCATTCATCCTGCAGCACATAAAATAGAATAAAAAGTGATCAAAAAGTAAAATACATGACAAATTGGTACCAATGACAATTTACTGCCCCCCTCCCCCTAAAAAAAACAAACAACCAAAAAAAAAACACCTTTTACACAGCTACGCATACGTAAAAATAAACATTATGGCTATCAGAAGACAGCGCTGCAAAAATAGCGTTTTACACAGTTTTATTTTTTTTAATTAAGCATATAACTATATAAATTGGGTATCACCATAATAATTACCCACAGAGTAAAAATAACAACTTGTCAACGGGCATCCCCATTTTACAAAGGGGAAAAGGGGACAAAAGGTTTGTTCTTATTTAAAAATTGTATGCAAGTCGGAACGGTAATTTTTTAAAAAATCCCAAAAAAAGTTTTTTTTTAGTTTGGGATTGGGGCGGGGAAGAGTTTTTACTTTGTTTGCTGTCGTCCCCTTAAGAAAATTTCACCCCGTTTTAACCTATTGCCAAATGTGGCTGCTGAAACTTGTCCGTTTTTACAGCTACTATTTCTGTGGAACATGGAACTACAAGTACCCAAAAGCCCCAAAGCCCCGTTTAACTAGGGGCGATTTAAAAACGGAAAACTAAAACTGAATGCCCATATGGTTGAGCCTGTTTTAGGATGGATTCCTAGCTTTTTGCCGTTTTAAAATTTATATAAGGGGGCCCAGGCTTATTTGACAACCATAAGCCTCAGAATAAGAGGAACACGTACTTGACTTTGGGTTCTCATTTTCACTAGGATTCTTTTATGCAATTAAAAGGTTGTGGACCCTTGCTAGGGCTCAAATTTCTTACCTCCTTACCAGGAAAGTAAACAAATCAGGCTGTCTAAACTGCAGGGCTGAGAGGGAAGGGGGAGCAAATTTGAGGAATAAGGGAGTTTTGGTTCTCAAAATTTAAACTAAAAATAAAAAAATTGCAAAACAGGGGAAAAGAAAACCCCCAAACAGACACAAGTCACCCTTAGCAACATTTCCCCCCACCCCCTTTTAAAAGCCCCATTAATTTCCCCCCCGGGTCATCAAAAAAAGGCAAACAAAACAAATTTAATAAAAAAAAATAATAAACCCCCCCTAACAAGTTTTTTGGGAAACTATATTTTCTAGGGTTTTAGTGAAAAAAAATTTCCCCCCCACAGTGTGGGAACGCAGGACAACATTAAAACCCCAATTTTACTACACTATATAAAAAAAAAAAAAAAATAGGCATGTTTTTCCCCCCTAACTACCCGGGAAGACTCAAAAAAAAACCTTCCCTTTTTTTAAAGGTTAAATTAATTTTTTCCCAAAAATTTATTTATTTTTGGAAAAAATTCCAGAATAAGGGGAGAATTTAAGGCATTTTTTATTAAGATAAAAAAAAATTAAGACCCTTTCGGTGAAAGGAAACAAGCCTCTGGGGGTCAAATTTTTTCTTTCGGGTTTTGTTTAATTTTTTTAAATTTTAAAAATGTTTAGGGGTGATGTTTTCATTTTCTGAGGGAAACCGGGGGGCCATTGACCGGGGGGTTGGATTAGGGTTTTTCCAGGGGGGGGAGAAAGGTATTTTTTCTTGGAACACTTCAATAGAGGGGTTTTTGTGAAAAAAAAGTGTTCAATTTCCCTTTTTCCCAACCCAATAAAAAGGGGAGAGGTAAAAAAGGAAAAAAGGAGTCCCCGGGGGTTAAAATTTGTTTAACCCCTAACGCCAGACCCATTTTTGGGCCCTTTTTTACAACCCCCGGGTTTTTTAAAAATCTGACTGTGTCTTTTTAAATGTGAAACAATTTTTTGACTTTTTCCCTATTAAAAAGAAATTTCAAAAATTTTTTTTGGCATTTGTTCTTTTGTAATACATTTTGGTCCATGAAATTTCCTTGTTTTTTTTTTAAAAACATCATAAAATTTTGGGAAAAATTTTTCCCCCAAAAAGGACAGTCTTTTCCAACAAAATTTTTTTATAACTAGCATCAGCATATTTTCCATGTGGGTTGGCTTTTTTTTTTTTTTAAACCCTCATTAGGGGGCTTAGAAATTTATCGTCTTTTTGGGGGGGGAAACGGGGTTTTTTTAAAAATTTTTAAAAACCCCTTTTTTTTGGAAGGAAAGGGGGTGAAGAAAACCTGAAAATCCTATAGGGGTTTTTTTTTTTAAAACGCGCTCACCGTGCAGTATCCATAAAAATTTTAGTTTTACTTCCGGGGTTAAACGATTAGGGCAAATACCCATTTTAATAGATTAGGGGAAGCATTTTTTTTTTTTTTTTTTAAAGTTTTTTTTATTGTGAAAAACCCAATTTTTTAAGGGCTTTCCTATCTTCTGTATCCCCAAAATTTTTATTTTTCCTATACAGAGTTTGTGTAAGGTTTTTTTTTTTTTGCGGGAAATAAAACTGCCCTTTTTAAATGGCACCTTTTTGGGGGGTTTTTTAATATAGCTTTTGTTTGCTTTTTTTTTTTCTTTTAAAAGGGGCTGGGGGATGAACAAAAATCGAAAATTTCGTGACTTTTTTTTACCCCGGGTTCACCATAGGGGTTTAAATTTAAAACCCGGACAGATTTATAGGGTGACTGTGATTCGACCCTTTTTGCAGGAGTCAAGTTTTTTAAAAAATGGACCGATTTCCCCAAAATTATAAAATTTAACAACTGTCCCAGTTTAATGGGGTTACCAAGACAATTGGGCCCCGGGCCAGGCTACTGCCCCCCTATCTTCACCCTTTATAAACGGGGAGGTAACGAAACTTTGGAAAAAGGCGGGGGCGTTAAAGGGGAAAAAAGATCCTGGGGCCATTGCAAACAGATTGACCAGATTTCCCGCAACATTTTTCATTTTCCCTATTTACAAAATTTAAAATTTAAAATTTTTTTTTGTGTTTTTAAATTTTAAAACCTTTAAATTTGATTTTACATCGAAAAGCAAAAAGTTGGGAACAAAGTTTTTGAGAACTTTTGACTTTCCTCCATATTTTCCCCATCCTGTGAGACTCCCATCATTTTATAGACAGACAATCATCTTGGCTAACTCATACATAACTTTGACCTTTCTTATCAAGTAACTGCATTGTTAATGTTTTGCTCCTGGTGGGGAGACAATCTTCTCCAAACTGTAAATTCCCCGAGAAATGGGACGGGAAACCCAAAAACCCTGAAGAAGGTTTTCCCAAGAAAAAGACACCGCATCAAACCCGCTAATCAAAAAGAGTCTCCGGCCCCAAAAAAATTTCCAAAAATGCATTATGTGAGGCCATGACACCTGGGAAAATATGAAATGAATTCAACAATCCCCCAAACAGAAGCAAAGGGGGTGGACATCCAGGCAAAAAAATCAGTCAGCAAGTCGCTCATCACAAAATCTTATTTTTAACACACAGACACTGGGAAAAAGGGGCGGCTTGTAGGGCCCTTTTTAAAAACGAGATCAAAAGACTCCCCTGCAAGCACCGACAACACAATTTCACAGGTTTTGGGGGTTTATGGCCAGAAAAAAAGGGGAAGAACCGCGCTTCTTCTCGTCATAAAAAAGGGTTGAGTTTTCAAAAAAGTAAAAAAAATAAAGGTTTGGGAAAAGGGGGAATTTTGGGGCGATGAGATAACGTCAATAGATGGGCTCTGATGGGGGGCAAAAATTTGGGGTTTGGGGAAAAAATCAAGGGAAAAGGGGCTTAAAGGATCGAGAAGCTGAAGAACTGTCAGGTTTCCCGGGGGAATAACCAGGGCCCGGAACCTACCCTTTGGGGTTCGATATATTAAGACCCCAAAAAAACGGGCCCCTGGTTTGGGTGGGTTGACAACAGGACCCCTCAGGGTCAGTTTTAAAATATTTTTAATAGCCTTATAGCCACTAACAAAAAATACCCTAAAAAAGGGAACATCTATACTATAACCTTTTTCAAGGGGCAAATACAAATAGGATATGGGTACAGACAAAAAAAAAAAAAGCTGCAAGATGTGTCTAGTTACCTTAGGTTGGTCTAGTGCTGGGTATACATAGGGGTGATTGCAGTCTGCTGGTTCTGGAAGCTCCCGGTACGCTCGTCATAACCCCCTTCCCAATGAAGATGATACTGGTCCCAGTTGGGGCCTCCCTTTTAACCATAATAGGACATCCCATGTCACACACATCACGCCGCTTTGACAACCGACACCAGGGATGTCAAACTGCCGGCCCTCCAGCTGTAGGGAAACTACAACACCCATTATGCCCACTGTTATAGATTATACAAATGCATGATGGGAGTTGTAGTTTCCCAACAGCTGGAGGGCCGGCAGTTTGACACCTGTGACCTACACGCTTCTCTCCTTGGATGACCTACATGCTCCTCTCTTTTAGAGCCATGCTGTTCCTAGCTTTGGACACAAAATGGTCTGTATCGCTACAGGCCATTGCCGCAGGTTCGTGGCCCTGGTATCAGAACTGGATGGGCCGAAGCTATGCTGGGATACCAATCTCTGGGACTCTGCTTTGTTTCTGGTACCAGTTTCCCATTTCTCTCTGCCCGTTGGGCCTACAAACACGGAAGTGACAGCTATGCGTGGGGACGCTTTCATCTTGTAATAGATGAAACGGTGGTGTGCTTGTGACAGACGGTTATTCCATAATTCCTTATGGAACTTCAACAACTTCGCCTGATGTTTTGCCTCTCGGAGCACGTCTACCCTGGCGCTAAATAAATTAGTGAGGAACCTTTGAGGCTCAGACTCCCTGCTGAGACAGATTTCTATCTGGATTGGGAGCCTTACAAGAACTGGGGGCGGGGACTTTTGTCATATTCCTCACAGGAGGAATCAGGGTGCGCTGATTTGGTGCTGCACACCTGATGTAGAGATGGATGCCAGCTGTCTCTTACAGAGTACATGAAAAATTTACAAATGTTTCTGCGGACACAAAGGCATGCTGACATCATTCCACCGTGCCCTAATGAAATAACATTTATGTACATCTCTAAGGTGACCAAACATTTTAGCGGACATTCCCAGTTCCTTGCAGGCCCTTCCTCTAGAAGCATATACAGTTAAGCGCTATTGCAGGGCAGAGAGCTCCTTCTCGCTCCCTGCCATGCACTGGGTCACAAGCAGGCTTGCAGCCCTCCAAAGTATCTAGCACAGGCAACGCGAGAATGTCACCATGCTGCCTGCGCTCACCGACTCGGGGGGGCCTCTGCCTGCCTACACCGCTTGGGGGGGGGGTGGAAAAACCCAAAACCTGCCTACCCGACTATGGGGGGGTTGAGATAAGGGGGACCCATACCTGCCAAACGCCGACTATGGGGGGGGACCCAGACCTCCCTACGCCGACTATGGGGGGGACCCATACCGTCCTACGCCGAGTCTGGGGGGGACCCATACCTGCCTACGCCGACTATGGGGGGGGACCCATACCTGCCTACCCCGACTATGGGGGGGGACCCATACCTGCCTACCCCGACTATGGGGGGGACCCCAAACCTGCCTACCCGACAAATGGGGGGAGCCCATACCTGCCTACCCACTACCCCATACCTTAGATATGGGGGGGGGACCCATACCTGCCTACCCCGACTATGGGGGGGGACCCATACCTGCCTACTCCCACTATGGGGGGGACCCATTCCCACCTATCCTACAGACTATGAAGGGAACCATACCTACCTATCCTACAGACTATGGGGGACCCATACCCGCCTATCCTACAGACTATGGGGGAATGTATACCTGCCCACAGACTATGGGAGACATCCCTGCTTACAGACTGGGGGCTCTATGTACCTGTAATCAACTGGGGGGGGAGGGGGCGGGGACATACATACCTACCTTATTGGAGACTGCATATGAACGATGGGTGACTCCCTATCACCAACAGCAGGCATCTGTCTGTCCTACCATAGGAAATTGGTTCACCAAAATGTTATACATAGATCTGCAATATGGGTATATAAGTAGGTAGATAGGTATATAACCCCCCCCCCCCCCCATTGGGAGGGAAGCATATAGGACCCCCCAGTAGGTATATAGGTGTTGCAAAAATGAGGATTCTAAAGTGTTTGTGTGATAAATTTTGCAGGAAAGTCATAGCTGGCCGAAGACGTCATCATGGAGAAGAATAAGGAAAGTGAACAACTCCAATCAGAAAATACATCCCCTGTGAGTCCTTAAAGGGAATGTGTCATCAAAAAATGACTTCTTGTTTAACTCACAATTTTATTTTCATATTTTTTAGGAATTTTTGGTTATGTTTTTTAAATTTTCAACATCACTTTCAGTATTTTTTTTAATAATTCTTAAGTCCTGCAGTTTTCACTTTGGCCACTAAGCCTAGTAATCGTCTGACACTTCCTGTTCTGTTTAGAGAGCTTTTCAGCAGTGTGCTCATTATCAGTAAAAGCAGGGTCAAACTGAAAGGGATTTGCCATTGTGTACTGATAACACAGAATCCACTAGTCACAAGAGAAGACGTCACAGCTCCACCTCTCCCATCCCTTCACAGTGAAAACTCTCCTACAGACGTCTATGGGACAGAAACTGTCTTAAGCATCCAATGTACATTAAGCTGCTGTAAAGTATCTCTCTGACTGCTGTTAAAGCAGGTTAAGCAAGAATGTCTTCCCCACAATCATATATAGACGGCCGAATTGAGAAATCTACAATCAGGAAATAAAAATGTCCAAGAGGAAAAGAATATGGATCAGGGTCTTGATTTAATAAGTAAAAAAAAAATAATTGCCGACAGATTCCCGTTAAATGTAACTGTACCTGAGCTGGTGTCTGACTTCTATATGGCGGGATTGTAGATTATACCTGAGCTGGTGTCTGACCACTATGTGGTCTCTATATGGCGGTGTTGTAGGTTATACCTGAGCTGGTGTCTGACCTCTATGTGCACTATATTTACTATTTTGCCATAGGCAAACTTAAACTTTTTGCTTCTGAAAGAGGGAATAACTCCCTTTCTATTATCAAGTCTGGTGGATCACCACCTATTAACAGTAGAGCCTTATATCTATAGCAAAGTACTAGCTCCAGTAAGGGATCCCAAGCCTACTACTTGGGCAGTCGAATATGAAAGAATTTTATTCAATAAATTAAGTGAACAACTAAATCAGGAGATAGTGGAGATTAATAACTTTCGGGCCCATCCAGATTTCCCTGAATTAGAACAAAAATTACAACGAAATATAGAATCTCTGAGAGAAGAAATTAAAGAAAGGAAACAAATATCTGAGGGATCGAAAAAAAATTTGATAATCGGGTTTATATTTGGAAAAAAAAGTAGATTTACCTACAAACCCAATCTATATTCAGATTTGTCAGATTCAGAGACTTCTGCTGTAGAAGAATCCTCCACAGTTCATTAATAGTTATACGCAGGGTAAAGAAAACTGGTTGGAGGAAGGGTCAGAGAAAAAACAGAGGTTGGACAAATAAGAAAAAACAAAAAAAAAATCTTCTACTCAAACAGTACAAGATCAGAATCCTCAAAAGATGCAATCAGGAAGGGACCGGTGGGATCGAGTGCGTTGTCCTCTTCTGATTCCTGTGTTTTGGTGGCCCATGGTGTGGGAGCACAGGCAATGATTTCAAATGAGCAATACAAATACTGCCACTAGTGTGGCAAAGGAGATGGACAGTGTTAAGAACTCAATGCACACTCAATCTCAGGAGAGCATCTCAAAAACGCAAATACATCCACTTATTTCACTAGAACCACAAGGAGTCTCTTGAGGCAATCAGAGAGAGAAGGGGAATATCAACAATAAATGGATGAGCACTTCAAGTAGAGATTAATTTATAGTCTCTTAAGACATTAACGGAAAAATCAAAAAACAGGTGTTGGACTTATGGTTCTCACGTTCACGGATCCCATGCCCAAATATAATAGATTTGTATGGGTAAAAGATATTAATCTCTTTGCTTAAAAGTTGACTTTACATAAATATCATAAAATGAAAAAAATTATGAACAAACTTTAGGAAACTAGAGTAAAAAACATTGGTGAATCTTGAAATGCAAATTTTTTTTATTTTTGCACGTTGGAAAGGTGAAGAGGAGACCATCCATAATTCTAGATATACCTCCTTGACAAAATTTGACAACCAAAATCCTAAGGAATTCACCTAATGATATCACAATATAATTTATTGAAATACGTTCTTGTGGAAGTAACGTACGCAAGATATATAAGAATACTAAGCACTCAGACGACAATCATCTCTTTGAATTTAAAAAATGGGAGGAAGTAGCAGCTATTGCAGAATTACAATCTAACAGGGAGATAGTAATCAAACAACAATGACAAGAGGTGGTAAAAATTGTCATCTTAAATAAAAGTGACTAATAAGAGCGATGAGTTTGAGAGAATACTTGGTGATCAGAAACATATCTGTGGGAAGAGGCTTCACAAAAGACCAAACCAAGGAGTACTGAAGAAAACAAAAAGTGGTTATTGGATCTGGTAATTGAGAAAAAATTAATTACTAAGAGAGGAGAAGAAATTTCTAAGCTCAAATGAGAACCTACTATTGCTACCTTTTATGCATTTCCAAAAAGTGCATAAGAGGGTGGTGTCAATTACCTAGAAGACCGATAGTCTCAGGTAAGAAACAATTAACACAAGGACCTAGCAACGTAATGTTGATCGTATAACTGATGCCGCTATTTGATCACTGGCCTGCCTTCAAATCTAAAGACACAAAGGATACTGTGATAGAATTAATGATTAGTGGACGAGTGAAAGTACACTTCTTGCAAGTTTAGACTTTGAAGCCCTATACAGTCACATCAGACATGAAATCAGGGCCGGAAAGCAATCAAAGGTATTTTTTTGAACACAAGAGGGTACAACAATGATTTTGTTTTACAGTTATTGGATTTCTTTGTTTTGACATAACTATTTTTTTGTTTGATGGCAACCTTTAAAATCCATCAGATAAAAGGAGCAGCCAAGGGCAACATAGTCTGTGCACCAAGTTGTTGCTAAATCTATATGTATAGGTTCACAAGAGGCAAGGATGCTATTGTTTTTTCTTAACACCTAACAGAAATTATTCACAGATCGAGGATTTATTTTTCGGGAGGCGCTTATATTGATAATATTTTGATATTTTTTGGTAGTGGTAGTGAAAATATTATTCATTGATTGTTGTATCTAGACTCTAATGTAACAAAAGACATAGGCAATGAAATTCACGTTGAAATTTATGCGGGAGAAAATAAATTTTTTGGGATCTTGAAATTTACGTTGGGGTATGAAATCAAACAGGATTCAGACAAAGATATTTCGGGAAAAATAATACGTTTCCGAATAGTTTGTGTAGACATTTTTCTAGCTGGCATCCACCTTCTCGAAAAAAAAAGGTGGGATTCCCAAGGCCAATTCAGAGGGCTCGTTTAAGAAACTGTTCCACTATTAAGTAAGGATTCAATGATATGTAAAAATGTTTAAAAACCCGTATCGAGCAAGGGGTTACGCCAAAAAAAATGTTTGAGGAAGGCATTTTTAACAAGGGCTTTTTTGACCAGTGACAAGAGGACATTTATTAATCATAAAAAGAGACAAAGAAAAAACGATTTAATTTGTTTGTATAGATAACTTTGAATGACAGAGCCAATGAAATGACTGCATACTTAGAAGACATTGGCACATTCTGTAAGGCAGATCCAGTATTCTCTGAGGTGATTTCCAAATACCCTAGTGTCACTTATTAGAAGAGGAAAAAATCTTAGGGATGAAATTTGTACATAGTAATTTTTGAGAGGATGGCAAAAAACCAGGTATACAGTCTCCGGGGAGTAAGGCTCACAATCCCTGTGGTCAACTGTTCATTCTGTCCCATTTATATGGAAAACTAAGAATTTGTTAATCCCATTTGATACAAGAGAAGATTTGAGATAAGACAATTCATATAATTGTAAAACAAGATGGGTGAATTTATGGGGCAATGAGTACTTGCCCCAAGATCTATGTGGGAAAACCATACACAGGAGTTTTTCGTCGTCGGATCTCGCAGCATCTGAGTGAGCGTATTAAGAATGTAGAGGTGATAACCCCCCCTACGAGACACATTTTGGAAGTAACAAAATGGTATGAAATAAAATAGAGTTGCTAAAATTCCTGGGCGAATCTGTGTGAAAAAGCTAGGGGAAGAGAAAGGCGATCTGGATGTATTTGTTGCGCAGAAGAGGGGCAAGAAATGGATATACAGACTCAATACATTGAAACTAAAGGCTACATGAAGGCTTTCATTCAAGCATTTTTATGTTAAATCTTGTTGATTCCTATATAATAATTTTTTTGAAAGAAACAATGAATAATTGATTTAAGTACGGTCAGTGGATAACAGCACTAGTTGAATATCATTACTAAAGGAAGCATCAGAGTTCACATAAGTTTTTTTCCTCTCTCCCATCTCCCTCCTGCCCCCCTGCGCCAGGCGTCCCTCCTCCCCCCCCCCTCCCCTCCCCTCCCCTCCCCTCCCCTCGCCCCACTCCTCCACTCCCCCTTCCTGCCTCCTACGTTTGTCCCTCATTTTCCTGGGTCTGTAAGGATGATAAGTTTATGGATTCACGTGAGGCCACGTTTTCTAATTTAACAAATTGGGATGTATGAAATAGTTGCTTTTGTGCATGAGGTTATTTTTTTGCAGCTGAATAGGTATGGTTTGTGCACTAGCGTTGTTGTGGCGAGACGCAGCCTGGGAGTCGGAGATAACTACCTATTCATGTGTATAATATTGCCAGCTATGCTATAGAATTATATTGTTTGCTGCTCGAGCTGGCAATGGTTTTCTGCTCCCTGCGTATGAATCCTAATGTGCATGACAGATGCAACGGCGTTTGAAGACTAATAATATTTTTGCATGCCGCCCACATTTTTAGCATGCATCCACTGTGACGTAATGAATTAGGTGGCTACGCCGTGGAGCCGGAAGAGAAGAATCCTTCCATGGGGAAGTTGTAGGTCAAACTGCTGGAGGGATGGTGGCTAACCATAGATCACTGCATGCTTTTAATTAAAAAGACTATTAACATATAAAAAGTGATAAGTGGTTTAAGGAAATAGTCTGAGACAATAGTATACAGCACAATAAAACATGTACTTTAAATAGGGCTTGCAGCCTTTTATTAAAATGACTATGTATAGTTTACAATTATATAGGAGAAAGTGCTTTACATTGGAAGATATGACAGTGGTTGTACTGTACAGTGAAATCTCAAATTCCCAATGAATAAGCAATTATGATGTGTAAGATAGGGCTTAGTCTATGGGAGCATATAAAAGGGCTGGTAGATGTGCTGTGGATATAACACCTAATATTCCAGCTGTTAGTGCCGTTGTTCGTGGGCTAATACGCAGTTGCAATAATATGAGAGAAATAAGACGGAAGTCCATCACAGTCAGGGCTGAGAGGTGTCCTTCAGGTGCAGTGCGTTGGCACGGGTAAGATGGGGCGCAAGCCTGTATGGAGTATGGCGAAATTTGCCTGAGGAATGCTGTTCACCGGGCGCATGTTGGCAGCTTTTTAGCAGGACATATTATGAAAGTGCGTGCAGGAGAGCGAAAGGGGGAGTGGCATTTAATGTGGATTCTTGATGGCTCATTGGTAGAGATTACCTGAATAGGGGGTGTACCTAACAGTGATATAAAGGAATGAACTTACAACCACATGTGATCGGACCTCTACCATCCCTGATGAAGCAGAGGTTAGCTGACGAAACATGTCGGAAGCAGGTCAGATATGACTGTTTTAAAATTGTGATTCTCACCTCTGTCTAAGAAGTGTCACCTGCTCAGACGAGTCACAAGGGGCCTTATTGGTTCTTTGCCATGAGATAGTGACGACTGCCCAATTAGTATGCTTGGGATCCCTTACTGGAGCTAGAACCTTTGCTATAGTAAATCAAGGCTCTCCTGTTAATAGTGGTGCTCCACCAGACTTATAATAGAAAGGAGTTATTCCCTCTTTCAGAAGCAAAAAGGTGTTAAATGATGAGGTTAGAAATCAGAGTTTTTAAATAGTGTGCATCAGCAGGTTAAGAGTTATACATAATAAAAGTTGCATTTTAGTGTTTTACAGATAGAGAACTGATAGAGTTTAAGTTTGCCTATGGCAAAATAGTAAATATAGTGCACATAGAGGTCAGACATCAGCTCAGGTATAACCACACACCAGCCATATATCAGACCCACATAGTTGGTACAGACAACCAGCTCAAGGAATAATCTACAATACCCGCCAAATAGAAAGTACAGACACCAGCTCAGTCCAACATACTTTATAGTGAATACAGCACTTATTCCCTTTTCTTCTGCATCCGTTGCACACAGTCATGACTACTTGTCCCGGCCACCACTCATCCCTGCAGAAATACACACAAATATCCTTAGAATCCTCAATTTTCCAGCATCTCTTTACCTATTCCCACCTATTCTTTACAAACTTCCAAGGGGTGGGAGAGCAGGAAAGCCATAAACTTTAGTCACAATCTCCTAAGGATTGGAGGGTGGGGAGAGGAAAAACCCCCAGGAGATTATGGCTACAACCTAGGGCAGCTCCCCTCACATTATATTACCATGTAGGAAAACAAGACTCTTACTGTAAGGTAGGCAAATGGGCAGGGGACCCCCGGTAGCTAAATTAGGCCCTATTTAGGTAGCAAACCGAGCCACGGATAAGTGTAGGCCCAAGTAAGGTAAAATAAATATACCCACGGGTGGGTAGGTAAGAGACCCCAATAGAATAAGAAGGATTCCCAGTTAGGTAGGCAGTAGTAGGGCTGATTGTTGAAGTCTCCGTTAAGTGGCTGGAGTAGCCAGGTGCCCCCGTTTCATTAGGTAGCCAGGGCCCCCCCCCCCCGTTTCCATTAGGTAGCCAGGGCCCCCCCCCCACACATTAGGTAGCCAGGGTCCCCCCCCCCCTTTTCCCATTAGAAGCCAGGGCCCACCCCCCGTTCCACACACACACACCACCCACCACTACTCCACCCAGACTCCCGCATCCTCGGACCGCTCACCCGCAGGCTATCAGCTTATGTCGCCGATGACCGGCATAAGGCGGTCTCTGAGATATGAATGAGTCAGCGACACCTTACGTCACCGCTGGAGGCCGCTTATGCCTTGGCTGGCCTAAACGAGTCTAATGCCTGCCAGAGCGATATACGGAGCTGAGACGCTAGCGAGGCGCTCCGGCTAGCGCTGCAAACCCTAGCGCATCAGACCCCGAGTGGATCGAAGGATCAATAGGCCCTGAAGTCTCTGAGGCGCTCGCGAAAGGACACAGCACCGGTGCGTATCAGGGACCAGATAACGGCGAACGGGCCCCAGGGGACGTGGCGGCACTGCCATCGGGTTGTACCCCCAAGGGGCTCATGGCCGCACGCGGTACGGATTCACCGATCCCCCGGTGGCCCAGTCCGAGCCTGCATGCCAATTAAAAGAGAGTAATATTCCTCTAAGGCGGTGAATCAGGCTAACAGGTATATAAACAGGGGTATGCTGAAGGATATATATTATTTTAGGTTGGAGTGACATTCTGACTAGGCTAATCCAACTGCCAGGCAACGCCCCCCATAGAAAGCCCTATGGTTACACAATATAGTATACGCTGAAATGTCTTTTTAATGGTATTCTGATGTATACAGTTGCCTTATATGTGTGTCCAGCTTACTTCTGTTCACTACTTGAGTGATTAAGACATCTAAAGTGATTATTGCTGGCCTAAATTAGGGGAGAATTGACCCCTCTTACTCACCCTTGAATTTCACTATTAAGTTTGTTAAGCACAGCTCAGTCTGTATACATATTACACATGCTGACTTTTTGTTCCCTGAAGATTAGCCTCCGCTGTGCTCTTCAGTGTGCTGGACACTGCACTGTTAGCATTGTTGGCATGTATTTATCACATGCCCATAGTTTACAGCAGGCATCCTCAAACTGCGGCCCTCCAGCTATTGGGAAACTACAACTCCCATCATGCCCACTATTCTAGATTTTATACAACACACATTATGGGAATTGTAGTTTCCCAACAGCTGGAGGGCTGCAGTTTGAGGATGCCTGGTTTAAATGATCCACAGTATTCCACTGATGATGTAGTGCAAACTGACAGGGGACTAATGAAGCACGCTGGAGTGTCCAACCATGCAGTGAACATTACATTGTATGCTGCACACTAGCCAAGAAAAGTGATGAAGTAGTTAAAGGAAAAAAAAAAAAAAAAACACAAGAGCTGCGCTAGTGGAGTATGACAGTGAAGCAGAAGGTATATTTTTGTTTCTTGCCTTAATGTATTCCAATTGTGGGTACAGGTTACTAGACTGGCATTTGGCCTGTACTGCCAGCTGCTTCAAGGGCCCAACATCCCCAGCCATAAACCTATAATTACCTACAGTTTTGCTTTAGAGTCCTGCCCTCCTTAGCGGTCACAGTCTGACAAGTGCACAATGCATACTATCTATAGCCACTAAACAGGCATCAGAAACAAGTGCTGTGTCTGGAGCTGAAGAAGGCCAGAGCAGGAGAGCAAGGAGACACTATCTCTCTCTACATCATCATCTAACAGGACCCAGTGTAGTTCTCTTCAATGGAAGTGCATAAGCCCCAGTTACTACAATCACTCTGTTAGCTGACATGATGCTTTGTGCAAATGAGCCAACAGTCTCCTTTCCATAGATCAGCTGCAGCGGCAAGCACGACAGAAGGAGCACAAACAACCCTTGACGGCTTAGCACAGCACCTGCAAACTGTTTCTTACAAAGTGAACCTTACTGGAGTATCTTTAACTGGTAAAGTGTAAAAGGAAGCCTGCAGTCAATTCATTTCCCTATTAATTAGTGGCAAGTGCAGCTGAAAGGGCACAGCAGTTAGCTAAGCGCTATGCCACTATAAGCACAATCCAGACCCTTCATAGCTGTTAATGAAGATAACTGAAGGCTTGCCTTCACAGAGGAGAAGCTTTCACTGTATACCTAAGCATTAATGTGTCAGATTTTTCTTTTGAAAAAGTTTCAAATCTCACAATAACTCACTTTCTCAGGATCCTGGGAAAATTGGTGGCAATAGGATATACTGGTTCACATGCTAAGTGAAATGATCCAAAATGCTCGTGTGATTTCTTAATTTTAATAATAGCAAGTGCTCATAAAGCAATGCCACAAACCCACTCAAAAAAAAAGGTCAGACCTCTTTTTCACACCATCAGTGACATTTTTTACACTAAACCTCACACAAAATATCAACATGGAAAAATCTGATGAAATTCTAGGGTGGGTTTTGTACCCATTCCAAAATGTGCAAAAGCTTAACTGCTGTACTACTCATTAGAGACACTTTAGGAAGGTGAGGTTTTTTCACAACCAGCCAGGAGCAAGTAAAATACCCGCTGAGTGGAACAGTTTTCAATCACAATTACATAGCAAATCCTTATTCTGATTGGATGGCTAGTATCAATCTATACTAATGAATACAACTGCAGGTCTCCTTTCTGCTGTGCATCTAGTTAGGGAAGTGTTTAAAGGGGTTTTGCCACCATGTAAATGTTAGAACGTGGGACACTCCCAAATGGGTATTTAATCACTTTTCTAAGATATCTATGTGATTACAAAAGAGTGAAAACTCTGAGAGAGCTACAGCAGTTCTCATCCCCCTTAGTTACCTCAAAGCTTCCCCTAGACCACGCCCCAAAGGAGCTGACAGCCCACCGCTTGCTTGAAACACTTCTTCATCTGATGACAGGCAAAGATAAATGAGCTTTTAAGCACCGGTTAGACAGTGCAAGTGTGACTTGTGTCCCTTAGCTGTATTGAAGAATCCACTCTTGTAACTGTTTTTATTTCACTAAGTTTAGAGTACCCTTCCCTTGGATTCCTCACACTCACCGCCCTCCCTCTCTCCCCTGCAGCTTCATACCAGCATGAATTGTTATATATACCTGCTCCAATGCTGATAATATGAGTAACTGGCGTCTTGGGCAAAATCCCACTTTAAGGAGGGCTATTCAAAACCGTGCGTTTTTTGGTGCACGCTGTGTGAAAACAGCCCAACTGGTCTCAGGTGCTTATATTCCACCCCCAGGACTCTTCTGAGCGTGCTCTGACTGAGCTGCTTCCAATGAGTGCTAAACAGAGTGGAGGTTAGAAACCGGAGTTAAAAACCAGTAAGTACACAAACTTTATTTTTTAAATCTTTATTGCTGTTTTAAATTGGATATTGGCCAGCATGGATGGGCAATTTTCTTCAGTTCACACTCTGCCATATGTTTGCACTACTGGATCAGCAAGTCAAGAGTGAATACCAGGACTGTGGAGTCGGCAAGCCGAAGCCCCGACTCCAACTCCTCAGTTTCTCAAACCTCCGACTCCTGACTCCCTCATACATGGCGCATGTTTAGTGATTAAACTTTACTGTAGTGTAAAAAGGTCCCATCAGGCTGTTTTCATCGATCCATATGGATACAATAACAAGCTATGTAGACGTAGAACAAGTTACCACTGACAAGCAACTGGGAAACAATTGTTTTGATCTTTTGAACACTTAGCGGTAGAGTTGAAAAAAAGAGCCGTATTTGTATCCAATCCATTTCTGCACCAAACATTGGAATGTGAAGAATGAGAGCACCTGGGATCAGATTTTTGGTCAAGAATCCTTGAAATCTAGATACAGAGCCCAGATGTCAGGCAGTATTGAAAACCAAAAGGTGGATTTACCAAATACAAACAGAAATAATAAAAAAACAACACTTTGAAATTTAGGAGCAAAACTGTAACTAGCAAATGCAAAAACTTGCAAGACAAAAATATGTATATAGATTGGTAACGATGACTATATAAAATAACAGTAGCCACAATTTATTGGATACTACTTTAGGACAACACAAAAAATTGTAAATATGCAACAACAAATTGCAGGAACAGTTTGTGGAGTCTCTGAATTTGTTCTGAGAAATAGTATTCCTTCATCAGAACCTGCATAGCATGACCTCACATCTGATCTCATTATTTCCTGGATAGGGAACGGCCTTCTAACACTAACTTTGGGGTTGTGGCAAAGAGGTGCAAAACCACAGGGGCCAAACATCTCTAACAATGTCAGGGATCAAAAGAATTGCCTCAGCCACAGTTTTAGTTTGATGAATGGTTAAAACTCTTCTACTTCTTTGAAAACAGGTGAAAAATTTTTGCTGAAATCTGTTTTGTTCATGGGAAGCAAAAACTTTTCCCCTGTGGTAGCGCAATGCCTTCACCATGTCATCAAATTATACTCCGTCATGTGATAAGGCTGAAGAAATGGGAGCAGTATCACTGGCCGGACCCAATTCCTCTTGCTCTTTGCACTGCATCGAACTAACTGGACCAACTTATTATATATAAGGTAAAAAGTAAAACACAGTGACCATAAAGAGTATCAAATAAATAACTTCATCAATTGTGACACAGACCATGTTGTATATGGCACACATTGCAAATTATGTGATGAGCTCTATGTGGGAAGCAGTATAAGAAAACTAAAGACACGAATAGCGGAACATATATATGGTATAAAGAAAGGCCAAATTACCTCAGGTGCTGTAAAACACTTTATAGAAAAGCATAAGGGTGTATGCAAGGCTTTACATTTTTTGGTATAGAGAAGGTAGAGCGACTGAAAAGAGGAGGGGATTGGCAAAAGAAGGTGCATTTAAGAGAAGCCTTTTGGATCTTAGAATTGCAAACGAGAGCACCAGCAGGGATGAACCTCCGAAATGATTTAGCGTACATCTATTAATAAAGCCAGTATCTAAATTAGGAAAATGTAAATACAAAGAAATCTTAGTTACACATAATTAAATTAGGTTAGGCAATATATGTTTTAATAGTTATGTTTTAAAGTCAGGATGAATAGGCTGTGACGTCAGTTATGACGGGTAAGAAACCTCCCTATTTAAGGAATAATGAACAGACTACGTTAAGCCGTGAACAAGGGCAAAGATTTGTGCCCGAAACGCGTCTGTTACTGCCGTTTTTTATCTCTGCACTGTGAATATCAATAAAGGATTATGTTTCTACGTATGCTGGATCCGTTGTTGCTTTGAAGTGCATGGTTGTTCAAGATACATAGAGCCCGAAGACTGAGGGCGAGGATCCGTGCAGTTTCATAGAGGAGACGTAGCGGGAGCTGCCAGGTGTGGGATCCACAATCAAGGTGAGCCGGAATCCTTTGCATTTGTTTGTTCAACTTGTTATATATTTTGGGAGTCCGTCGATTTTATGACGAATCCGACTCCTGCAAAATAGCCACCGACTCCACAGCCCTGGTGAATACAACTGTGATAGATGTAAGCATGTTGCTAATCTAGATGTTTGCATTAGAGATCTGGAAGAGCAGAATGCAACAGAGGGTGATTGACAATTAGGAGGGGAGTTTGCTTCTCACTGAGCAAGCAGTTAGCGGGTTAAATGTTGGGGTGGAGTAGTAGCTCAGCAGGATGAGCCATATAGCTTGGTTAATGAAGATAAAGAGAGTTCTAGGTGTACCAGAAAAAGGAAGTATACTTCTGTTCCTGAACTTCCTAGCAAAAGTTCCAGGTTGCGTCATAATGCTTCACAATCAGACTAAGAAACGGCAACCCTACTGGAAACTTTTCTTCCTTGCAGCTGGGACAATAGCCCAACTAGCAGTCAAGGGGATGGTAGCACAGGTAAGAAAAGACAGTAAGTGATTATAGGGGAATCTATAACAAGGAAGACTGATAGAATAGTTCGTTGCCAAGACCGCCTTAACAAAATGGTTTTCTGTCTCCCTGACCGGGTATATACAGTGCCTTGCGAAAGTATTCAGCCCCCTTAAACTTTTCAACCTTTTGCCACATTTCAGGCTTCAAAACAAAGATATAAAATTTAAATTTTTTTGTGAAGAATCAATAAGTGGGACATAATTGTGAAGTGGAACAAAACTTATTGGATATTTTAAACTTTTGTAAAAAATAAAAAACTGAAAAGTGGGACGTGCAATTTTATTCGGCCACTTTACTTTCAGTGCAGCAAACTCACTCCAGAAGTTCAGTGAGGATCTCTGAAAGATCCAATGTTGTCCTAAATGACTGATGATAAATATAATCCACCTGTGTGTAATCAAGTCTCCGTATAAATGCACCTGCTCAGGGAGCAGAGAGCATCAAGAAGACCAAGGAACACACCAGGTAGGTCCGTGATACTGTTGTGGAGAAGTTTAAAGCCGGATTTGGATACAAAAAGATTTCCCAAACTTTAAAATTCCCAAGGAGCACTGTGCAAGCGATCATATTGAAATGGAAGGAGCATCAGACCACTGCAAATCTACCAAGACCCGGCCATCCCTCTAAACTTTCATCTCAAACAAGGAGAAGACTGATCAGAGATGCAGCCAAGAGGCCCATGATCACTCTAGATCAGGGACGACGAACCTTTTTGAGACCGAGTGCCGAAACTGCGACCGAAAAATACCTTAGTTACCGAAAGTGGGCGAGTGGGGAAACGAAGCAGGGAAGAACGTTAGGAAGGGGGCCCGCAAACTTTTTAAAAGGGATTTTGACACCCGTTACCCACCCTTTGCCATTTTTTTCCCTATCAGGGACCATATAGTGGTAGAAACAGGTAAAGGGTCCCTAGGCCCGTTAACTGAATAAAAACCAAAAACCCCCCAAATTGGGATAAATTAATACCCCCACCCCTTTAATAAATTTATAAAACCATTAAACTTTGAAATATAAGAGTTTAAATTTCGGGAAACTTTTTTTTTTCAAAGTGATTTTTTTCCCAAAAGAGTCGTTCCTTTCCCGGTTTTTCTCCACCCCGGTTTTCACCCATGTTTTTTTTCCCCCGAAACATTCACCCTGCAGATTTAGGAAAATTTATATTCCCAATCCTCATTTTCCCTGAATCCTTATTATAATTATAAAAGCCCCTAATTTAGGAGGTATATGGGTTTCCCCCAATTAGGGGTTTTAAAGATTAGGCCCCCTCAGGGAAAAGGTATATATAGGTCCCACAGACAGATGCCCCCAAGGGTATAACCCAGTAGCCCCCCCCTTGGCGTATAAAACCCGATAGTTCCCCCCCTTGGGCCCATTTATACAGAGTAGTTTTCCCCCTGGCCAGTATACGCCAGATGTCCCCCTGGCCCAGTTTTCACCCAAGATGGGTTTCCCCCTGGGCCCAGTAAAAGCAGATTTTTTCCCCCCTCGGCCAGTTTACACCCAGATAGTTTCCCCCCCTGGCCAGTTACACCCAGATAGTTTCCCCCTGGCCAGTTTTAACCCAGATAGTTCCCCCGGGAGTATACAGCCAGATAGCTCCCCCCCTGGCCGTTACGGGCCAGTTTAGTTCCCCCCCCTCGGCCAGTTTTAACCCAATAGTTCCCCCTCGGCCAGTTTTTCACCCAGAAGTCCCCCCTGGGCCCAGTATACAGCCAGAAAAGCCCCCCCCCTGGCCAGTTAAACAGCATTTCCCCCAGCATGTTTATAGCCAGCTACCCAAAAAAATTATATGGGCCAGTTAAAGCTTTGTATATACCCAGTCCCCCCGATGTATTTTGAGTTTCCCCCCCAGATGTTTTAGAGCTCCCCCCGGGCATTATTACCCTTTTTCCCCCCAGACTGAAAATTTTCCCAGCCCCCCCCCCGCATGTATATAGAAGTTCCCCAGCATGTATTACCCAGTCTCCCCACCTGTTATAGAGTTTCCCCCGCATGTAATAGCCAGTCCCCCAGCTGTATTAGAGTTCCCCCCAGATGTATTAGAGCTTCCCAGCATGTATATAGAGTTTCCCCGCATGTATTGGGTCAGTTCCCACGGCCTATATTTTGAAAGTTCCCCCGGGCCCTGTATATACCCGTTTCCCTCGGTGTATAAAAGCCATTTCCCCCGCTTGTATATGTCAGTTCCAGGAAATAATTTTTAAAAGTTTCCCCCCGGCCCTTTATATACCCAGTTCCCCGGCCCTTTATATAGCGTTCCCCCCGGCCCGTTTACCCAAGCTCCCCCCCGGCCCCGTATTACCCCTTCCCCCCGGCCCGTATATACCCAAAGCTCCCCCCGGCCCCGTATTTACCCAGCTTCCCCGGGCCCGTATATAGCCAGTCCCCGGGCCCTGTATATAGTGGTCCCCCCGATGTATATAGCATTTTCCCCCAGCATGTATATACCCAGCTTTCCCCACGGTGTATACCCCCGTTTCCCCAACCCTTGGGTTAACCCAGCCCCCCAACAGCAGTATATCCCTGCATTATATATATTCAAAAGTAAAATAACACTAATCCCCTTTACCCCCGCCCAGAGCGCGCCCTTTCTCCCCCGCGGGGGAAGTCCTCCCGCTCCTGGGGCCACCATGAGGGCTCCCCCGGAGGACAGGCACGGTGCGGTGGTAATTAATGCCCCCATCCCCGGTTAGGCGGGCCCCGTGCACCCTCAGGTGAGGGTGGCGGGGGGTTTGGGGGCCCCGATAGCGCTGTGTGGTGGGCTCCCGGAAGCCCGGGTGAACTGTGCCCGGGCCCCAAGCCCCCCCGGCGCGGTGTCGGGTCACAGTGAGAAAGGCAGCGGTGGGGCCCCTGGCATGGTGCCCCCGGGGGCCGCGTCCCTTATTTTTGCCACGTGCTTAGATAAACGCAGAGATTACAGTGGGGGGGAAAATTTGTTAAGAAAAAAATCAGTCGTCCCGGGCCCAAGATCTGGCCTTTAGGGAAAGATTGGAAAGAAGAAAGCATTTCTCAACGATACCCAAAAAAAGTCTGTTTTAAAGTATGCCAAAGCCCCCTGGGAGCACACCAAAAATTTTAAAGAAGGTGTTTGGTCAATTAAACAAAAACAACTTTTTTGGCCAATGAAAAAATATGTTTGGCATAAAAAACAAACCCCTCATTACCCCTGAAACAAAAACCCTATGTCAAAAAATTTGGGGTGGGAGATAGGTTTGGGCCCGTTTTCTTGAGGGGGAAAAGGGAAGATGGAGCAAAAACAGGAACCATTTGGAAGAAAACGTTGGAGTTGAAAAGACTGAGGTGGGCGGAGATTTATTTCAAAAAGACATGATCCCCAAATAAAGAAAAAATACATGAATGGTTTAAAAAAAAAATAGGTGTTTTGAATGGCAAGTAAAGTAGCTGAATAATTTGGGAATTGTGGAAAGAGCTGAAAACTGTGCTCACAAACGCTCTCCATCCAACCTCACTGAGCTCGAGCTGTTTTTCCAAGAAAGAATTTGGTCAAGAATTTCAGTCTCCCGATGTGCAAAACTGATAGAGCCATACCCCAATCGACTTGCAGCTATAATTGCAGCAAAAGGTGGCGCTACAAAGTATTAACTTAAGGGGGCGAATAATTTTGCATGCCCACTTTTTTTTTTTTTTTTTTTTACAAAAGTTTAAAATATCCAATAAATTTCGTTCCACTTCACCATTGTGTCCCAATTGTTCATCCTTCACAAAAAAAATCAAAATTTTATATCTTTAGGTTTGAAGCCTGACATGTGGCAAAAGGTTGAAAAGTTCAAGGGGGCCGAATACTTTCACAAGGCACTGTGAATTACTGGAAGGGGATGTTGATGACCCCGCTGGTGTGGTTCATGACCAATGACAGCATACATGGTAGGTGGAAGATCCTTAAGAATAATTTTAAACAACTTGGCTCCAAACTGAGGTGTAGGACCTCCAAGGTTGTGTTCTTCAGAATAGTGCCTGTGCAACACAGGTAAGACAGCGGGAGCTCAGGGAGTTAAGCACATGGCTAAAGTTTTGATGTAGGACAGAAGGGTTTGGTTTCTTACAGCACTGGGCTGATTTTTCAGTACAGTCTGTTCTCTACAGATAACCTGTGCCTGAATGGGAGGAGGTCTGCTGTGTAGGTTAGAGGGGTCAGACTATCAGCGGGTGGAGTAAAAGAGGAAATAGCGTGGGCATATGGTGAAGATGTGGAAACCTTGTGGGTGGAAATACAAAAGGGGGACAGGAGTGTTAACATAGAAAAACATATTTTGGTGTGATCTATAGACCCCCCCCAACTTACTGAGGAAAATAGAGACAATGTCAGCTGCATAAAAATAAAATCTATTTATATAGCGCCAAAAGATTCCGCAGCAAGTTAAAATTTAGTGGGTATACGTACAGAAATTAAACATTAAAAAGTATTAAAGATGGGAACGAGGTGTGGGGCCCCTGGTGGCTTAAAATTTCTATTAGGGTTTTAGGGGGTGGAAAAGGGGTAAAAAAGGGTGAGTTTACAAGGGTACCCAAGTTTTAAATAGGTTTACATAAAACTTGGGGGGGAACCCTGCCCCGGGGAATCTTTTTACAGAAAAGGGCCCTGTAAAGTCCCCAAATTTTTAAGGGAGTGCAAATTTTGTGGATAGCGGGTTTGGGGGGAGCAATTTTGGATTTGGTGGCCAAAATGGAAAAGGTTTTCAGGCACTTTTAAAAATATGGGGTTGTAAATTGTCCCTGATCCCCCGGAGAAAAGTTCCAGGAACTGGAAACCGCAGTGTAAAATCTTGTAAAAGGGATGGGGGGTTGGTTATTGGGGAAATGTTTTTGGATATAATAGGGAGAGAGCGGGGAAAGGGTGGTAAGCCCGGAGATGATCTGTGTGAGGGGTTTCCCAATATATCAGGGGGGTTTTACAAGGTTTCATTGTATTGTTGACAAAGGTTGGGCAGGGAGGGGGGAAAAAAGGGGGGTTTCCCAGTGGGGATGAATGGTGTTATGGGTTCCTGGTGTTAATTTAGGGATTTTTTTAAAAGGTGAAGGGAGGGGGGTTTTTTCCAGAGAAGGTGAGAATTAGTGATAGTAAAGGGTGAAAAGGTTTGGTGGTCAGGGAATAACGAGAATTAGTGCCCTTGGGAAAAATTGGGTGAGGGGACTAAAAAGGGAAGATCAAGAGAGTTTCCCACCCTTGGGGGTGGGAGAGTCTGAAAATTGAAGGGGTGGAAAAAATGGTGTAAGTAAAAAAGAGACGAAGGATACTTGGGGTCTAAATTTTTGAAATGACCCTTTGTTTGGTGTGGGGATTTCGGTAGAAAAAGTGAGGCGGGCCAGGCAAAATGTTTCGAAATTTGGCAGGGTGAGCGGGGGGGGGGGGGGGGAGTTTTTTAAAAAAACCCGGATCAGAAAAAAAGGGCCCAAGAGGAGTTAAGGCCATGTTCACATTTTTTTAAAAATGGAGTATTTCAGTGTAATTAGCGGGAGTGCGAAAAATTTGGGTTGATAGTCCAAGTCTTTACGGAAATTCCACAGTTCTAAGGAATATGGTTTTAGTTTTCCTCCCCCTGTCCCCAAATACGGGGGGGGGGAGTAAGTGCTGTAAATTTAAGCGGCGTATAGCGTTGGGGAATACAAGTTTTGGGGCCCGGCCCCCACTCCCCCCCCCGTCCCCCCCCAAAAACCCGGCCCGTAATTGGGGGGGGTAATTAGCCCGGGCAATTAAGGGGGTGAACCTAGTAAGGGTTGTGAACCTCAAAGGAAAGAAAAGTGAGGGGGTGCGGGAGGAATGACCTGTTAAGTGCAGTGTGGGAGAAAAAGTATGCGATTCTCTTCCCTCTTCCTGCCTGTTATCGGTTGGGGTTGTGGGTGAAGTGTAGGCCCATTGGGCAAGAGCAGCAAGGGAAGTGGTGTCAGATTGCTGGAGCCATGTTTCTGTGAGATCTAGGAGATTGAGGGAGTTAGAGAGGATTAGGTCATGACCCAGCATTGATTTTTATTTACGACAGATCGGACGTTCCACAGAGCACACTTAAAAGGGGCAGGAAAAGATGTACAACGAATAGCAAGCATATTAGCAGGGTTTCTATGGAAGGAGGAGGTGGGCTGAGCAGTAAAGTAGGGTGGGCCAGGTTAGGAGAGATGTCACCTGCAGCGAGAAGCAGGAGAATGAAAAGATACAGTAGATAGTTCAGTGATGTGTATGAGCGGCGTTTGTGCGGGCATATGTAAAGCAGGTGGTTTTGGGGTTTAGTTAAGAAGGGAAAATAGTGTGTAGGATGTATACACGGGTGAGGGAAGGAGAGCGGCGCTGATGCAGATAGCATTCTCAGGAGGCAAGACTGGGTGGTAGGATATGAGGCAGATGGTAGATAGCAATAGTAAGCATAGCGAATAAGGTGAATTGTAAATTGTAAACAAATGGAGTGGGCAGCACAGGCGGGTACAGTGGTGATAATGGGTGACATCAATTACCTAGATATTGACTAGGGGTCACTGTTCTGCTTCAACTGCAAAGGGAAGAAAATTCTCAACCTGTTACAGGATTTGGATCTAGTAATTTCTAACAAAGCAGAATTTGTTAGAGTGGTCACCGTTTCTGGAAACCTAGGCAACAGCGACCACAGTATAATATGTTTTAGTCTAAACTGGGTAACAGACGAGGAGGGCAAAAACATTTCATTTTTAAAAGTTCAATTTCCGGTGTACACAAGAGATAAGTACTGGGTCCTCTTTTATTCAATCTATGTATTAATGATATAGGGGAGGGGATTAATAGCACTGTGTATTTTTGCAGACGATACTAAGCTACATAGTGTAGTGCAATATATGGAAGATGTTCGTAAAGTGCAAGCAGACCTGGACACACAGTGTTTGGGCATCCACTTGGTAAATGAGGTTCAATGTGGACAAAAGTTCTGCATCTGGGTACTAATAATCTGCAGGCATCATATGTTCTACGGGGTAAAAAACTGGGGAAGCTGGCTGTTTATAAGAATCTTAGACTGTAAATAATAGACTACATAACAGCATGCAATGTCAATACGCAGCCTCTAAGACCAACAGGATATTGGTGTGTATTAAAAGAGGCATGGACTCGTGGGAGAGGGATGTAATATTAACAAAACAAAGCAGTGGTGCGGTCTCATTTGGAATATGCTGCTCAGTTCTGGGCTCCAGCTTATAGAAAGGATGTCATTGAGCTAGAGAAAGAAAGACGAGCAACCAAGCTAATAAGGGGAATAGAACATTTTAATTATGAGGAGAGATTAAAAGAATTAAACTTATTTAGTCTGGAGAAAAGACAGCTCCGGGGAGACCTGATTAATTTAGATAACTATATAAATTGCCCCTATAAAAAGTTTGGTGAAAAGCCATTTTATGTTAAACCCTCTAAAAACACAGGGGGACATTCCCTTTGTCTGGACATTTGAATCCTTTTTCTCCAAAAGAGAAAAGCCTTCTTCACCATGAGAACTGTGAATCTGTGGAATAGCCTGCCTAAGGAGCTAGTCACAGCAGGAACAGTTGAGAGTTTCAAGAAAGGCTTAGATAACCACTTATTGCTAAATAATATTCATACATATGTAGCCGCATAAAATATCTAGATACAGTCTGATGAAAACATTGGGATCAGGTACAAAATCAGATTGGGTGCGGTCTTATGGGTTCCAAATTCTTCATCAGTAGGGGAAACTAAGCTTAAAAAACACTCCTTATCCCCCAACCTTCATCCACAGGTTTCCCCATTTCTTTTTACATAACACAAATTACCAATCCATCTCCATTTCTTTCAACTGATGATATCCTCTTAATCCAAGGATATAGCCATGACTAGGAGCGACATCTGCCTGAAATGCATGTTTAACATGTATATACTGGACAATCTTCTTTATTACAACATTTTTAATAATTGATTAAATAAAGACAAATGTTATCCTTGTAGCTGGATCAAACAATTCACTATGGAGTACAACATGCCTGTGAGTCCTGCAGGAGATCAGTGCACCGCCTTCAAAGCCTTCTCATAAGGAAAGCAGATTTAACAACAACAACTATCGTGTTAAAGTACACCCCTATATCAACTTTTCTAGCAATACCTATTATACCCTTCCGTTAGAGAGATTTTTACTACAGAAGACTGTGATAAATTTCTGATTAGGTGCCAATGGAAAATCTGTTCCAGTTTGTTTCCATGAACGCTCATTTCCAAGTAGCTACACAAACTTTGAGTTAATACACTTTATCTAATATTATAGAGTTGGTTACAGATAGGCTTAAGTATTTGCAATTGTGGATTAGGGTGAGAGGTTGCGCATGGGGATGGAGAATAAAATAAAAGTTATACAAGGGCATTTCTGCCTCCAGCAAAGAATTATGGGCTAGGAGTTAAAAATACTCCCTACAGGATTTCTCACGATGCAGTTTCACAAAGCCACAGTCCACTTTGGACTCAAACTTTCTGGTTAGGCTGTGGGTGGGTCTATAGCAGCGATCAAAATTCTTAACTGATTTTGACACAGAGGCATGAATACTGGAAGTCTGTAAAGTGTAGTGCACAAGGCTACAGAGCTCTAAAGAGTGAAAGCTTTTCATTTCATTATGTAAACAAACTCCACTGCTAGAGAAAAAAAACTCTGCAGGGAGTGACTCACCATGGATGAATGTGCTGATGGCAGCTTGGAGCAATGAGAGATCGAAGAGAGCAGAGGTGGTCAGTGACCAGATAAACTTGTGGGCACAAAGAGAAGATAAAATCTTCCTTATCACTGAATAAAGCAAAACCATTAAGCAATGTATTTGGAAGTAGCCTTCATTTACCTTTCCCTACACGTTAAAAGCTGGTCATTCTAGTGAGAAAACCGCTTAAAGGTGAACCACTTAAAAACTTTAAAAAGGTCCTCGCTTTCCTATCTTAGACTTTTTTTTTTTTAAATAGCCACACATATCCAGAATGGCGGTCTCCTGAGTCTCAACCCGCCTTGTGAAGCAATCACTGGCTGCAGCATCCAGGCATAGAATGAATTGAGAATGCTTGGCTGTTCCTGTATCTACATTTAAAAAAGGAATATAATTTTCTTCTACAAACTTAAATATAATAAATCCGAAAAAAATTACACAAAATATTCCCTTTAAACCACTAACCTGAAAGAAAATTCCGAAGCCGTGCAAACTGCAATTCGTATTGCTGTGGTTCTACTTGACATGGTGTGGAAGATACAATATTTGTGCAGCTAGACTCAGCTTGTACTAAACAGGAGATAAAAAAAAAATATTTAAAAAAACACAAATATAAAATATTCCATGACCTTAAGGACAAACATAAAAGGGTTTTTCTCAGCAAAATCAAAATTCACAAGACAGAGTTTAGAAACCAAACATATATAGATGCTTTTGCCTATATTTTTCAACTTCAGAAAAGTATACATTGACATTTTGCTTTTTTCTTCATGGCTAAGTTGCATGGCAAATTATCTATTCCGGAGTGTTTAAAAAAGAAAAAAATGCAGGCAATAAGTTCCCCTTTTCGTAATACATTTTGAAAACAAGAAAAACTGCAAAAACAGCTGTAATGAACCAGAATGTATTATATCCACATATTTATTAATACTCACTCAAGATAAAAACACATTTTGTGAACCAAAGCATGTTGATCAATATAGCCTATTTTAATAAATTTAAATTCAAAGCAAGGCTTGCCTACATTTAAACACACTAAAACATCTTCCATAAAATATTCTGTACACATACATATAGCAACACAGAAGAAAGCAATGGTTATAAATGACAAGTTTAAAAAGGTGAATTAATGCCATGTATTTTAAACTTCAGGCGAAAAGACCTCTTTAACCCATTACTGCCGCAGCCATTTTGGCATTCATTACCCAATTTTTTGAAATCCGACACTTTATGGGAGCATAACTTTTTGACACTTACCTATCCATGTGATCCAGAGAATGTTTTCTCGTGACACATTGTGCTTTAAGATCATAAGACATTTTGGTCCATACAATCCTTGTCTATTTGTGAAAATCAAAATATCATGAAATTTTGGAAAAATTTGCAAAATTTTCAAACTATGTGTAAGACAGTTGTTCCACTACCATAACATCTACCATATGTCTACTGTAGGCAGGGCTGTGGAGTCGGTAAGCCAAAGCTCCGACTCCTCAATTTCCGTAACTCCGACTCTCACTCCCTCATACATGGCGCATGTGTAAGTGATAACTTTACTGTAGTGAAATGGTAACATCAGGCTTTTTATCACCTTATGTTACAATAATCAAGCTATTTAGGTAGAACTTACACTGACAAGCAAAATGGTAACAATGTTTTGAACTTTTTGACTTTCAGGCTCCATATCTTACCATCCACTACTGCTTTGTACATGAGGCTACTATAATTTTATAGACAATCTTACATATCTTATACATAAATTTGACTTGCAAGCATTTGGCATCTGCTTAGTTCTTCAGATTCTTGTCATGTAACTGCATTGTTGCTGCTTTGCTCCTAAAAATCAAAATGTAACTTATAATTTTGTTAGTATTTGGTAAACCCACCTTTGGCTTTCAGCACTGCCTGAATCTTTCTGGGAATGCTCTGGATCAGATTCAAGCATGTATTGACCAAAATCTGATCCCAGGTCTCTTCTACACATTCCCAATGTTGGTGCAGACTGGATTTGGGTACGAGTACAGCCTTTTCGTCAACTCTACCCACAAATGTTTGATTGGGTTGAGGTCTAGGGACTGTGCAGGTCAATACAGCAACACTATGGTCATTGAACCATTCTTTCTCCAACCTTGATGTATGCTTCAAGTCGTTGTCCTGCTGGAACGCTATGTTGTCCTTTTCGTACCAAAGGTACTAGAGTGTATGGAATAACATCTCGTAGAATACTCAGATATAGCTCATCATTGAGATCAACAATCCAGGTCAAGTCTCCAACATCTTTGGCTGTGAAACACCCCATTATCAAGCTTCTTCCACCGAACCTGACAGTTCTTCCAGCTTCTTGATCCGTTAGCCCCCTTTTCCCTTGATTCTTAAAAACCCATCTGCACCTAAAAGAGCCTGGTATATTGACTTTCAACTTATCGCTCCAAATCACCCATTTCCAATCTTCCATTTTTCTGACTTTTTTGCATACTCGAGCCGAAACTTCTTATGACGAGAATGAAGTCAAGGCTTCTTCACCTTTTTTCAGGCCATCATTTCAGACTTGTGTAATGCATGTTGCATGGATGTCTGTGACCTCATTCTTACATAGCATACGAGCCACCTCAACTGCCGTGTCTGTTGCGTTAAAACCGATAGACCTTGTGATGAGCCGACTTGTTGATATTTTGCCTGAACGTCCATCTCTTGGCTTTTGAATGGAAGGAAGGACTTCATTTCATATTCCTCCAGCTGTCATGGACTCACATGATGCAGTTTGTCAATTTTCTTGGCCGAAAGACCGCTATCAATGAGCTGGATGCTGCTGCTTCTCTTTTCTTGGGAAATCTTCTTTCTGGTTGCTCGGACCAGTGACCTTTAGCTTGAGAATCATCTATATGAGCTATTAGGGAATGTGAGTACAAGTTGTAATTTGTAGTAACAAGAAAAAGAGTGTCCCACCACCAGGAGCAAAACAGTAACAATGCAGTTACATGATAATAATCTGCAGAACTAAGTAGATGCTTAATAGTTGCAGGTCAAAGTTATGTATGAAATAGCCAAGATGATTGTCTATAAAATGATGGAAGTCTCACGTTGAAGGCTGTAGTGGATGGTGAGATATGGAACCTTAAAGTCAAAAGTTCAAAACATTGTTACCCTTTTCTTTGTCGATGTAAAATATATTTATTGGATACGAACACAAAAATCTTTAATAAATTGTAAATATAAAAATCACTGCAGTAAGTGGGGAAAACACATAAGTGGGGTTTAACAAAAACGTTGTGAACAACATTTGTGGAGTCTATGAATTTGTTCTGAGAAATAGTATCGCCTCCATTAGTTCCTTCATAGAGGACCTCAAATCTGATCTCATTAATTCCAGGCTAGAGAACGGCTTCTCTACACTAACTTGGGTTGGTGGCAAGGCTTTGACCACATGGGCAACATCACTAACAATGTCAGGGTATAAAGGAATTGCCTCAGGCACAGTCAGATCTGATGAACAGTTGAACTCTATTTCTTTGAAAGCAAGTGAAAAACGTTGTTGAAATCAACTCCTGCAAAATGGGCATCGACAGACTCCAGAGCCCTGACTGCAGGTTGACATTTTTAATTTTATTTTTTTTTTACGACATTAGGGGGCTTAGAAATTCAGTAGTAATTTTTCACATTTTCAAAAAAATTTGCAACAGATTTTTTTTTAGGGGACCAGTTCAATTCTGACATGGCTTTGAGGGACTTGTGTTGGATACCCCCATATTTGACTTAATCTAAGAAACTACAACCCTTAAAGTATATAAAACAGCTTTTAGGAAGTTTGGGTCAAAATTTCACTTTTTTTGCAGATTTTACATTTTTATGCATTTTTCACTGGAACACGGTAGATGCAACCAGGTAAATGAAACTCGACATTGAATCCACAGATTCTGCCATTTCCAGAGGCATCCCATATGTGGCCCTAGTGTGCTATTTGGCTCAACCACAATCCTCAGAGTAGGACCAGCACCTACTGGATTTTGAGGTCTCATTTTCAATACAATTTTATTTAGGAGCCCATATTATAAACTACTCCCTTTAAGTAATATATTCAGGGTGCAGGGAGTATATTGACCCCACAGGTGTTACATAGATTATTTTAGGCAGTAAAAATTAAGAAAAAATTTTTTCCCAACAATCTGCAATTATAGCTGAAAATGTATAATTTTTACAAGGAATCCTGGAATAAAAAAAAGTGAGGGAAGACCCGCCTACTGGGAAGAAAGACCCACCCCTGGTTTTGAAGCTGCAAGAGAGAGAAAACTCAAGTCTGCTAAATTCTGGAATGAGAAAACCCCTTTAAAACACTCCAGTTATTTGCCAACTATGTTTACTTGAGACACAAATTCAAACATACAATAGAGTCATTTTTACTTTTTCACAATTTGAACAAGACTTTTAGTGGGTTACTTTACCATGTCTGGCATAAAGTACTTTCTCATTATTTTGAGAAAGCATATAACTATGGCAAAATGTGCGGACATGCTTCACGCTAATCTTTCTAGCTTTAAGAGTCTTATATTTACGATTCTCCACTTACCGGTTAGATTAGTTGCCATTTCCTCTGCAGTCTGGCAAAGTCGAAGCCCTTGCTTTAGAGATCCATCTACATCTATGTAATGACGGCGTTTGAGATAGCAGGTTACAGCCAACTGAATCTGCTCTGTGCGTACTCGCTTCATGGTCTATGGAAAAGTTTACAAAAGGCAATAAAACAAGTGAGTTGAAAACAAAATCATCACAGAGTGGATCTATACCAATTTCAAAATATCATTGTCATTCTTTGTGAAAATAGTAATTTACATTTGCTATATAAATTCTTCAAAGTTTTTGGTCATATTCTATTGTTCTATTGGAAACTTTATTTACTTCCTGTGAATAAAAAGGTTTTCCATGTGAGGTCACAGGTGCAGAGCTTAAAAAAAAAAATCACACTGAAGCTTTGCACCCATGTGTCCATATAAGCAGGACAGTTTTAGCAGTGACAAGCCCGTAGACCCATGTGACCACTTCAGCCAATCACAGGCATTAATAATGCCTTACACCCACATGACTACTACAGCTAAACATACTTACGTAGCTGAGACAACATATATATCCAAATATAAAATTATGTATTTAATAACAAAATCACAATTCAAAAGAGAAAAAAAAAAACACATCTGAAGAAAGAGCACCCAATAAAGTTAAAGATGTGGGTAGTTTGCTGCCCTGATCATCACATAATCATAAGATCACAATCAATAATAGGCAAGGAATAATAAGGGCACGTCCCCAAGGCAGGTTTTTCAGCCCCTTTTACAGACTGTTTTTGGATTTGAAAGTCGTCTGTAAACCGGTTGTCAAACTTTATCACGGACCTTAATGGAAAATCCGTGCAGCAGACCCCACTGCACTGATTTTCTGCCGGACGGTTTATTCAACCGGCGGCGGGCCGAAAAACATTAAACATGTTCATTCTCCTGTCCGGTTTTCGGCGGAACATGAACATGTCAATGTGAAGGGGGAGGGCTCTTTTCCACAAATAGTGGAGAAAAGACGTCCCCCTGCGGCCATGTGCACGGATATAAAACAGAGCACATATCGGTCGGTTAATCTGACCAGTATTTGCACTGGGCCGTGAGGACATAAAAGACGTTATGAGATATATATATATATATATATATATATATATATATATACACATACATACATACATACACACTCACCGGCCACTTTATTAGGTACACCTGTCCAACTGCTCGCTAACACTAATTTCTAATCAGCCAGTCACATGGCGGCAACTCAGTGCATTTAGGCATGTAGACATGGTCAAGACAATCTCCTGCAGTTCAAACCGAGCATCAGTATGTGGAAGAAAGGCGATTTGAGTGCCTTTGAATGTGGCATGGTTGTTGGTGCCAGAAGGGCTGGTCTGAGTATTTCAGAAACTGCTGATCTCCTGGGATTTTCACGCACAACCATCTCTAGGGTTTACAGAGAATGGTCCGGAAAGAAAAAACATCCAGTGAGCGGCAGTCCTGTGGGCGGAAATGCCTTGTTGATGCCAGAGGTCAAAGGAGAATGGGCAGACTGGTTCGAGCTGATAGAAAGGCAACAGTGACTCCAATAGCCACCCGTTACAACCAAGGTAGGCAGAAGAGCATCTCTGAACGCACAGTACGGCGAACTTTGAGGCAGATGGGCTACAGCAGCAGAAGACCACACCGGGTGCCACTCCTTTCAGCTAAGAACAGGAAACTGAGGCTCCAATTTGCCAAGCTCATCGAAATTGGACAGTAGAAGATTGGAAAAACGTTGCCTGGTCTGATGAGTCTCGATTTCTGCTGCGACATTCGGATGGTAGGGTCAGAATTTGGCGTCAACAACATGAAAGCATGGATCCATCCTGCCTTGTATCAACGGTTCAGGCTGGTGGTGGTGGTGTCATGGTGTGGGGAATATTTTCTTGGCACTCTTTGGGCCCCTTGGTACCAATTGAGCATCGTTGCAACACCTTGTGGAATCTATGCCACGAAGAATTGAGGCAGTTCTGAAGGCAAAAGGGGGTCCAAACCGTTACTAGCATGGTGTACCTAATAAAGTGGCCGGTGAGTGTATATGTATGTGTATATATATATATATATATATATATATATATATATATATATATATTTATATATATATATATATATACACACACACACACACATATATACACACACATATATACATACATATACATACACACACATATATACATACACACAGATAAGAATATAGGGAAAAAAAAAAAAAAAAAAAACAGGGGGGTTTTTTTAATATAGTAGAGCCTGCACGCTGGAAGCACAATTTGCTTTTCTGCTATTATAATAACTATTAGAATATTATTATAAATTTAAAAAAAACTATTATAAAATTAATAAAATTATAATTTTTTTATCCCTTTAAATTGTGATTTCATGTTCTTTAATAAACACATGATTTCTACAAGGATATAGAGGGACATGTATGAAAACGGTCTAGGTTTAAGACTTTCTCTGTTGCATATAGCAACCAATGAGAGCTCTGATTGGTTGTTATGGGCAACAAAGAAAGATTTTTGACCTAGACAGTTTTCACACATGTGGCCCATAGGTGCTGTGCTAGTTTTATTTGTACCAGTGTATACTTTGTGCAGTAAAAAACCTGCAGTAAAATATGTACCAAATTAGTCACGTGCATTTAGCCGATGGGCGAAAGCACATTCAATGAATTTGCTGCACACAAAAATCTGCAGAAAATCTATTGCGTGTACACTCAACTTATGGGCGAAAGCAATTTTGCTGTGGACTCTATAACAGATTTTTCTGAAGACCTTTCCACGTCAACTTAGGCTACATCTATACAGCAATGTTAAAACGCCGTCCAAAATTAGTTTCCATTTTAACATTGCTGAGCCATCACTTTTGGCACAGGTTTGTGCCAAAAGTCGCGGGTGGTTTTCGGATTTCCCGCCGGCCTAGTACATGGGTATCTGGACGGCCGGCTCCTTCAATAGAAAATCTGTGCTGTAGTCTACATGACATGGGTTTGCTACTGAAGTCTACACATCGCTGGGTACAAGTGCTGTGTAGACAAAGTTTTAAACCTTTGTTGTGGATTTTTCCCCGCTTTCGTTTATCTGCAGATTTTACTGTAGATTTAGTCTTCACCTACTGAGGTCAATGTAGTAAAATCCACAACAAATGCGTCCTGTAATGGAGCGTTCTCACAGCACAGGACAAATACCGGTCGGTTTGTCGGGCGGTATTTGTCCTGTTTTGCGGCCCTCCCCCCTGCCGCAGTGGGGGCGGCTTTTCTCTGCGATGAGCAGAGAAAAGCCCTCCCCCTTTACATTGGCTTGCACAGATTCCGTCCGGAAACCGGGCGGAAGATTGTGCTAGCACAATGTTTTGCGGCCGGACCACTGCACGGTTTTTCCATAGAGCACCATTGTGCTCATTTTGAGCCGTTTTTTCAGGCAGTCTGAAAAAACGCAAACTGGCTGTAAAACCAACCGAAAACCCGTGCCGTGGGGACATGCCCTCAAGAATTCACATCTAGGAAGATGGTGAAAGGCTACGTTCACACAATGTATTTCGACGGCCACATTTGTTAGCTTGGAATTCCTAAGGCAAGCTTTCTTTTTTTTGGATGTATGTCATGCCCCTTTGGTCATGGTTTTAGGCCTCGGTGTATAAAAGGTAAAAAAAAAAAAAAAAAAAAAAAGATCTCTGTAGTGTCCTTTCACATATTTGTCTTGGAAAGGAAATACAGCCATTCTCCCTAAATCAGGTTCTCTCTCCACATACAGGTACCCAAACCTGTACACAAGATTCCATGCATGACCCTTCTAGTGGCTTTAATATAAGCAAAAATAGGTTTGTCATGAGCATCTGTCTCCCTTTTGATGCATCCCATAATTTCATATTTCTGTCTAGATTAAATCTTTCAATGGTAGCTTTACCAAGTACTATCCAATTTAGTACATGACTGAACATTTTATTTCCTCAGCCCCAGTGCTTGACCCCTATAATTATCCACATTAAATTTAATTTGCATTTCTCCGCCCAACACACCACATTCCCCCAATTCCTTTTTATTAATCTATGATCCTTCTCTATGCGGATTATTTTAGATTCTCGTGTCATCTGCAAATACTGAAATTCTGAGGTCTTATGTTTTTTGCGTGACAAGATGTACTTTTTAACCCCTTACCCATGTAGTCAGTTTTGACCTTCCTGATACGGTCCCATTTTTAAAAAAAATCTTACAGGTCACTTTTTTAAATGGTTTTCTCGTGACTAGTGTTGAGCAATGACATCGAAAAAGTTTAAGTCGGCCAGATTATCACGTTAAACGTGATACGGCGATGAGATTTTTGTTTCTTAAAATCTGATCAATAGCCTTTTTGTAGATTAAAATCGCACCATTTTTGGTGCTTCCTGTAATTTTGGCAGCCAGCCAATCAGCGCAGAGCAGGTGGGGGGAGGGAGGGGGGTGAAGAACAACACCAGTGGGTGATGTAGGGGTCTCACTGGCTGCTGAAATCACATGACCTTGTTTTATCTGTGTCACCCACTGTACTTCCAGCTCAGCGGCATTAGCTTCCACACAGTGAACAGAACGGATAGCTGTCTCCCTGCTCAGCTTTTTTTCAAAGCTAGTAGAGACGACTATTTGCCAGCGTTTTTACTACTGAAAAGGCTCCTTAATAAATTAGTTAACTTAGGGTACTGCAAGATTAGAGAATTCTAGTTAGTATTAGTTAGAGATTTGGAAACCGCTCCAGTGCTCTGAACTGCATAGCTGTGGGGGGGGGGGGGGGAGGTGATTCTGCATCAGACATATTTCTCCTTTCAAGCCACTGTGAAATAGCACCCAATTTTATTTCTGCGTTGCCAGCAGCCACCACAGTCTAAGTTCAGGGTGTCCCTTTGTTGTGGGGTGCTCTTCTGCGTTTATTACTCATATTTCTCTTCTCAAATCATTGTGAAATAGCATTGTATTTTATTTCTGCATAGCCTGCCAACAGTGTCATAGGAGGGGCCCTTTGTTGTGGGGTGAACTTCTGCATCATACACAGCTACGTTCATCTCTCATAAGAAATCGCAGTTCTATAGAGTTAATTCTATTTGTACTCCTGGTTTTCAGAAACCACATTTATTAGGTATTCCTTAGAAAATGTTTCTATTTCTACCTCTGCTTGTTACAAAACACTGCATCTCTTAGACAATCCGTAGAAAAATATTCTATTTGTACTCCTGGTTTTCAGTTGTTCGAAAATACCACATTTATTCCATATTCTGTAGAAACGATTTCTATTTCTATCCGTGATTGTCAGTTGTCCGAAAAGACCGCAGTTCTTAGATAATTCGTAGAAAAAAGTCAATTGCTAGTCCTACTTTGCAGTTGTAAATCTCAGGGACTGAAGGAAGAACACTCTTGATTTGGTGTTACGGTTCTTCCACAAGACCTCATTTCACAGATATTCGATAGAAACAATTCTGTTTCTAATCCTAGTTGGCAGTACAGTTTTTCAATAAGAGATTGAAAAAAAATCTTCTAAACCTTTTCAATATTTATCTTTCTAAACATGGAGCAAACTACAGGGGGTAAGTGAGCAAAGAGGGGGGTAGGATGTGGAGCTAGAGGTAAGAAAGAAGGCGCTCCTTCCAGTGCTCCGGTCAACACGCAAACAACCACATTGTCAGTTGCAGGACAGTCAGGCCGGTCATCGCTCTGTCGGTTACCTGTGAATCTCACTAATGAAGAGCATCGCCAATCTGTTCTTCAGTGGTTAACGCAACCTGCATACAGCGGTTTTACCTCCTTTGTCCTCCCAGTCACAGCCAATGTCGTCATCATCGTCGTCAGTCAGCATGCGTCCAACCTTAAGCAAAGGCATCCCAAATGTCAACCCATGTACAGACCACTGTGGATAATTCATGTTCTGAAGAGCTCTTTGACACAATGCAGTTGGGGTCAGAAGGCATTTCAAAAGATCAAGAGGCCAAAGAGGATGATTTTGTCTGCACCGACGCCCAATCGCTGATGCTGTCAGAGCAGAAGGAAGCTGGTCAGTCGGCACAAATCCCTAGTGGTTGGCAATATCTTGCAGTGCCTGTGGCTTCTAGCCCGCAATTTCAGGATGTGGACTGTCAGGATGAGGAAGTCACCTGTGATGAGGATGTTGATAATAACATTGTGGATCCAACGTAGTCTTTTCAGCAGCATTTGCTTGCGAGCGCCTCATCAGTGGACGAGGGGGAAGATGATGGGGTAGTGTCAGTACCGGACCGGTATCAGAAAGGAAGAGGGCGGTCGCACAAGTCCACTGAGATTAGTCCGCCAGCCATGATCAGTGGTGGCAGCGGAAACACCGCTACTAGCTTATCGTCGTTGAAAAGCTTCAGGACCTGTGAAGCCTGGGTCTTTTTTGATAAAATCTCAGATTCGCAGAGCGATGTCATATGCCGGATTTGCCATCATCGCATCAGTAGAGGGAAGACTCTAAAGTGTTTAACCACCACGAACATGAACAGTCACATGCAGCAAAAGCATGAATTGAAATGGAGGAATCACTTGGAGAAAAAAGGCCACACAGGTCCTGGGCTTACAAACACTGTCACCCTCTGTCTCCTTCTCCGCCATTTCCAAGACCAAGCGTTCCTCTACTGCCCATGTCCCGCTGCGGCATGAGCAAGGATCAGCCCCAGTGCCACACACCACCAGAGACACAGCCTACCCCTTCTCTTTCCACCAGTTTGACCTGCACGCCGTACAGCGGCCAGTCTAGCAGCAAGCCTTCTCTGTATCAAGTGTGGGAGCAGAAGAAACGCTTTAACCCCAACCATTCCAAAGCCAAAAGCCTGAATGTCTGCAGTGCCAGGCTTTTGGCCTTGGAAAGGTTGCCTTTCCGCCTGGTAGACACAGATGGGTTCCGCCACGTCATGGCCCTCGCCTGCTCCCAATACCAGATGCCGAGCAGGCATTTCTTTTCCCAAAAAGCAGTCCCTGTCCTGGCCAGCCACGTGTCAGATAGAAATCTCCAGCGCGTTGGCTGCATTTGTGTCCAGCAAAGTCCCATCTGATCACAGATACATGGACTAGTAAGCACGGTGAAGGCCGCCATATCTCTGACAGCTCACTGGGTGAGTTGGGTGGATGTCTCTGGTGGAGGACGGTGGCTCTCAGTGCACACTCTTGAAAACCGCAGGGATGGTGCAGATTTCTGTCCCCAAGGTCCACAGGTAAAATCACGTGCCAAGGGAAACCAGGCCGTGTTGAAATTAATGTGTCTTGGAAACCGTCAACACACAGGTCAAGAGCTGTGGACGGCTGCGCAATGAGACCGAGCAGTGGCTGGGTGATAAGAACCTGGTGCAAGGCAAGGTGGTGTGCGACAACGGGCAAAAACGCCTTGCCGCCCTTAAGATAGTTAGGCTGGCACACGTCATGAACCTTGTCGTCCAGAAATTTCTAAAGCGCTACCCGGGTCTTGACCGCCTACTGAGGAAGGCTCAACACTTCCGCCGTTCGCACCCTGCTTCGTCCCAGCTGGCTGCATTACGGTGTCATCTTGGCCTCCTCGTCATCAGTCTCATTGTTGACGTGGCAACATGCTGGAATTACACCCTCCACATGCTCCAGCGATTGTGGCAGCTGCGTAATGGCATTACGCAGAATTAAGTGCAACATGGCCTGACAAGCAGTGGTGCGGACGTCAGGGTGGTGAGCCATAGAGAGTGGAGGCAGGTGAAAGACCTCTGCACCATCCTTGCGAGTTTTGAAGAAGCCACCAAAATGGTCAGTGAGGACAATGCCCTTGTCAGCATGACTATTGTGGCGATATTAGTTCTGGAAAAAGTGCTGGACAATCTGAAACAGCAGGTCCCAGAAGTGACGGAGGAGGAGGCGGACACAGAGCCTTACTCGCCGTCAGATCAAGAAGGCCCGACAGTTTCACAACTTTATAGGTCTTCGTTAGGCGGTGGTTCGGGGTCCAGAGCTGGTGCACGGCGGCACTTCAGCTCTCAGGGTACAGCATCTGAGGCAAGTCAGGGCTGTGTTCATACTAAGGAGGAGGATGCGGAGGAGAATGAGGCATGGCTGGACACTGACGCTACCGATGTCCCTGCCTTGGAAAGAGGTTGGCACGGATTTGAGGCGGAGGAGAAAGACGAGGAAGCTCTGTTTATTGCCCCTCGACCCTTAGGCTTGGAACATCCTGGCTGCATCTCTCACATGAGTGCTTGGATGCTCCATTTCTTGTAACATGGCCCATGCATTAAGGCAATCAAAATGAACAGCAGTTACTGGGTGGCCACCTTCCTTGATCCACGTTACAAAGCGAAAGTCAGCACTTTCCTTCCACCCAAATTGACAGTAGAATGCAGGAATTTGAGACCGTGCTCATTGATCAACTAGAGACATCTGTTGCGTTTTCTTCACATTCTAATGTCACGGTGGAATAACATTAGCAACGTAACATCAGTAGAGTGCCACAATGCCGTAGCAGCAGGCATTGTGGCAGAAGCCTAATGGGCGACATTTGGCAATCCTTAGGCTATGTCTACAATGCACAGAAAAACGTCAGTTTTTTCAGCGTTTTTCGTTTTCTAAAAACGCTGGAAAAACGACTGAAAACATCTCCCATAGACTTCTATTGTAAAAACGTCCTGCTGTCTACACTGAGCTTTTTCCTGCTCGTTTTTTTTTTTACTGGTCGTCTTTTGCAACATGTTCTAAAAGACGTCAGAGCAGGGCAGAAACTTTACTACAGGAGTCTATGTAAAGCGGCAGACGTCATTTGGCGTGTTTTTGCGGCGTTTTTTGACCCGATTTTTCAATGAAAACCCACCCAGGAGAACCAAGTCCCACCTATAGTGGGTTTAACAAGGGTTTTACATTATCAAATCTACATACAAGTGTCTGATGTGTCCTTGACCGTCTTCTGAGGAAGGCTAGAGGTCTTAGCTCACACTTCCAGCAGTCGCACTCTGCTTTGGCCGGACTGTCAGCGTTGCTGCATCATCTACACCTCCCTGTCAACCGTCTTCATTTCTTCTTGTAAATTTTATTGGGATTGTGCATAAGGGCATTTTGTCTGGTATTCGGGTCATGCTCCTTTAAAAGACAACGATACTCAATGTCCTATTCAGAAAACTCGTTTGAAATATTAATTTCTTCGGGCGATTTTTATTCTGATGGTCAGTAAGGGCATTTTTGCTAGTTTGGTGGTTGGCTCACTGTAAAATACACCAATATTAAAGGTCGTATTGAAAAAAAGCTTATTTCACATACCGATTTAAAATTTCACATGCCTCAAGTAAATCAAATTGAACAGCGGTTACTTGGAGTCCACCCTGTTTGATCTATGTTCCAAATCAAAAGTCAGCAATTTCCTTCCACCAACACAAATTGATAGTAGAATGCAGGAATTTGAGACAGGGCTCGTTGACCAACTGGAGACATGTGTTGTGTCTTCTTCACATTCTAATGTCACAGTGGAACAACGTCAGCAACACGCCAGCAGTAGAATGGCAAGTAGCCATAGCAGCAGCATTTGAAAAAAATTTTTTTTTTTTTTAAAGTATTCAATTTCTTCTTGCAAATTTTTATTCTGGGGTCTATAAAGGCATTTTTGCTGGTTTTGGGGTCAGGCTACTTTAAAATGGATGCCAGGGGTGCCAATAGGGAAGTATTCCTGTCGGGGCCTGAATCAAAAAGGGACCCAGTGATATGTTAAAAATAGGAAGTAGTAATGGGTGGGCGCCCCATTTTATTTAGCTGCATGGGACTCTGAAACGGTTAATAAATGACTGATGGCAGCCCTGGCTCCCACCGCACCCACTCTAACTAGGGCCCTGGCAGCTGAACCTCCGTGTTCCCCGTTGGGATGTTCTTGCTGCCACCACATATATGACAAGTTCTTGGTCCCTGATGCAAAAAGTGATAGGGGTCATCTCCCAGTTACCATGCGCCATTTCCAATACTTGTGTCTTGTTTTATGTCAAAGGGGCCCCGTAGCAGCTACGCCGTCCTCATGTTTCCTGTTAGCCATTGAACGGAATGAATTTTAGCCTGTGAATTTTTTTCTGTGACTCTTATAGCCTAATTGTCTTGACTAAGATGTACCACGTATCCAGTTTACTGTTGTGGATGTTAATTCCAGCTTCACCTCATCTGTGTAAAAATGTAAGCTGGGTGTAAAAATGAAGCTGGTGTTCCTCTCCCATAGACTAATAGTAATCGGCGATTAATCGTCATCGAAGAACGTACATCGGCAAATTAATTCCCAAAATTGGAAATCGACTCAAAGACAATTAGCCGAATTGCTCATTACTACTCGTGACCCATTGTGCTTAACAACCTTGGACATAAGATTACCTCCAGAAGATCGTGTGAATTATGTTTAAGCTTTAGTATGTCAGTTGTATATATCAGCTGACATCCTTGCAGCATCAGTCCCAACCGGAGATTTTCATATATCCTAAGTATCAGAAAAGCATTTCGAAAAAATTCCTATATTCCCTTTGACAGCTTTTTTTGGTGTCTATAGAGTCTGCTGATATTGTGCTGTATTTGCATTACTATGCTGCCATGCCTGCGTACACCTATACTAATTTCTTTAACTCCTTCCTGATATTGGAGGTACCTGTAAGTCATAGTGGGAAGTGACCTCCCCCAAATGGGCTCGATCGCAGCAGCTAAGAGACAAACAGAAGGAGGAAGCTTTCTCTGTCCCCATTGGAGCACTCACTGTGCAATCGCGGACTCCGAAACACAAATCACAGAATTGCAAATTCTGTTCATCACGCAGCACATAAAATGGAATAAAAAGCGATCAAAAATTCACATAAACGCCCAAAGTGGTACCAATTAAAATGTCACTTTATCCTGCAAAAAAATCCCAAACCCTCATATAGCTCCGTAAACAAAAACATACAAAAAAGTTATTGCTAACAGAAAAAAAGTGATGCATATATATTGATTTACACAACTTTTTTTTTTTTTTTTTTAAAAGTGTTTCAACATAAAAAACAAAACAAAACCCAACCCTATATAAATTGGGTATTGTCGTAATCGTATCGACACAGAATAAAACTAATTATGCTGCATGGTGAGCGCTGTTAACCCCTTACCACCAGAGCCAGTTTTGGCCTCTCTCAAAGAGCCCCATTTTTTAAATCTGACATGTGTCACTTAATGTGAGGATAACTGTTTTACACTTTAACCTATCCATATGATTCAGAGATGGTTTTCTTTTGACACATTGTGCTTTAAGATAGTAAGAAATTTTGGTCCAAAAAGTCCTTGTTTATTTGTGAAAAATATCAAGGTATCATGAAAAATTTTAAAAATGTACTATTTTCAAACTTCAAAAATTTCTGTGTGTAAGACAGTTATTCAACTCAAAATACTTTATAACTAGCATCTACTGTAGGTTGGTATAATTTTCAATTTTTATCCGTTATTCACAAGAACATGTAGATATGATCAGGGAAAGGCAACTTAATATTGATTCCCCAGATTCTGCTGATTTCAGAGATATCCCATATGTGGCCCTATTGTGCTATTTGGCTCAACCACAAGCCACAGAATAGGAGGAGCACCTACTGGACTTTGGGGTCTCCTTTTCACTACGATTTTACTTAGGCGCCATTTCAGGTTTGCAGACACCATAAAGCGCTAAAACTTAATAAACACCCCTAAAAAGACCCCATATTGGAAACTACACCCATTAAGGAATATATCCAGGTGTGTAGTGAGCATATAGACTCCACAGGTGTTTCACAAATTTTTTGCGATAAGCTGTGAAAATGAAAATATTTTTTTTCCAACAATCTACAATTTTAGCTGAAAATGTTTAATTTTTAGAAGGAATCCTGGGAAAAAAAGCCTCCAACTTGTGTTATGCAATTTCTTCCAAGTTCAGCAATACCCTATATGTGGGTGTAAACTGCTGTTTGGGCATATGGCAGGGTGTACAAGGGAGGGAGTGCTCCTTGGAACGCAGATATTGGTGGTGCTAGGTCGCATTCGCAAGGCCTGAAAAGTACCAGAACAGGTGAAGCCTTCCAGAAGTTACCCCATGTTAGATTCAACACCCCTCAGGGATCTCATCTAAAGATGTATTGTGCATTTTGGGTGCACAGGTGTCCATAGTTTGTTTTGTTTTTTTTAGCATTGGGCCATGAAAATGGTGGGGGAAAAAACTCCGTTCCACCATTGTTTTTTGGGCTTCAATGTTACAGTGTTCACAGTGCAGTATAAGCGAGTGGATAACTTTACTTTGCGGGTCGGTACAATTGCAATGATATACATTTTATATAAGTTTTTTGGTGTTTTATTACTTTTACACAATAGAAATAGGTCTATAAAAAATTGTGTTTTTATTTTGCTTTATTCTGACAGCCATAACTATTTTCATTTTTCTGTATACGGAGCCAATTATGGGCTTGTTTTTTTGCGGGATGAGTTGACGTTTTTATTAGTAAAATTATTGGGGGCATATGACGCTTTTATCACTATATAGTAAGGTTTTTGTGAGGCATTTTAAACAAAATACAGCATTATTTTTAATTTTTTTACAGCGATCACCGTGCAGTATAATGACATGCTAGTTTTACTCAGCAGGTTGATATGATTATAGCGTATTGTCTATTTTTTATGTTTTACTGCTTTTAAACAATAAAAACACTTTTATTCAAAAAAGAAACACGTTTTTGCATCGCCATAGTCTGACAGCCATAACTTTTTTATTTTTCAGTGTACGGAGCTGTGTAGGGGTTTGGTTTTTTGCGGGATGAGTTGACGTTTTTATTGGTATAATGTTTTGGGGGAGGGAACATTATTCTCCCACAATACAAGTCACTGGTTAGACCACACATGGAATATTGTGTACAGTTTTGGGCACCAGTGCACAGGAAAGACAGTGTAGAGGTTGAACAGATACAAAGGCGGGCAACAAAAATAATAAAAGGACTGGGTGGACTGCAATACCCAGAAAGATTAGCAAGGTTAGGGTTATTTAGTTTAGAGAAAAGACGGCTTCGGGGGGGGGGGGGACATAATAAATATGTTTAAATATATTAAGGGCCAATATAGAGATCTCTCTCAAGATTTATTTATACCCAGGACTGTATCTAGAACAAGGGGGCATCCTCTACGTCTTGAGGAAACAAAGTTTCTACATAAACATAGAAAGGGATTCTTTACTGTTAGAGCGGTGAGACTGTGGAACTCTCTGCCAGAGGAAATTGTCATGGTGAATTCACTAACAGAGTTCAAGAAGGGCTTGGATGCATTTCTGGAGTGCGATAATATAACAAGTTATAGTGTCTAGGATTCTGGAGAAGGGTCTGGATACATTTCTAGATGTAATATAACAAGTTATAGTGACCAGGAATATGTAGAGGGGGTGTTGATCCAGGGATTTATTCCGATTGCCTGATTGGAGTTAGGAAGGAATTTTTTCCCTAACATGAGGACAATTGGCTTCTACCTCATGGGGGTTTTTGACTTCCTCTGGATCAACATTTTAACACTTTAGCAACACTTTAGCACAATAGGCTGAACTGGATGGACGTATGTCTTTTTTCGGTCTGACAAACTATGTAACTATGTAACAGTTAGTTTTAAATCCGTTTTTTGGAAGGCAGGGTGAAGAAAATACTGCAATCCTAGTAGTGTTTTTTATTTTTATATTTTTAAACAGCGCTCACCATGCAGTATCTTGGGCATCTCTGTAATCGTGTTGACCTGCTTAGTAGAGCTGGCATGTAATTCATACCACACGGTGACTGCTGTAAAAAAAAAAAAAAAAAAAAAAAAAGGCACTACCAGAATTGATTTATTTTGTTCAAAATGCCTCACAAAAACCTTAATAAAATGCGATTTAAGTGTCATATAAACCCCATGATACCAATAAAAACATCAACTCTTCCTGCAAAAAAGCCCCTACACAGCAAAATTTTTTTAAAAGTTTTTTTACGGTACCAAAACATAACGGAAACCCTACATGTTTGGTATTGGCGAATGCGTATCAACCTATAGAATACAGATAATTTTTACCGCAACCCGCAAATAAGTACTTTTTTTTCCCCACAATTTGTCCCACTTGGAATTTTTTTTTGCCGTTCCCCAGTATATTCTATGGTAATATGAATAACACCATTAGAAAGTACATCTTGTCCCGCAAAATAAAAGCCTTCATAAGTCTATGTAGGTGGAAAAATAAAAAGAGAGTTATGGCTCTGGGAAGGCGAGAAGGGAAAAATGAAAGGGTCAACAAAAAAAAAAAAAAAAAAAAAAAAAATCGCAAGATATTTAAGGGGTTAAGGATACAAATTGGGTAAAGCTGTAATCTTAACTTGACCCACAGAGTAAAACGAACGTCATTTATGCTGTAAGATGACCACTGTACAAAACACACACAACTAAAACTGTCCTTCATGCCAGCATGCCCTCCGAACAGATTAAAAAGTTATGGCTCATGGAACATGGCAACGCAAAAACGCATGATTATTTTTTTTTACCAAAAGTGTTTTTATTGTGTAAAAGCAGTAAAATATACATACACATAAAACTACTGTATATAGATTTGGTATTGCTGTATTGACCTGCAGGATAAAACTAATATGCCGTTTATAAAGGCACTGTATATCAGCGGAAAAAAAAAATACAACAGGATTGCTATATATTGTTCAGCCCACCTCCCTAAGTAATTGATAAAAAGTGGTCAGAGATATAAGAACCTCAATATTGTATCAATGAAAAAGGCTATAAAAAAAAAAAAAAAAAAAAGTCCTTATATAGCTCGTAGACTGCTCACTCGAGCCAATAAATTGTACAAATCAATGAGCTTTCAAAAAAGAATCCCAACATATCCATTGATGTTCATTGGTCATCTGCAGCAGGTTTTGAATTGTGCACGTAAACAAACCAACCTCAGGAACTACTGCATAAAATTAGCACAATTAAGCGACATTCTAGCATGCCTACCTCAGGGTTTGTTCACACGGTGGATCTGGACACCCAAAGCAGTGCCCAAAATGCTCAGAAAACTCCCATAGTTGATTTTCAATGTTTTCCGCACTTGTTTTCAGCACTGAAAAAGAAGCGACATGTCAATTCTTGATCCGTTTCACACATTAGTAAAACGGCCATAGGAATCGATGGGGATTGGATTTTCGCCACAGCAAAAACCTACTCTGCTCCCCATAATTTTTAACCCCATACTGTTGCTGCCTGTGATGTTTAACCCCTGTATTGTTCTGTTGATACCTTTAATGTTTAACCCCCATTCTGTTGCTCAGAGTTGGGGTAGGTCTATGATCACAGTATAGTATTAAATAAAATTGCGGCAAAAACTTCAAGTCTCAAAAACCTCGATGAAGCCTCGTCTGAAAACTGATGCATATATGAGGCGTTTTCAGATGAGAATTTGAAGCCGATTTGAACGCTGAAATAAGTCAGCCATGTGGAAATAACCTTCTGGTTCGAATATAATCTCTATTTTCACAATATTTGTAATATAACAGATTAATATACAGTTGAAACCTGAAGTTTTACATACACTATATAAAAAGACACACATGCATGTTTTTCTCACTAATCTGACATGAAATCAGAATAACCTTAGCCGTATTAGGTCCATTACCACAATTATTTATATTTGCCAGAATGAGAGAATGTAAGGCATTTTTATAACTTACTGCAAAGTCAAAAGCTTACATACATTTCATGAGCGTTTGGTAACATTGCCCTTAAACTGTATGACTTGGGTTAAACATTTTGGATATCCTTTCTCACAATAGTTGGTAGAAATTTTGGCCAACTCCTCCTGACAGAACTTGTGTAACCAAGACATGTCTGTAGGTCGCCTTGCTCGCACCTGCCTTTTCAGTTTTGCCCATAAATTTTCAATAGGATTGAGCGCAGGGCTTTGTGATGGCCACTACATAACATTGACTTGGTAATCCTTAAGCCAAAGGTTATCCTTTGTAACCAGTTTGGCAGTATGCTTCAGGTCATTGTTCATTTGAAAAAGCCATTTTCCACGCAAGCATTAACTTCCTGGCTTGAGATGTTGCTTAAAGGAGTTGTCTCATTACGAGCTTTCAGCCTGTCAGTGTCCCTGGTAAGTTGAACTGAGGGGCGTGCTAGCTTGTCTGTCTCTTCTGCTCCTCTCCCTCCCTTTTGCCCCTCCCCCACCACCCACGCAGCTCCGTAACTTCTATACAGGGGGGGGAGGGGGTTTGCTCTCAGAGTTCACCCTGTGTGTGCCTGCCTAGGTCTGTTGCTGGAGAGGGCTGATCTATGAGTGTAGAGAGGTCTGTTTAACTGTGTGTATGCTAATAGAGCAGAGGGGATGCATGTGTTCCTATATCCCTGCTTAGCTTACAAGTCTCCACATCTCCAGCAACAACAAGGGAAGTGTTACTATATTCAGGATGTCTCACTAATACCGGATAGCATATAGTTTTCACATGCCCCCTGATCTGTTTTTGATTAGTATCTTCACAGTTCCAAAGACATTTCATGATTATAGTATAAGACAGGGTCACTGCTGTCACATCTATCTGTGTAGAGAGCAGGAGGAAGCAGGCACACACAGGGTTAATCCAGGGAGCACAGACACGACGCCAGAGTCCTCCCGTCCCCCCCCCTGCACTACAGAAGCATTCTGTGGGGAGGGGCTCTCTGCTCCGACCTGTCTTCAAAGGTGATGAGTTTATTCAGACCTGGGCAGCCAGTAAGATAAGGATCAACAGGTCGGTACTATAGAGATCTGAGAAGCTGATGTAGTAATACTAACGGGCTAGCTCAAAATCAGTAGGACATTTGTAATGAACATATATTGCAAAGCTGCTTGTTTTTTAAAGATCTTTAGATTAAAACCCAATCATTGTAGCGAGACAACCCCTTTAAGTATTGCCACATGATCTTCTTTCCTCATGATGCCATCTATTTTGTGAGGTGCAGCAGTCCCTCCTGCAGCAAAACAACCCACACAACATGATACTGCCACCTCCATATTTCACAGTTTGGATAATGTTCTTAGGCTTCCAGCCTTCTTTTTTCCTCCAAACGTAATGGTGGTCACTATGGCCAAGCAATTCAATTTTAGTTTCGTTAGACCACAGGACATCTCCAAAAATTGAGGTCTTTGTTCCTCTAGTGCATTTGCAAACATTTATCTGGCTTTTGTGTGTTTCATTTGGAGTAATGTCTTCTTCCTGGCAGAGTGGCCATGTTGATACAGTACTCGTTTCACTGTGGATAATGACACAATCTTACCAGCTTCCACCAGCATCTTCACAAGGTCTTTTGCTTTTGGGTTGATTTGGACGTTGGACCAAAGCACTTTCATCTGAGACCCAGAACCTGTCTCCTTCCTGAGCGGTACGATGGCTGGACATTCCCATCTTGTTTGCACTTGCGTATAATTGTTTGTACAGATGAACAAGGCACCTTCAAGAATCTGGAAAATGCACCCAAGGATGAACCATACTTGTGCAAGTCCACAATTCTATTCCTGATATCTCGGCTGATTTCTTTAGACTTTCCCATGATATTACACACAGAAGCAGTGTGTTTCTGGTGCGCTATTAAAATATTTCCTAAGGAGTGTCTCTAACTCAGATGCTGCCAATAAATCAGAAGCTTCCAAAGACATGACCATCATATGGGCTGAAAGTTGTTGGCTCATGAGAGCATGGTGGCAGCTTTAGCAGGACATGTTATGAGTGTGCGCGCGCGGAAGGGGGAGTGGGCTTTATGTGGATTCTCTGATGGCTAATTGGTGAGCACCTGAATGGGGTGTTTACCTAACATGATATAAAAGGAAGTGAGCTCAGACCACATGTGATCGGACCTCTAAGCCTTGATAAAGCCAGGTTAGCTGGCGAAACATGTCGGCGAGGTCAGGCATGACGTTTTAAATTGTGATCTCTCACCTCTGTCTACAAGTGTCACCTGCTGCAGACGATGTCACAAGGGGGCCTTATTTGTTCTGTGTCTATGAGATTAGGGACGACTGCCCAAGTAGTTGGCTTGGGATCCCTTACTGAAGCTAGTACTTTGCTATAGATATAAGGCTCTCCTGTTAATAGGTGGGGTTCCACCAGACTTGATGATAGAAAGGGAGTTATTCCCTCTTTCAGAAGCAAAAAGGGTTAAATGATGAGGATAGAGATCAGGTTTTTAAATAGTGTGTATAGAGGTTAAGAGTTAGATATAATAAAAGTTACGTTTTAGTGTTTAATAGAGAACTGATAGAGTTTAAGTTTGCCTATGGCAAAATAGTAAATATAGTGATCAAAAGTCACTCTTTGTTCTCTTGCGAGATTCCCAATTTTTTGGAGATTATGTGATCATATGGGCTGTCCCAAATTGTTTAATAACATAGTATTCCTAGTGTATGTAAACCTTTGATTACAGAAAGTAATTAAAATGCCTTAAATTCTATCTCTCATTATTCAGGCTTTTGGCAAATATAAAATAATTTTGGTAATCCTAATTGACCTAAAATGGGTAAGGTTTATTCTGATTTCATGTCAGATAGTATGAAAAACATGCATAGGTGTCTTTTTATATAGTGTATGTAAACTTCTGGCTTAAACTGTATATATTCCACTTCTCACAGATAACATTTTACAGAACATTCCACTCAACAGGTGCCACAATGTGGCCAAAAGACCCGAGATATTTGACAACATAATTTCTCCAAATGCTGTTACAAATTAAGACAAGTATCACACTTGGTTACTCTGCACGTTTCTTTACCGATCCAGCCAGTCTGAACCTCTATGACAGAGCCCCATTTTTCAAATCTAACATGGTGTCACTTTATGTGAGAAAAACTTTTTGATACTTTCAACCTATCCATGTACTGTAATTCAGAGACTGTTTTCTCGTGACACATTGTGCTTTAAGGTTAAGAAATTTTGGTCCATACAGTTCGTTTGTGAAAAATTATTAAAAAATTTGTCATTTTCAAAGTTCAAAGATTTCTGTGTGCAAGACACTTATTCCACACAAAATAATTTATAACTAGCATATACTGTACATCTACTGTAGGTTGGCATAATTTTTTTTTTTAATGTCCATTTTTTATGACAATAAGGAGGCTTAGAAATTAGTAATAAGTTTTCACAATTTCAAGAAAATTTGCAACATAGATTTCCTGGACTAGTCCAGTTCTGACATGGCTTTGAGGGGCCTGTATGTTAGCTACCCCCATAAAAGAAACCACCCTCCAAAGTATTTAAAACAGTGTTTAGCAAGTTTGTTAACTCATTCATTAGGTATTTCACAGGAATAAAAGGGGTTTTGCCACGATGTAATGTTGACGTGGGATCCTCCAAAAATGGGTTTTTAATCAGTTTTCTAAATATATGGGATTACAAAAATTGCAGTCTGAGAGATCTACAGCCTTCCTTACATGCCCTTGGTTACTTCAAAGCTTCTATTAGATACGACCTGACAAGAGCTGCTGGCCGGGCTTGCGCAGATCACACTTATCTGAGGAGACTGAGCTGCAGAAGTTTTTAAGGCACTGGGTAGCAATATGTTTTCTTTTGTATACAGAAAAAACTAGTTGTAGTGCGATTAGATTCCTGCTTTATCTGATGACAGAGAACATGAAGAAGCTTTCAAGCTGCTGTGTAGAAAAGCTGTTGTCTTTTGTACACAGAAGCCAAAAGTTATAGTTTGATTATTTGAGTGAACATGTCACAGGATGCAGCTTTGTGCTCTGGCTGTGTGCGTCTCTCTCTCTTTCAGCTCCGTGATTTGTTTACATTAGCTTCTTAGCAGATAAGGCTCCTCCTGACAGTGCAGTCTGAGGTTGTGTCTTGCTGTATTGAGAATCCACTCTTGTACTGTTTATTATTTTTCTTAAGTTTTGAGACGCTCCCTTGGATTCCTCACTGGCCCCACCCTCTCTCCCCTGCAGCTTCATGACTCCTTGCCTGCCAATACACACATCCCTGCCCCTCCTCTTAACTGCCTTTCCTTTGCATGTGCACAACCTGGGCAGGACAAAATGTTCCTGCTCGTATACTGAGAATCACCTTGTAAGCATATGTAATACCGCCCTTACTTAAACCGTGCACAGCCACAGTCACCAGGATCGTACACTGGCCTCTACCGACCTTCTCTCCCCTGCACTTTTCATGACTCCTTGCCTCCAATACACAATCCTGCCCCTCCTCTTAATGCCTTTCATTTGATGTGCACAACCTGAGGAGGACAGAATGCTTTCCTGACAGTAAACAAATCACGTTGCTAAGCATATGAAACAGCGTTCTCTAAACGTAGCACTTTGCATGTAACCAAGGACGTACATCCTTAGATTTTGGTCCCCACATTTTCAATACTTGTAGTGAGACAACCCCTTTAAGGAATATATACAGAAATGTAGTGAGTATATGAACCCCTCAGGTGTTTCACACATTTTTTTTTAGCATTCAGTTGTGAAAAATCAAAATTTTATTCCCAACAATCTTAGCCGAATATAAAAAAAAAAAAAAAAAAAAACACACCACAAAATATTTCATCCAAGTTCAGCAATACCCTATATGTAGGTGTATACTGCAGTTTTGGTGCATGGCAGGACTTCCAAAGGAGAGAGCGCTATTTTGCTTCTGGAACGCAGATTTGGGTGGGTGCCATTTGCAAAGGCCCCAAAGTAACAGAACAGGAGAAACCTTCCAGAAGTCACCCAATCTTGAATTCAACACCCCTCATGAATCTCATCTAGGGGTGCATTGTGAATTTTGGGCGCACAGGTGGTCATAGTTTTTTTTTTTTTTTTTTTGCGTTGGCCCGTGAAAATGGGGGAAGAGAAATGCAGTTCCACCCTTGGTTTTTTTGGACTTCATGTTTACAGCGTTTGCCAAGCGGTATAAATGACATAACTTTATTATGCGGCTCAATACAATTACTACAATATCAATTTTCTATAGATTGTGGTCCTAGTGCACTATTTGGCTCAACCACAAGCCTCAGAGTAGGATGAGCACAACTTGACTCCGGGGTCTCATTTTCAATATGATTTTATTTAGGTGCCATTTCAGATGTGGACACCCTAAGGTGCTAAAACTTAATAAACACGCCTTAAAAGACCTCATATTGGAAACTACACCTATTAAGGAATATATCCGGGGGTGCAGTGAGTATATCAACCCCACAGGTGTCTCACACCTGTGAAAGTGAAAAAAAAATGTTCAATTTTTACATGGAATCCTGAAAAAAAAAAAAAAAAAAAAAAAGGCACCCCAAACTTTGTTATGAAATTTCTTCCAAGCTCAGCAGTACCCTATATAGGAGTTTAAACTACTGTTTGGCCGCATGGCAGGGCGTACAAGGGAGGGAGCGCGATTTGGCTTTTAGAACGCAGATTTTGGTGGGCGTCATGTCAAATTTAGGGTATGTTCAGACGACGCCTTGGATCCGCTTTTGGATACGTTTTTTATACCAGAAGAGAAACTGCATCCAAAAAACGTATCCAAAAACGCAACAACTGATTCTTTTTTGCATGCGTTTTTAAATGTATACACACAGTATACACTACATAAAATGCAGGGAAAGAACTTGAGACTATTCACAAATGATAACATCCACAGAGGTTGTAGTTTGAAAAGATAGAATCTTTAATGTACTGCACTAAATCAGCCCCTAGTGGTCTCATTTGATGTAGAAGAACTGTTTAAACTTTAGTAACCTAATGAGCTACATTTTCACTTACAGTGGAAAGTGGTTTAATTGTAATGTAAGAGGAAATCCAATAGAGTAGGGGTGTCAAACTGCGGCCCTCCAAATGCATGATGGGAGTTGTAGTTTCCCAACAGCTGGAGGGCCGCAGTTTGACACCCCTGCAATAGAGAGTGCTCACAGCAGTCTACATGTGTTTCAGAGAAAATCCAATAGAGGGCGCTTCCATTATTTTACATGTGTTTAATCTTATAAATCACCTTTTTATATGTTTTGAATTATGCAAAAGCAGTTTAGTATAGAATGGGTGTTTATAGAAATGAGACGTTTTTAATAATTTATAAATGTTTTAGATAAATAGTTTATTATAGAATGTTGAGTGGTTGCAGTAAAATACTAAAACAACTCAAAATTATGTATGGAATGTATGGAAATGAACTTATATTATTAAGTCGGCTTTTACATAGGATGTTGTCATTTTGGAATAATAAAATTTTGATACAAGTTTAAAAATAATCCTGGAGTGCGGCCTACTTCTCTTCATTGGTCTACTATTTTGGCCTACAACCACGGGTGGACCACGAGTGCCGAGGACATATCTTTGTATATTGGAATCTTTTTTTTGTCTTCTGAGCACCAAGGCAATGGCACAGAGCTTTGTTTAAGATGATGCTATGGCTCAAGATAGAATATCAAGAACACAACTACCTAATGATTTTTTACATGTCTCACATCAAGAATTTAAGACAAGAGATTATGAACATCTTCGGAAGAAGTTAATGACGAATCAATTACAGTGTAGCACTCTAACTGAATACTATAAAAAAATAAATCGGATACCACGGGAACCACAATGTAATTTGCGACCAACGCTATTTCAAGAGGACTCTGAATTTCAATTGAAGTTCGAAGGAATATTCAACAAATGTTCCTTTGATATCATTTTGTTGAATATTGAGTTTTTGCAAAAATCTCCGAGTTGAATGATAAAAATCAAATGTATAGAGGAACAGTTTTTAACAACTACTCCGAGTGAGGAATGGAATAATATAAAAGAGAGGGTAGGAAAAACGATTGATGATCAGTAGAAATACATTGAATCGAATAAATGAAAAAAAATTTCAAGGGTTTAGAGGATCATCAATTGAAAAGAGTTTATAGATGGCAATGGGATAAAACACAGTTATGGTGACTAGTATATGTACTCTTCCCATGACATTATCATCCTCTGAAAGTGATCACTCCATTTCCTCTTATAGGGACAGAGTTTTTTAGGGCCAGGCCAAGGCCGAACAAAGGAACCAGACAAAGAAAACGACGAGCAGAGGGGGGAGGAAGATATCAAACAGGACCAAGCCTTCAAACCTAGTCCCAGGTAATGATAACTCACTAGAAGTGAATATTTCTAGAGTTAACCTATCACCATCAGAAATGACACTCTTACAAAAGGGTCTTTTAGCCCTACTTGTCCGTTAAATACCTTCCTTCTCGAACAGGAATTACAAAGATTCTTCTGTTCGGTACGCTTGAAAGCGCAATTTTGCGATAAGACTGATATTGCAATATCAGATGATAATAGGTTATCTTTAAAATATCTGGGGTTATCCACTAAAAGTAAATATATGCCACCTAGGAACAACCATAGCGCGGAGACTTAGATAATGCTTACCCAAAGGGAAATTCAATAGATTTTATTGGATGTCCAACAAGGTAAATTGAGGGCTGCTTCCAATATGACCAAGAAAGAACAACTAGCATTATAATCTTTACAGAATAATCCAAGTATAACGATCAAACCGGCTGATAAGGGCGGAGCGATCGTTATAATGGATAGAGACGTATATCTTCAGGTGATTAGGAATCAGCTCTTGGATAGTGACACCTATGAAAAGGTGTCTTGTAATCCATAACGGAGGATCGAGATGCGGATCAGAGCGACATTACTAAGATATGTAGAAATGGGTATCACTGACTGTTCTACTAGCAACTATTTGATCAAACAAAATCCAATTATTTCGGTACTGTATATACTACCAAAGATCCATAAAAGACTCAATAACCCCCCAGGACGCCCAATTGTAGCATCAGTGTCAATACTTGGCCATCTATCTTGATAGGGTCTTGTCGCCTCTGATCCGTCATACTCGATCCTTCTTTCTGAATGCTTCAGATGTCCTCCATAAACTTAAGACCATTTAATCTCTGGAGACGGATAGTTTTCTATTGACATTAAATGTCAATAGTTTATATACGTCTATTGACCATGAGAAAGGCATGAAAGCCACAAAAAAATCTGTTACAAAAATGGCCTAATTTGGACTGCCAACAAAAACATTTCTGTCTATAACTACTTTGTATAATCTTGGAGGAAAATTTCTTCCTTCTTGGTGACAAATTTTATAGACAGAGAAGAGGAACAGCCATGGGTTCGAACATGGACCCTCCCCCCCATATGCAAATGCCTATATGGCGGAAGTTGAGAAATCAAACATATATACGCATCCTTCATTCCAACAGTATGCAAAAGTGTGGTTACGCTTTATTGATGATGTATTTTACATTGGGGGGGGGGGCCGAATCCACTATTCATGGTTTTTTGGAATTTTTGAACGGTACATACCCCGAGTAGGGCTTTACCTTACATTTCAATAAAGTTCAGGTGAGTTTCTTGGACACATTAATAACTAAGGACTCAGATGGTCAATTATACATTGACTTATATAAAAAATCAACAGATAGAAGCAGCTTGCTTGAATATAGGAGCAATCACCCTAGGTCAGTTAAAAAAGCCCTACCAAGATCGCAATTCAAGAGAATTGTTTCCGATGATAGCATTCGTAATATTCAACTCAATGAGATGTCGAATAAATTTAAACAAAGAGGATATCCAGATCTATTATTGGAGACAGAAAAATTAAAAATAGGGACTCCTGGACATGTTCAAAAATAAAAATACAAAACGGATAGCCTGTGTAACTACTTTTCATCCATTTGTTACCAAATTACAGGGTGCCATCTGAAAAAATTGGCCATTACTAGGTCAGGAATATCACAAAATTGAGGAGTTTACATCACCTCCTCTAAGCTGCTACAACAGATCACCCAATCTAAAGGATAAAATTGATTGTGCAGATATAGGCAGCTTGATGAAGGTTCCACAACAAACCTTTTTACACACTTGTAGACAAGGTACTTATCAGTGTTAAAATTGTTCACAATTTTCAAATGTCAAAGGTGAGTTTGTGACACCCTCATACGGGCAAGAAAATTAAGATAAAACAATTTCTTACTCGCAATTCAAGATTTGTAGTATATGTTATCAAGTGTCTGTGCGGTCTTGCAAACGTTGGGGAGACTACCCAGCGTGTGCGGGACCGCATTGCAAAGCATAAGTCCACCATTAGGCAAAAAGAATTGTTGCTACTTATTCCAGCACACTTCAATGAAAAAAATCATAATGTCTTAACCACCACGACGAGGGGGTGACGGATCAAACTATTAAAACAACGGGGATCCTATTGGATTTACCATTTAGATACTTTATTTGTCTGAAGAGGGATTTTGGGATCAATTTGTAATGAATTCATTGTGAGGTTCCTGACCACTCCACGTGTATTTTCAATAGGGTGGTTGTAAAAATAAAAATTGTTGTGTTGATATACATCCATTTCTTGAAATATATATAGGCTAGTATAACTGTAGGGAATATGTTCTTAAATAGTGTAATCGAATCAACAATATGACTAGGTGCATCGGAAATTAAATAAAAGTGGGACTTGATAGATGCATATATAATAGAAGTTTTTATTTAAAAAAAATGTATATTACATTTACAATATATTCAAGAAATCTAGTTCTTCCATCATTGTATTGTGGTTTGATTATAACGAATGGAAGGATTTTTTATATATATATATATTTATCATCTGGTAAAATATATACTTACTACAATAACTAAGGGACTTATTTTGCAAAAACAGCAATCCTAGTGAAGTGATAAAATGGAGAGGGTCGCTGTTGGAATGACGCATGCGCTTTGATGTACTTGAGACTGGGAGCCACGTAATAACTGTTGGCATGTACTGCGCATGCGGAGTTTGTCCCTATTCAGTGCCGACTTCAAGCATGATAATACACGCAGACTGGTAGGTAACACAAACATATCTTGACCATATGCATTTACTTGCACTTGTTTTGTATACAATTTAATGGATCTTTACATCTTGTGATGGCTATTTAAAGCTAGGAATAGATCGTGGGCTATAAAGATACATTAGTTTGACTATTGCATATTCTTTTGAATACAAAGTGTAATGGTGACATCTAGTGGATAGTTTTTGTATTACACCCCTTACAATGTATCACAAGGCATTATGGGAAAGGGGCTGAGAAGCCCACACTGCCCTCTGTTGGATGTACCTAATCCTCAATTTGCCAGTATCTCTCATCTGCAGACAATGCTGTTTCAGGATTTTTGTCCCTCATAAGTGCAGAGCAGAGTGATACTAGCTGGCTGTGTGGGAGGCATTAAGTGGCTCAGGAAGGGGAACATCTCTCCTTAAGGAGAGCACCAAACGAACAGCATGTAGAGATTTGTTTTGCCTTTTCGCACTCTACTAAGCATCTGCATATCACAAGGCATTATGGGAAAGGGGCCGAGAAGCCCACAGTGCCCTCTGTTGGAAACAGTGTTGTCTGCAGATGAGAGATACTGGCTTGGCTAAAATCCTTTTTGCTTTCTCAAGACCTAGTAGGTCAAAAGCAAATTGAGGATTTGTTACATCCAACAGAGGGCACTGTGGGCTTCTTAGCCCCTTTCCCATAATGCCTTGTGATATGCAGATGCTTAGTAGAGTGCGAAAAGGAAAAGAAACAAATCTCTACACACCGTTCGGTGCTCTCCTTAAGAGATGTTCCCCTTCCTGAACCCCTTACAATGATGAGAGGATTTTTTGTAAAGATTGTTTGTAAAGATGCAGTACCTCTCTCTCTCTTTCCTTTGATATCTATAACATTTGATGAATATATGTTGAATCTGATTGAGCTGGATGACAGTAACAACTATAATAATGAATCAATATGTTGAAATTAATGGAGATTTGAAGGATTGATTGACGGGACAGTTGTATCTGCACTGATATAGCGAGATGAATGAGAGTATTGTAATCTGATCATTGGTATAATTATGTTTAGGGAGCTCTCATTATTAACATTTTGCTCTTGTTTTGTCATTGCAATTAGTTCCAATAAAAAGAATTGTACAAGTAAGAAAGAATAATGTACAAAAGAGTGACAGGTGTAGATATAAATGTACTAACACATATTGTTTTTAAATTACTAACTTTTCTTTTTATCTAATCTTTTTTCTTAGAGATTCTATAGAAAAAGGTCTCTCCTTCAGACCAAAACATCTGTTATTAGAATCTATAGAATGTATGGAAATGAATTTCTATTATGAAGTCGGCTTTTACATAGGATGTTGTCATTTTGGAATAATTTTGATACAAGTTTAAAAATAATCCTGGAGTACGGCCTACCTTCATTGGTCTACTATTTTGGCCTGCACCCACAGGTGGACCACGAGTGTCGAGGACACATATATATATTATATATATATGCATACACACACACACATACATATATACACACACAAACACACACACAAGTTTACAGTTTTAATTCTTAGTGATGGACTTTCAACTGTTTTTTTTTTCTTGGCAATGTTCCTTCACTAATTTTTTTAGAAGCTTAAAATAACTGAATAAATTATCGATTTTTTTTCAGAATACAAAGTATTAGTGACAGACGTTTAGTTTGTTTTACTACGCTAACTTTTTATAAAAAAAAAATTTTTATTTTTTTTTTAAAAAAAAAGGTAAATGTCGTACACGTTAAAGAGGTACAGGTTTTTTTTTTTTGTTTTTTTTTCATAACGCACCCATAATTATATCACAAAGACTGTATTCAGCCAAGAAGGCATATGCCCTTCTGACTCCAAAAAGTGATTTGACCAGTAATTCACAATATGAATTTATTGCCTTCATCTTGTCCTTCGAATGCTCCTCCAGTTATGAGAAACCCCTGCAAAGAAGTCCTTATAGATCAGATGAGCCATCCATCCCCCAAACAAGTGACCCCATATGGACTTCTAACCCAGAAAACTTTGAGCCTCAAATTCCAGAATTTTTAGCCCGCCCAAGAGTCCTTTTTTGACACTACAGACCTCACAGAAATTACTTTTAAAAAGTTTTTCCCTCTGGGTTTTGTAATTATTAGTTGGGGGGCCCAAACCTTTCTTTCACCCACATTTTATCCCCAAACCCCACATCATAACCTGGACCCGAAAGGGGGAAACCGTATTGTCCCAAAACACTTTTTTCCCAAAAAAACCCACTATAAAAAAGGAAGGACCCAAAAAAGGTACAAAGAGTTAAAAAAGGAGATCAAAAAGGACACAACATACTGTTGTCAAATCTGCCCTGGTGAACCTCTTCTATTCATAAAAGAATGCTGTAAACTATACCAAACATCCATGGATTATTAGTTTAAGCATCCTTTTACCCTTTTATTATAGCAACTTTTCCTGATGGACCAGATCTAAGGCAGATTTTATAGTCCAGCAACATGGAATTTAAAAAAAATGTCATTCTAATTTTTCCCCATTTGACCCAGATTATCTGAAATAAAGTTTTGAAACACCGTCCGTTAAAATTTTAATGACGACTCAATCAAAATGCAACTCCCAGACAATTGGGGGGTATTAACATCCACAAAACGAAAAAAAATCAGCCTGTATCCTTAGGCACGAATGACTGGATCAAAGGTACCCGGGTTTTTTTCCAACACAAACTAAGCATGATACCTCACCCTGGGGCTTATCAGCGCTGTTACACACCTTTGCAAACATAACCCCCAGATAAAATCCTGTCTACTCTTACTTATACATAGCGACTTGGAAAGATTTGCCGTAATTTTTTTAAATTGCCAGCGATGTTAGCAAACAATGCCCTTGTTGGACACCCCAAAATTTCCCCAGGGACTACATAAGGACACATGAGTCAGGGAGGACACAGGGGATCACTAGGTGGACACCTTTTAAACCAGACAGGGGGGTCTTACCCAACCCCCTACTCACCCCCATCCCAGGGCCCCAGCCCACTTTTCCCTTACATAGGGAGGCCCCCCGCTTCCTAAAGGGCAGGTATTGCAGGGGCAACCGGGAATTCCCTACAAACCCCTTTTGATGCCACATTCACCCTACCCCCCAAAAAATTACCTCACCAGAATTTATGAAAAGCTGGGGACCCAGCTTTTCAAATGACAAAATTTGACCTTTCTCTCGTTGGAACATGCGTTTCCTGCCCAAGACATATCCTTCTTTTTTGGGGGGTTTGGAAAAAATTTACAGAGCCTTTTAAACGAAATGGAGAAAAACCATTTTAGGTTTATTCATCACCCCAAATTTATGGCTTTCAAACCCGCCCACACCCAAACGCCCCTCAACTAAGACAGCCTCCCCTTTAATGCTCACGTCCAAGTCAGACCTTTTACAGGAAGTCAATTCCCGACTCCCTTTCTTTCTGTCCAGTTACATACTATTATCACCCAAAAAAATGGGATTTCTCACCCCCCTTACCCGAAGATTTTTCTGTTCCACGATTTCTCAAATGTTGATAATTCCACAAACTTTTACACATTCTCTACTACTGCCAAAAAGTCCTCCTTTAAACACTGGTTGGAATCTAAAACACCAAAGTAGGGGAGGGGGGTATTAATAAAACATTATCACATAGGACGAATAGAGGGGGGAACTGGCCAAAGAGCTCGACAGAAAAGTTTTTCGAATTTGGCCCCCTTTTTTTAACAAACTTTTTGAGTCCGATAGAAAAAGAATGTAACTTCCTTTCCTCTCACAAAATGACCTAGAGGGGGAATTAACTGGGGCCCCCGAAGTTTGGGGTATATCAAACACTTTTAAAAGCAGGGGGTATGTCACCACATCATGCCCTGAGAGCAAAATAAAAGGTGAAAAAGGTAAATGTACTAAATTTCTTGATACAGGGGTTATGCATTTTTCCTCCGATTGGGGGGTTTGATTTTTTTTGATTTATCACATGGGCCTTTGTTGTTTGAATTGTTTTTTGTATTGTTTGATTTTTAGGGAATATTTTGCAAAAATTTCAGATGCAATAAAATTTTAAAACCTATTGGAATCTGTATACCCTTGTAATGGAAATGAAGAGGTCAACAGGGGGTGGGCCCAAAAGTTTACTGGCTTCTGGAGTCCGCCCAGTCAATCGGGGAAATGGGCACCACTGGGGGAGTTATCTCTTCGCCTACACGGCCCGGTGCTGAGTCTTTAAAAATTTTTCATCAAAATTACCCAAATCTTTGGAGTACGATTTGTTTTTTTCATTTTGCCCCTGTATGGTTTATAAAAAGTTATTTCAGATACGTAATAACACTTCAAAATATGTGAAAACTTTCAATAAACACACATAATAAAAAAAAAACACAATTTTAATGACACCACTTTTTGAGGGATGTACGTTCTAAAATGGGGTGAGATGTGGGCGTTTCATAAATTGAGTTCACATCACAGCATGTGCAATTGTCAGCTAATGCTGTGTGCTTCCCTAATTTAGGTGTGGGGAACACAAGGCCCCTATGTCCCACTAAAATACTATGATGACATGCAAGGTGTTTCTAAAGTTAAAAGACATGGCAGAAAAATTAGAGATGTAATTTTCCACTTTCACACAAGATGCACAGATTGTATTGTGCAGAAGTGTTGCATAAATACAGAAGTTATTTTTGCCTTATACCTCTAAAGGCATAATTTGACAAACCCCATTATTATCAATAAGGGCCACTGGGAGCTATTGGTGTAATCATGAAACGAATCTAGTACTGCAGAAAAACTAAAACCACCATGAAGATGTGAACCACGCCTAAGGGCGCCGCCCCACGGCACAGGATAAATACCGGCCGGTTTATCCTACCGGTATTTGCATGTTCTTTGTGCCCTGCACATGGCCGTAGGGGGATGGCTTTTCTCCGCGATGAGCGGAGAAAGGCCCTCCCCCCCTTGACATGTTCATATTCCGTACGAAAACCGGACGGAAGAATGAACATGTAGAATGTTTTTCGGGTGGAAAACCCGTGCAGTGGTGATTGCTGCATGGGTTTTCAATAGCGGCCTGTGTAAAAGTTCTGAACCGTCTGAAAAAACAGCCGCAATCTGGTGCTGTGGGGACATGGCCTTAGTTGGCTATGTCTCTTCTGTCAAATCACATTGCCTCTCTGAAGCACATTATTGTTTGGAGCAGACGTTGAAAAAAAAAATAATGACGCAGGAAAGCTAGACTATGATATCAAATATTATTATCCTTCCCCCCACAGCGCTGCAGGAACCACTTAACTAAATTTTAGATTTTAATAACTTTACAAACGAGTCACCCCATGTGCATAAAAAAAAAAAAAAAAAAAAGATTAATACCTTTTTCAGCTGTCCTCTACAATAAATTCCATAGCAGTACATTATACCACAGGGCAGATGGGGGGAGGGGGGGGGGGGGGCGGAAAAACTCAAAATAAGGTCTGCCTGTTCTGATGGTGGATGCTGCCAAAATTGGACTATAAATATACACACACACACACACATTGTGGATGGATAGATAGATCCTTGCGAAAGTATTCGGCCCCCTTGAACTTTTCAACCTTTAAGATATAAAATTTTTATTTTTTTGTGAAGAATCAACAAGTGGGACCAATGTGAAGTGGAACGAAATTTATTGGATATTTTAAACTTCTGTAAAAAAATAAATAACTGAAAAGTGGGCGTGCAATATTGTTCACCCCTTTACTTTCAGTGAGAAAACCACTCCAAATTTCAGTGAAAAATCTCTGAATGACCCAAATGTTTCCAAAAAAACTTTTATAAATAAAATCCACCTGTGGTAATCAAGTCTCCGTATAAATGCACCGCTCTGTGATAGTCTCAGCAATTTTCACCACAGCTTTTTTGCCGGCGTAATTGGGGGGACAGTTTTTCGCCACAATTACCCCCCCCGCTGCCGGCCGGGGGCGGGGGAAGGCCGGCTGCTCCCCCCCCATAGACATCATTACCACGGCCGATCCGCCGGGATAAAGCATTTTTCCTCCCCCCGGGCGAGTCCTGGGGGGGAAGGGGAAACAATCCTATTTCTCTATGAAATGTGGTTTCCCGTAATGACAGGGACGATTTCACCCATTGGAGCCAATACGGCTGAAACCTCCCCAAATCAGCCGTGTAAACGAGGCCTCAGGGTTCTTTTTAAAAAGCGCAGAGAGCATCATGAAGACCAAGAACACCAGGCAGGCCCCTAAACTGTTGTGGAGAATTTTTATAAAGCGGGATTTGATCAAAAAAGAATTTCCCCAACTTTAAACACCCAAGGAGCACTTGCAAGCGATCAATTGAAATGGAAGGCGTACAGCCCACTGAAAAAACTACAAGACCCAGCCTTTCCCCTTAAAACTTCATCTCAAAAAAGGGAGAAGACTGATCAGAGATGCACCCAAAAGGGGCCCATGATCACTCGGATAACTGCGAGATCTACAGCTGGGGGGGAAAGTCTGTCCAACACAACAATCAGTCGTATTTTCCCAAAAAATCGGGCCCTTTGATGGAAATGGCAAGAAAAACCCATTCTCAAAGATATTCAAAAAAAGTCTTTTTTAAAAGTTTACCACAAGCCACCTGGGAACCATCAACAGTGGAAGAAGTGCTCTCTCAATAAACCAAAATAAAACTGTTTGGCCACAACAAAAGATATTTTTGGCGTAAAACAACCAGCTCATTACCCTGAACAAAAACCGCCCCCATTGTCAAACACGGGGTGGCAGCATCATGGTTTGGGCCCCCGCTTTTCTACAGGGGGGACAGGGAAGATGGTTAAAATTTATGGGAAGATGTAGGGAGCCAAAAACAGGAACTTTTTGGAAAAAACCTTTGGGAGTCTGCAAAAGACCTGAGATTGGGGAGGGAGATTTATTTTCCCAAACAAGCAATGATCCCAAACAAAGAAAAATCTAAATGGAAGGTTCACAAATAAACGACCCAGGTGTTAAAGGGCCCAAAGTCAAAGTCCAACCCGATCCAAATCAAAATCTGTGGAAAGAGCTAAAAACGCTGTTCACAAACGCCTCCACCCAAACCTCATTAGCTCGAGCTTTTTTTTCCAAGGAGAAAGGGTAAAATTCATCCTCAGTGCAAAACTGAAACATCACCAAGCGAATTGCAGCTTAAAATGCAGCAAAAGTTTGGCCGCAAGTATTAACTAAGGGGCCGAATAATTTTTTCACGCTCCACTTTTTATTTTTTATTTTTTACAAAAGTTTAAAATACCCAAAAATTTCGTTCCCCTTTTAAAGGTCCCCCCTTGTTGATTCTTCACAAAAATTTTAGTTTCATTCTTTTCGTTTGAAGCCTGAAATGTGGCAAAAATTGAAGAGTTCAACTTTCCAAGGGCCCGTGTGTATATTTATAAATATAAAAAAAAAAACACAACAACACACACACCACGATGAGAATTACAGAAAGAGCCCAAAAAACTAATTCACCGTCTCCCAAGTTCCCACAAAGTGGGAACAACAGTTTTCCCAAATTTGATCTTATCTACTCTGATTTCATATAAATAATGTTGTACATTAATTTGTCTTGAAATAAACCAGACTGATCACCTGCAGTGGTTTCCGGGACACAGAGTAACTTAAAATACTTTTTTTGTTTTTGTTTTTTTTGTTAAATCACACTGTGATAATTTTTGGGCCTCCAATGGTCTTTTCTGACTTTTAAAAGGTAGACTATTCAAATAACTAAAATTATAAATAGCATGCAATACATATAGACACAAAAAATTATAAATACCCTCCTTTTCCACAACAAAGCTCTTATCTAATTACCCAAATTTAGACAAGCTCATAAATTTATGGCATGTTACAAGATATTCAACAAGATGATAGATGCAGGCCCAATTTGAAGGAGCTGTGAAAAACTGGGAAGCATGGCGAGAACTGTCCTACAGTATATCCAAGGTTCAGACACTAATAAATGTATAGAAAAAGCAGTTCCAACCAGATCCCCCATTTTAGATAATAAAGAAACCAAGATCCCTTAGGATATGTTTACATGGTGTCTTGTATACGTTTTGGCAATACGTAAAACGTATTGTGTTAAACACATCCAAAAACGTACCACAGATTGTGGTACATATTTGGATACGGTTTCTGGACTGCAAAAAAGTACCCCTATTGTTTCAATGAGTAAAACGGATCAAGAATTGACATGTCAATTCTTGATCCGTTTTACGTGGTCACACTTGAATGTTGTTGAATGTTTTGGGGTCCATTTTTCAGTAGATAAAACATGCCCAGGAGTGTATTTTACAAATGCTGTGTGAACATACCCTTAGACTTACCGACTACACTAGGGACCTCCCAGTTAGTTTTTATAGCGCACAAAAAGAATAACTAAAGAAACAGAAGCTTTACACAGGGCTGCTGATCCTTCAATGTGAGAGAGGGACTCCAACCATACTAATTATTAAAGGGGTTGTCCAGCCCATACAAATTATTGTTCAGTAAAAGCCAGGGTGGGTACTTGCCTTCAGGTCTCCTGCCACTCCACACCTTCCAGAGACCCACGTCTTTTGACCATGTCCACACGGCACTGGATTCTCATCCGATTTCCAGAAGATTCAGTATTTTGAATCAGCCAAAAACCCGACTGTACCCAGCACTGTGTAAACTTCAGGGCTGTGGAGTCGGAGCCCATTTTGTAGGAGTCGGAGTTGGTAAAAAATGGACCGACTCCGACTCCCAAAATATATAATAAATTGTTCCAGTTAGTTCAATGCAGAGACAAGAGCAAGAGGAATTGAGCCCGGCCAGTGCTGCTGCTCCCAGTTCTTCAGCCTCATCACGCGGAGTGTAATTGATGACACGAAGCAGGCAAAACGCTGCCACAGGGGAAAAGATTCCGTTCCCATAGCAAACAGATTGACCAGATTTCAGCAACATTTTTCACTTCATATTTACAATTTAAAGTTTTTGTGTTCTAAAGTTATATCATATAAATATATTTTACATCGAAAAGCAAAAGGGTAAGAATGTTTTTGAACCTTTGACTTTCAGGCTCCACATCTCACCATCCATGTGAGGCTCCCATCATTTTATAGACAATCATCTTGGCTATTTTATACATAACTTTTACCTTCAACTATTTAGCATCTACTTAGTTCTGCAGATTCTTATCATGTAACTGCATTGTTACTGTTTTGCTCCTGGTGGTGGGACAAATTAGAACCTGTTCTCACATTCCCTAATAGCTCAGTGTGTTATTAGGCTGATTCCCAAGCGATAGGTCACTGGTTTGAGCAGCCATGAAGAAGATTTCCCAAGAAAAGAGAAGCAGCATCATCCAGGTCATCGATAGCGTCTCTGGGCCAAGAAAATTGCCAAACTGCATCATGCGAGGCCCTGACAGCTGGAAGAATACAAAATGAAGTCCGTCCATTCATTCAAAAGCCAAGAGGCGACGTCCAGGCAAAACAAGTCGGCTCATCACAAGGTCGATCAGTTCTAATGCAATAGACACGGCAGTGGAGGATGCTCGTAGGCTTCGTAAGAGTGAGATCAGACATCCATGCAAGCACCGGGCAACACGCATTACACAGGTCTGGAATGATGCCCGAAAAAAGGTGAAGAAGCCTCGACTTCAATCTCGTCATAAGAAGCACCAGCAAAGAGTTTGCAAAAAAGTATGAAAAATGTAAGCTTGGAAACAGGTGATTTGGAGCGATAAGATGAAAGTCAATAGACCGGGCTCTAATGGAGGCAATGGATTTGGAAGAATCAAGGGAAAAGGGGGCTAATGGATCGAGAAACTGGAAGAACTGTCAGGTTCGGTGGAAGAAGCCTGAGGATATGGGGATGTTTCACAGCCAAAGATGTTGGAGACTTGACTAGTACCGATGGAGGCCTCAATGCTGAGTTATATGTGAGTGTCCTACAAGATGAGTTACTACATACACTCCAGTACTATGGGGATGAAAAGGACAACATAGTGTTCCAGCAGGACAACGACCTGAAGCAGACGTCAAGGTTGGAAAAGGAATGGTTCAATGACAATGAGGTAGAGTTGCTGTATTGGCCTCTATAGTCTCCAGACCTCAACCCAATCCAACACTTGTGGGTAGAGTTGAAGAAAATGCTGTATTCATACCCAAATCCAATCTGCACCAATATTGGGAACATGTAGAAGAGACCTGGGATCAGATTTTGGTAAAGACATGCTTGAATCTGATCCAGAGCCCAGAAGGATTCAGGCAGTGCTGAAAGCCAAATTTAGATTTTTTTTAGGAGCAAAACAGTAACAATGCAGTTACATGACAAGAATCTGCAGAACTAAGCAGATGCTAAATACTAAATAATGTATGTATAAGATAGGTAAGATGATTGTCTATAAAATGATGGGAGTCTCATCTTCAAAACTGTAGCGAATGGCGAGATGTGGAGCCTGAAAGTCAAAAGTTAAAAACATTTACCATTTTACTTGCCAGTGTATGTTCTACCTAAATAGCTTGATTATTGTATCATAAGGTGATAAAAAGCCTGATGTTACCATTTTACTACAGTAAAGTTATCACTTAAACATGCGCCATCTATGAGGGAGTCGGAGTCGGTGTCAGGAAAATTGAGGAGTCGGAGCTTTGGCCCTGGTAAACTTCAATAGAAAATTTGTGCTGTAGTCTACATAACATGGGTGTTCTACTGAAGCCGCCGGCTTGCAAACCGGGTGGAAGAATGAACATGCGGTGTTAAAAACGTCCGGCAGAAATTCCGTGCAGTGTGAACTACTGCACTGATCTTCTATTTAAATCAATGTAAAAGGTTGACAGTCTGTTTTCAAATCCAAAAACCATCCGTAAATCAGACTGATTGCTGTGGGGAAACGCCCTAAGTTTGCTGTGGAGACATAGTCGACCGGGTTCTCATCCCCACACACAGGAGAGGCTGCAAGTAAATGGACTGCAGAGTATGTTAGAACCCAAAAGTTTAGAGGAGCGGATCACCAGGCAGTTGGGAAGCAGCAGCCCTGTAGGTAAAGATAACCCCTTTTTTTTACGTGTTACCTGCCCCATTGAATAATGATTTCCTAGAGAACCCCTTAAAGTCATGGGTCATTTTAGCTATAGGTCAGCAGTTACTACAGAACTATGATGTTTGGATTACGCTATTTTTTTTTTACCACAAATGTCTGCGCATATTTATTTCGCACATGCATGCATTTCCTGAATTTACTACAGTTAAGTAAAGAAATCTGCTGACAACCAACCGGTTTAAATTCAAGCATATATAGAACTGGCTAACCAACTTACCTGACACCCAAAAAGGACTTGAATTTTCGTACTATTGACTCTACAAGCATCGTACTCGAAGGAGTTGATCAGAACTGTGAGAGTGTACTACAGCACCTAAACAACGTCTCCTTTCCTAGCAGAGCCTTCTGACACTGAAGGCAAGCAAACAATACCACGCGGATCATGCATCACCTAGCGCGCCCCAAACGCCAAGCGTACAAGGTTCTCTTACCTACTAACATGGCAGTAACACTGGAGCCTTAGAACGTGATGAAGCGATACTTAGGCGCTTGGAGGAAGTTCAGCTATAGACTTCCGGTCTATTACGTTAGGGCTTCGGAAGTCTTGTGTGAGGACGTCTCCTGACAGTTCAGCTGGTTCCGAGACAGAAGATGAAGAGCGAATTCACTCCTCAACGGATATTTTGTTGAACTGCAATAAAACACAAAGTACAGAACTCACGTTACTGCTTTCTCACAAAAAGGCAACACAAGCACGCCCCCAGTGACGCGACACCAGTTATCCTTTACCAAGAAAGGCTCCCCTGCTGAAGTGGACGGTGGGCGGCGCTACCATACCGGGGGTGTAGGTTGTTACATGTGATTGCTTCCCACGTTGTTGTACTCAATACATTTCACTTCTCGTGATGGTTTTTTAACAGGACCGTGCAACAAATACGATATTAATAGAACGGTGTCAGCCTCTCGCAGGAGGGTTGAGAAGCCGTCTGGGGTTCTGAATGGGCGGTACAACTCTCTGTATAGACAGAAAATAATGAACAACCAGTCACAAAAATGAACGAGAGAACATGGAAAACCACTAAGAACAGCAAGAAAGACATCCAAAACCACAGTCTCCAGAGCAGAGACTCTGCAAGTCACATGATCTCGAGGTCACGTGACAGGGAGGGCTTACCTCTAGGGGTACCAGTTCTCCATAGGTGAATGGCATGTGCCGAACTATAGCTGTCAGGACTGGGACAAGGTATTCTGGTGCCCTAGACAATTAAGGCATATAGCGCCCCTCTATGGGAAATTCAGCACACTCCATACCTCTTTAATCCCCTTTTCTGCCTGGGATAAAGTGGTGCCTTAGGCGGTTGCCTACCTTTGCCCACCTGTCAACCTGGCCCTGATAGCTGTAGCAGCTGCTGTGGGGTCCAGAGGCTGGGCTGTCTGCTCTTGTTGTAAGGGGTTGTCTCCCTACAAGGATTACCTTTTATGTGAAAGATCTTGCAAAAACAAGTCACTTTGCAATATATGTCCATTAGCAGTGTCCTACATATTTCTAGATATCCCCTCTTTTCTATTGGCTGTCACCTGTTTTTCCCTGCAATTCAATTGGCTAGCTTTGTTTATATTTCTATGATTTATACAAACGTATACGTTTGCAATGGACACAAACTCAAGGCTGTGTTTTCCATTGACATACATTGTAAAAAGAAGAAATACGGTAAAACATACTTTTTTAAAACTTGAAAACGCGCCCTGTATCCGTCATCTGTTACAATTAAATGCACATTTGACGGAAAGTGTAAAAACAGACAGTATGTGAATGCATTTTGCACATCTGTCCACCCATATGACAGTCAGTCATATGAGTGAGTCATATGAGTCATATATGAGTCAGTTAAGGTATTTACCTGCACATTTCGAATACTAAGGCTATGTTCACATGGCTTAAAATGTGACGAATTTCAGTCAGTAATTACGCGCCGTACTGCGCATATTACGGCTGGAATAAGTCCCAGTCATTACGGTAATCCACAGTTCTCATAGAGAACTATGGATTACGTCTCCTCTCCCTGCTCTCCGAATCCTGCGCGGGGGGAGATAAGTGTCATGGCATTTTCTAGCCGCGTATACGCGCCGCTAGTAATGATAGTCTATGGGCCGGCGAGGTGCCGACCCCCCGCTCCCGTCCGCCCCCACGGCGTAATTGCGGGGCGTAATTACGACCCGCAAATAAGCCGTGTGAACCTAGCCTAAGGGTATGTTCTCACGGCATAATTGCGGGGCGTAATTACGCCGGGACTTCAGGAGCTTGCGTCGACTCCCGCGTATTAGCCGCTAGTAATTGACATGTCACTTATCTCCCCCCGCGGCATATTGTCCGAGCTGGGAGAGGAGGCATAATTCATAATTCTCTATGAGAACTATAGATTACCGTAATGACTGGGATGTATTTCGCCCAGTATTAAGTGAAAACGTACGGGGCGAAATATGTCCCAATTTAAGCCGTGTGAACATAGGCTTAGCTTCTTTTTCAAGAATGCGCAGTTAGGTGAGTACTACCTGTAAATACTCTTCCGTGATACAAACAGATACAGTATAAAAACATTTTCATATTTAATTTTTCATTCAATCCCTTTGGACTTAGATGCTTTAAGGTAACTATTAGTGTTGAGCGATTGCGTTGGCTATCGAGATCGAGCGATAGTCGATAGTCGGCCGCTATCGATAAGGTTTTTCGATAGTGAGCATCGATTATGCGCGATGACCATTAAAGTCTATGGAGAGCAACAACACCTTCATTATTAACACCCAAACAAGGCTGGAAGAAGCTGAAATTAACAACCAAACAACAGTAAAATTTGGATACGTGTTACATCTTAGGCAACACACTTAGGTTATAAAAGTCACAGAAAAAAACTCCCCCACACATTCACATATCCCTGTCTTGTACCACACCTGGACCCTTACCTGCATCACCCAAAAATTAAAAAGTCCCAGAAGGCAGTATGATTTGAACCATCATGTTACTTCAACTTGACATTGAATATCCCTTCCTGGAACGCAGAAATGACCCCCAAACCTGCATGACCCCCACATTTAAAAAGTGCCGGGCAAAAAGGAGTCTTTCAACCACCATTTTATTTTGAACTGACATTGACTTAACCTGTCCTGGCCACAGCATAGCCCCAAACCTGCATGACCCCCACATTTAAAAAGTGCCGGAAAAAGGAGTTTTTCCAAACCACCATTTTAGTTTCACTGGACATTGACTATACCTGTCTGGGCCACAGCATGAGCCCCAAACCTGCATACCCCCCACATTTAAAAAGTGCCGAAAAAGGAGTCTTTCAACCACCATTTTAGTTTCACTGACATTGACTATACCTGTCCGGGGCCCACAGCATGACCCCAAACCGCATGACCCCCACATTTAAAAAGTGCCGGAAAAAGGAGTCTTTAAAACCACCATTTTAGTTTCACTGGACTTTGACTATACCTGTCCTGGGCCACAGAAATGACCCCCAAAATCCTGCATGACCCCCACATTTAAAAAGTGCCGAAAAAAGGAGTCTTTCAACCACCATTTTAGTTTCACTGGACATTGACTATACCTGTCCTGGGCCACAGCATGAGCCCCAAACCTGCATGACCCCCCACATTAAAAAAGTGCCGAAAAAAGGGAGTCTTTTCAACCACCATTTTAGTTTCACTGGACATTGACTATACCTGTCCTGGGCCACAGCATGACCCAGGGTTTGGAGTTACAGTGGTTGCGGTGAAAGCCCAGGCGGGGGTCCGCCCCATCTATTAACACGCAGGTTTAAATGCCCTGATGACGCAGCAACGAAAACTGTCGTGCTGAAGCAGAAAGCGGAAGGGGAAGTGTGAAAAACTCCAGCCCCCCTCTGTACACAACAATACCTGGGTTAGCGCTTGCCCCTCCGTATGAGTGTGGACCAATTGAGCTTCACTTGGAAATACTGGTGGTTTAACGCTCCTGTTACACCCAGGTCCCTTATCTTGGCATTCTTTTTCTCATTTTACTCAACGTGCTGGGGGAAATGGTCTGTGTGCTGTGTTCTCTGTCCGTGCTCCATACTCCATGTCCTCTGAATAACCTACAACTGGTCAAGATTTTCCTGTACCTCCCTTGTACAATTCAGAGGAATTTTTTTAACACTATTTTGTACATGCAAGTTTTTTAGTACTTTAATTCTAGAAAACACATTTTTAAAAATAGGATGGAATCCCACCATTGTCTTTGTTTCTCTTTTTTTTTCATTGTATTAAATGGGTTGTCTCAATACAGGATTAAATAGCTATGTTAAAGATCTTGCAAAAACAAGTCATTTTGCAAAAATGTGTCCATTAACAGTGCCCTAACCTATTCCTGTTTTCTGACAGCACCATCCCCCTTTGGGAGCCACTCTTGACAATTGTGAAGAACAAATGTCTGTTAGAAACAACATTTTTTAGAATAGGACCTGTAGTAATAGCTGCCATGTCACAGCAAAATGCCCCCCAAAAATTCAAACAGACCCTTGAGCCACTTGGTCAATTGTGAAGAACAAATGTCTGTTAGAAAAAAAACATTTTTTTATAATAGACCTGTAGTATTGCTGCATTTCAAAGCAGCATGCCCCCAAAAAATTAAAAAAAGAATTCTCAGCCACTGTTAAAAATTGTGAGGGAGAAATGCCACATAGAAGCCACATTTCTGTTCCAAAGGACCATAATTATAGCTGAATCTCACAGCAACATGACCCCAAAAAATTATAAATATGACTTCTCAGCCACTATTAAAAATTGTGAGGGAGAAATCCACTTAGAAGTCACATTTCTGTTCCAAAGGACCATGATTATTGCTGTATCTCACAGCAACATGACCTCAAAAACCATTGACAATGCAAAAACTTTTTAAAGATAAAGTGAGTAAATGGAATACGGTGGTTGTCATGAAACCTTGCTGTCTTTTACAGTCTCCTCACAGAAAAACCCAGCAAAATGAACTGTTGGGAAAAGAGAATAGAAAATTGCAGTAAGAAATGATCCATTTTAAAAAAAAGTTTTCAAGAGGACCATTTTCTGTTTGAAAAGGAATTGGGGAAGTAGACGGGCAACTAATGGGTGACCTCGGCAATTGGGGGCCACAACATCATCAGAGATCCATGCCTGATTCATCTGATGAAAGTCAAACGATCCACATTATCTGTGGAAAGCCGGATGCGTTTGTCTGTAATGACTCTCCAGCTGGGGCTGAAGGTCCCATCAGAAAATGACGCTGGCTGCTGGGCGGGACAACACCTCTATGGCGTACGAGCCAGCTCGGGCCATTCGTCCATTTTGGATACCCATAAGTCTATTGGGTCCGGACACATGCAAAAACATCGGTGTTGAACGCAGATAGTCGTGCACCATGATCTTTAAGCTGATCTCTTTTGTTTTTGGATGTTTGCCCTCATTGCATGCGTTGGTGAGGTGGAAAAACAAAGATTGCCAGAGGTCACCCATTAGGCTTCTGCCAACCTTGCCTGCTGCTGCCGTTACGCCTAACTTGGCACTCTACTGCTTCACGTCGCTGAAATTTTTGTTCCACCGTGACAATTTGGGGGAAAGTGAAGCAGACCAACAGAAGTCTCCAGTTGATCAATCAGCAAGATCTCCATTTCCTGCATTTTACTCTCTATTTGGGTGGTTTGGAAGGAAAGGTGCGATTTTTTTTTTTGCACCGGGATCCAGGAGGGGCCACCCAGTAACTGTTTGTTCATTTTGATGGGCCTTAATGCGAGGATCATGTTGGAGGAAAAAGGAGCATCCAAGCACTCATGTGAGAGATGGAGCCTGATTTCCCAAGCCTCTGGGTCGAGGGGCACTAGCAAACTGATTTTCCTCATCTCCTCCTCCGCCTCAAATTCACGCCCAACCTCTTTTCCAAGGCAGGGACGTCGTAACATCGTGTCTAGGAATACCTCCTCCTCCTCCGCTGCCTCCCCACAGCTTTAACACAGCCCTGACTTTCCTGAATGATGCACCCTGAGAGCTGATGCGCCACCTTTCACAGCTCTGGACCCCGAACCACGCCTAAAGAAGACCGATGAAATTGTGAAACTGTCGGGCCTTGTGGATTTGACGGAAGAAAGCCCCCGTGTCCGCATCTGTGGGCCGTCTCCTCCTCCGTCGCTGCGACCTTTTGTTTTTAGAGTGTCCAACGGGTCGTCCAAACTAAGATCACCACAATGCTCATGCTGACAAGGCATTGTCCGCACTGACCATTTTGGTGGCTTCTTCAAACTGGCAAGGATGGTGCAGAGCTCTTTCAAACCCGCCTCCACTCTCGTGGTTCAACACCCCAAGGGCCGTACCGCTGCTTGTCAGCCATGTGTCACTTCGTACTGCGTAATGGCATTGCGCTGCTGCCACAATCGCTGGAGCAGTGGAGGGTGGAATTCCAGCGTGTTGCCCAACGTCAACAATGAGACGGTTGACGGGAGGCCGAGCTGACGCTGCGACGCAGCCAGCGGGACAAGCAGGTGCGAACGCGGAAGTGCGAACTCAGACCTTTGAGCCTTCTTCACAGGCATCCAACCCAGGTAGCTCTTTAGAAAATTTCTGGGCGACAAGGTTCATGACATGTGCCAGGCAAGGGATGTGCTCCAGCCTACCCATCTTAAGGGCGGCCAGCAATTTCGCCCTTATTGCACACCACCTTTCCTGGCACAAGTTCTTGTCACCCAGCCACGCTCTGCCCCGTTGCTTAGAGCCGTCCACAGCTCCTGACCGGTGGGTGGACGGGCTCCCAGGGAGATTAATTTCAACACGGCCTGGTGTCTCTGGCACGTGAAGCCACCAGAGACCTTGGGGAAAGAGCCCTGCAACCATCCCTGCGGTTTTGAAGAGCGTGCGCCGAGCCTGAGAGCCACTGTCACCCCCCAGAGACATCCACCCACCCCACCCATGAGCTGTCACAGAGGTATAGCGGCCTTGCCGTGGGTTACTATCCATGTGTCGGTGGTGAGATGGACATTTTTTCCGGACACAGATGCAGACAACGCGCTTGAAATTTTAGATTGAACGTGGCTGGCCGGCAGGGACGGCTTTTCTGGGAAAGAAAAAGCCTGCTCGGCATCTGGTATTGGGGCAAGCGAGGGCCATGACTGGCGAACCCATCTGTGTCCACCAGACGGAAAGGCAACATTTCCAAGCCAAAAGCCTGGCAATGCCGACATTTAGGCTTTTGGCTTTTGGGATGGTTTGGGTTAAAGTGTTTCTTCTGCTCCCAAACCTGGAAACAGAAGGCTGGCTGCTAGACTGGCCGCTGTACGGGATGCAGGTCGTCAAACTGGCGAAGGAGAAGGGGTAGGGTGGTCCCCTGGGGTGCTGTGGTTTTCTCGGGCGACGGGGGAGGCTGAAGCGGAGCTGAAACCCTGATCATGACTCTGAGAGACAAGGGGAGATCTGAGGAACGCTTGGTGGTGGGGGAGGAGGAGGAGGGGGAGACAGAGGGTGGACAGTGGTTGGAGGCCCGACGTCGGTCTGGCCTTTTTTTGGCCAAGTGTTCCCTCCATTTCAACTCATGCATTCGCTGCATGTGACTAAAACATGTTGGTGGGGGTTAACCACTTAAGGTTCTTGCCTCTACTTATGCGATTTACGGCAAAGGCGGCATAATTACATCGCTGGGTGAATCAGAGGCTTTCTCAAAGAAGGCCCAGGCTTGAGAGGTCCTGGACCTTTTTTTACGGCGATAAGCGAGGAGCGGGGTTTGTGCTGACCGTGGCTGGCGGAATCATATCAGCGACTTCTGCGGCCCGCCCTCTTTCCCCTTTTTGGTGGCGGGACCCTATTGACACTACCCCATTGTCTTCCTCCTCGTCCACTGTGAAGCGCTCGCAAGCAAATTCTGCGGGAAAAAACCAGGATGGATCCGCAATTTCGTCATCACACACAAACAACACAGGTGACTTGGTCGTCCTGAATTTTCTGCATCCAGAAGCTGCCGGCTACAAGCAAGGGCCACAGCAAGGAGTTGCCGACCTCCAGAGATAATTGCCGATTTACAGGCTTCCTTCACCTCCTCTGATGGCATCAGTAACTGGGCGTCAGAGCAGAGAAAATCATCCTTTTTGGCCTCTTGAACTATAAAAATGCCTTCTGACCCCAACCCCCATTTTGTCATCAAAGAGGTCTTTTAAAAATGGATTATCCACAGTGGTGGTACACGAGTTGACATTTGGGCTGCTTCAGTTGGACAGATGCTGAGATGCTGATGACGACATTTGTGGCCGTGACTGCGAGACAGGAGTAAGACTGCTTTTAATGCAGGGTTTTCATTAACCACTGAAGGACAGATTGGCGACGATTTCGTTACTTAATTCACATGGCCTGACCCAGCGATGACAGGCCTGACGGTCCTGCAACTGACGATCCGCTGGGATGCGTGTTGTCCGCCCACACTGGAAGGAGCACCTTCTCTTGTTTCCTCTACCTCCATGTGCTACCCTCCTCTTTGCTCGCTTACCACCTGCATTTCCCCTCCATGTTCAGAAAAAAAAAAAAATTTGAGAAGGTATGGAAATTTTTGGAAAGTCTCTTATTAAAAGAAAGGGAAATCACAGCTATTCCAAATCCCTCTAATCAAAACAAAATTTTCTGGATTCAAATTTAACTGCAAGGGGTTTTATCAACAAATCTGGACTGGGCAAAAGTCCAAAAAACCCCGTATCTGTTATGTTTTGGGGATAATAAACGGTATTTTTTTGCACCTTTCAATTCACCTGTGGTGAATATAGAATTGCTGTTTTAAAGATTTTTCTAGATGCGCGTCAATTAACAGTGCTGGGTGCGCAAAAGTCAAAAAACACGTAACTGTTATGTTTTGATAAAAAATAAACGGTATTTTTTGCACCTTTCAATTCACCTGTTGTGAATATAGAATTGCTGTTTTAAGATTAACGTAGATGCTGCGTCAATGAACATGCTTGGGGGCGCAAAAGTCAAAAAAACACGTAACGTTATGTTTTATAATAAAAACGGTAATTTTTTGCACCTTTCAATTCACCTGTGGTGAATATAGAATTGCGGTTTTAAGATTTACTAATGCTGCGTCAATGAACAGGCTGGGTGCGCAAAAGTCAAAAAACACGTAACTGTGAGTTTTCGTACGATACACGGGAAATTTTGGCAACAAACAACCTGTGCTGACTACAAGATTGCTGGTTTGTAATTAATGCAAGGGTGGGAATAATCAACATCCACAGGTGTAAGGGTAAAATTGAACACCTATCGAAAAAAAGTAAACTGATAATAAAAGGAGTTTTGCAGCTAACAAAAGACCTTTCAGTTACTAAAATGAGTTTAAACCAATATAATTCAGGCTGCCCAATATCCAGGAAATATTTCAATAGCAAACTGTTAATAAAAAAAGATATTCCACTACAATGTCTAAAACTAAGTCTAGGTGAACTTTATCCATTGTTTTTTATAGATAGAGCTTGTCTTGTTCGCCCGCGGGGGCCCCCCCCCCCGTTCCCACCGCCGGGTATTTACAGCGGTAGGTGGTGCTTTAAAATTCTCTAGCAACTACATAAAATGTTCAAATCTCTAATCTAACTAAATTGGAAGGATTACAGCTAATAGTAGAGGTTTCTCTTGCAGAAATAGACTAATTTCCTGAGCTGTTTGGCCACGCAGAGCGCAGGTCCTTTTCCTATGAACGCTGAGAGACACTGAGGCTGAAACAGGAAACGCTGTTCTATGTAAAACGAGGTTCATGTGAATTTTTCCAGCCCCAAACGCAACCATACACATCCCAGTCATGACGTCGCACACACACTCACCCTGCTCTATTCTGTAAACTCAAATTTTCTGGCCCCCCAAAATTACAGAAGCGCCGAAAAAGGCGCGATCTTAATAGATGATGCACAGATTTTAACCTTAATTATTGCATGATCTGGAAATTTCGATCACCAGAAAAACCTTGCCGATTTCAACTTTGTCGATAAAAATCGCTCAACACTAGTAACTATCCAATATTTTTCTTTTCTTAACAAATATTCATTATTAGGTATGTTTGTCTTAGTTTTAACCCCTTCCAAGACACACCATTTTAGTTTTGATACCCTATGTTGGGCTTCAAAGAAGTGACGGACAACCGTATTTTCATCATATTTACATTTACCCATATTTTGTGTATCTACCATTTCTACCTGATTTTGCAACATCTTTTCTCTTTTTTGTTTATGTAATCTAATAGCCGATCTATGTTCATTGATATGCGTTTTTACCAGCCTACTAGTTTGACTAACGTAGGGTTTGCCGCAAGGGCATTTCAACAAATATATCACTGAGCTACTGTTACAAGTGTAATATCCCTGTATGTCAATAGGAAAACTCTGTGAAGGGTGATTTATAACAGGACCCTTGATTATACTAATACAATTCTGACAATTTAAACATGAGAATGTGCCTCTTTTATAGTTTGCAATTTGGCTTGTCTATCATAACCTTTCCTATTTAGATCTGAATGAACAAAATTTTGTCCCAATGTATGTCCTTTGCGATACACATATAATGGGCGTTCCTTGAACAAAGGTCCAAATTGTTGATCATGTCCAAGTGTCCCCCAATATTTGTTGATGACTTTCCTAATCATAGAAGTATGTTTATCATAAGTGGATACCATAGGTATTCTATTATTTTTATTTCTACTGCGGGGAATTAGTAACTCTTTTCTATCCTTCTGTAAAATTTCCTTTCCAATATTTATTAACATATCCTTATTTTATACACATTTTTCAAATTTATTTGTAATCTTATGTATTTGCTCAAGATAAGAATCATCATCTGCGCATATTCGACATGCAAAAACATAGATCAGCTATTAGATTACATAAACAAAAAAGAGAAAATATGTTGCAAAATCAGGTAGAAATGGTAGATACACAAAATATGGGTAAATGTAAATATGATGAAAATACGGTTGCCCGTCACTTCTTTGAAGCCCAACATAGGATATCAGAACTAAAATGGTGCATGTTGGAAGGGGTTAAAACTAAGACAAACATGCCTGATAACGAATATTTGTTGAAAAGAAACTTTGGATAGTTACCTTAGATGTTTTAAGCCCGAAGGGATTGAATGAAAAATTAAATATGAAAGTATTTTATTATGTATCTGTTTGCATCACGGAAGAGCATTTAAAGGTAGTACTCACCTAATTGCGCATGCTTGAAAAAGAAGCTTAGTCTTCGAAATGTTGCACGGGTGTGCGGACGGCTTTAAGTCTCCAGCTATCCCTCTTCCAATTGTTTTAAAGTTTATGCAAGATGGACTACGCATTGGCATGATAAGTATTTCACCTGTTACTATGCACTTTAGATGTATTGTCAATTTGTTATATCATACACATTATTAAAAATACAAAGTAATAGCCAGTTTGGTCATTGCTTAGTACAGCTACAGGGATATCACTGAATACATCAATAGGATAGAAAGTTTTTGTGGAGATGAGGAGTAGTTGGGGAGAACACTGTAAAACAAGTCATAGCAGTCTGGACTGGATGGAGAAGAAAAGAGATGGTTGACATCTCAAGTCAGATAAGACGTCACCTGTTGGTCAACCTTTTCCCATTAACCCCTTACCGTCAATGGATATATGGGTATGTCCTATTGGCGGTAAGGAAAATTAGAATGGCTTACATGCTAAGCCAGCTGCATAAGTGATGGGTGCCAGCTGGTTATTACAGCTGACATCTGCTGCTAACAGCAGAGATTAGAGCTGACACTGATCCCTGCTGTTTAACACACTGTTCCTCCCTCCGATCGCCCCACCTGTGACGATATTGTGGGGTGCCGATTGGTTACCATGGGAACTGAAAGCCTAATGAAGTCTTCAATATCCACCATGTTAATATTTCTTCTACTTCCTGTCCCAGGCATAAAGTAATAGAAAAGCCATCTTAGTACACCCTTGTGCATTATCTATATAATCCAGAAGGATGTACAAGCAATCGAGCCTCTTAGTGATCAAGTACCTTGTGGAGACTTAGGGAGACATGTATAAAAACTGTCTAGGTCAAAGACTTTTCTTGTTGCCCATAGCAACCAATCAGGGTTCCCCTTTCAGTACTTCAGAGCCTTGGGTCGACGGCCTGACTTGGGGTGTGTCGTGACGTTGTGCTCCCTCTAGGGTACGCACAAGGTCATCTGGATACGGTTTCACAGTTAACCTCTGTCCACATGGGCACAGGGAGAGCCAGGGAGTGCGAGAGGATTCCCCACTCGCCCACAACCTTGAACGGCTGGGAGAGATGTTTACCCACGCTGGTTATACAGAGCTCTGTCAGCCCTGTACTGCCACCAGTTCCTCGTTAGCTATAAGACCGGTCCATCACAGACTTACAGCAAGGCCAGGAACCAGCCTTAGGTAGCAATATATTAAAGACCGAGAATAAGGCGGGTGAGGTCGCATATCAAGACAACAGACTAGCTCAGATTTAAGTTTATAGATTTAATTCGCCTTGGAGGACGCACTAGACAAGCAATATATACATAGGGACAATACTATACAGATATTGGTCAGAGGTGCAAATATGAGTATGGTTACAAATAAAGAGGCAGCAACCTTAGGTTGGCTTTATGCTGGGCCCACACAGGGGTAAAATGTGGCCTGCTGGTTCTGGACGCTCCTGTACGCTCGGCATAACCCCTTCCAAAAGAGAACAGCCCTGGGCAAAGCTGGGTTTTGACTCAAATCAGTGCTGGAACAGCCCATGTTGCACCCACCTATACTCCCCCTCACAACCCTGGGACGGCCTGCACACTCCTCCCTCTTGGGTCATGCAGTTTTCTGGCTGGAACACCAAAATGGACCGTACCACGGTAGGGCATTGGGACAGAACTGAGCCAGTGTCACCATCAGAACCAAATGGGCCTAAGCTATGGCCTGGTACCACACAAGCCTATCCTACTGGGTTTCTAAGGCAAGCTTTGGATTTCTCCCCTACCCTGCATCCTATGAACGTGGGTGTGGCAGCTGGACACGTGGAAAGTTTCATATTTTAAAATAGTTGGACCTGTTATGAAGGGCTCTCCCATAAATCTTTATGAAATATCGGTGCTTTTGAGTCTGGCATAGGCCTTTGATCTTGGGGGTCTGAGAGCCCATGTGTTTCAGTGCGGTGCTAATGTCCGGTGCTAATGAATTTAAATGAGGATTCTTTGTTGTGCTGGCCTCCCCTGCTGGGGTGGCTTCCTATGGAAGGGCATTTGCAATGCATCTGAGTTGGGGCTAATTTACTGAGGCTTCCTAGTGGAGCTGGGGTGATTTCTGCAATCTGAGTGACTTGAGTTATGAAGTTGGAGGGGGGGATGACTTAGTCATTTTTGTGTCCTCTTCCTGGTGAGGTCCATCAGGGACTTTGCCAGGCTAGCTACTATAGTGTGAAACAAACCTCCTATAGTACCCAGCAGTGCCCACGAAGGACATCATCTGCTTCTTGGTCCTGGGGGTTGGCCAGGATGCGATGGCATCCACTTTTCCGGGCTCTGGCTTCTCGGCCCCCCACCTACCCAGTGGACCTCGCTCATGCCCAGCTGGCAATTTTCCGGCTTGAGGGTCAAGCCGGCCTGATGGATTCGCCCGAGCACCTGCTTTAGGGGCTGGAGACGATCCTCCCAGGTGGGACTGAAAATGGCTATGTCATCCAGGTGTACGCTTCGAGTCCCTTGAGCAGCCTGTTGACCATCCGCTGGAAAGTGGCAGGAGCATTCTTCATGCTGAATGGCATGACGGTGGACTCGTACAGTCCGAATGGGGTGATGAAGGCAGAGCGTTCCCGTGCCTCACGGGTAGGGGAATTTTGCCAATACCCCCAAGCTCAGATCCATGTTGGTCAGGTTTTTTGGCCCCGGGCCAAATTAAATTTCGGCAGGTCATCGATGGGGGCATTGGGTATGCACAGTGACCGGACAGCGTTCCCCCCCCCTTACCCCCACGCAAAAAAGGGGTGGCCCGACCCTTCTTGGGGGGGGGCCCCCGGCACTTTGGACGCCTGGAGACCCCCAGCTTCAGCATCTCGTAAACCCTCCTTGCACATTTTGGGGGGGTTGGGTGTCCCCCTCCCGGGCCCCTTCCTTAAACCAAAGGGGCCAGGGGCCCCTTTCCCGCATCACCCATACGGGATTTAAAGGGGGGGAAACCCCGTTGACCCGGTAAGCAAAGTAGAAAGTGTGGGGGGGGAAACCGCCCCCCGTCGTTTCCCGTGGGTGTCGCCCAACATTTTAAGCATCTGCCCCCAGGGTGCCATTGTCCAAATTCAAAAGGGGCCATTGGGTCTGTGGGTGGTAAGGGTGTCCACCGGATGTTGCACCTTTTTATCTGTTTTCGAGGGACTCTATAAACTGCAACATGAACGGGGGCCCCCTGGTCATTGGAAATTTTCCTGGGAAAGCCCACTCGAGAAAAAATCTCCAGTAAGGGGGGCCACCTTGTCACCCAAAGAATGGATGACAGGGTTTCCCCGCTTCTGGGAAAGGAAAAAAACCCCAAAACCACCCCCGTCAAAATAAAAGGGGGGTTTTCCCGGGCTGCGGGGGAATGGAAGCAGCTCAATTAAATCCACACCCCCCTTCCCTGAAAGGCCCCGTCTATGAGGGGGCCCAGTGCAGGGGGGCCCCCTCACCCCTGCCTTCCCAACCCTCGGCCCAGGGTGCCAAAAACCGGCGCGGGGCCGGGCCATATCAGCCCCCCTTTTTTGGCCCAAAGTAGAAAATTCCCTGGGGCCACCCTTTTCCTTTTGGTCTTGGTGCCCTAGGTTTTTGGGCCCTTTTGGAATCTCATGCGCAACAACTCGGGCCCTGCAGGGAAATGGGGTTAAAACCAAAACTGTCGGTCCCTGGGCCCACGCCTCAAGTGAAAGGGGGTCAGTCTGTCAGTGGTACAGTCTTCCTTTGTCCCAACCACCCGCACGTTTCTGAAATCCAAGGGGGGCTGTGCCGCCTACCCCTTGGGGAGCTTTCCCAAAAAAAAACGTAATAAGGGTGTGGAAATCTAAAAAATTTTCTTTGAAAAAAGCAAGCATTAAAGGGGCACCCCTGAAAAAGGGAAACTAAATTTTAATACCCAAAAAACAGTGGCACACTAAAAACTAAATGAGCAAAAAAGGTATATAGGGAAAAATTTGGGAAAAGGGATTTTGGGTAAGGAAAAAAAAAATGAAAAAACCCGGGAAATCCCATTTTTTAAAATTTTTTTTTATCAAAAAATTTTTTTTTAAAAACCCCCACCCCCCAAAACCCTCAAGGGGATCCCAGACAGGTGGGTCCCTACACCCGAACTTGCAAACCCCAAGGAGTCCAAATTAAACTGCAACTTCCCCAGGGAAATGATAGGAACTTGCAATTGGGTTATCCTGCACTTTGGTTTAAAAAAAGGGAGCTGAGTGCAGCAAGCCAAAGAGATTGCCATTTTTTTCAAAAAGACTACCAACGTAAAAAAGGGCCCGTGCACATTTTTAAAATATACTTTGAAAAAACGCAAGCATAGGGGCACACTGAAAAGCAATAGATAATCTAATACAAATAAAAGTGGCAACACTAAAAACTAAATGGGGACAAAAGGTTATATGGGAAAATTTTTGGGAAAAGGATTTTCTGGGGTAAGGAAAAATGGAAAACCGGGACTCTTGGTTTTTCAGTTTTTGGGTCAAAGGGGTTGTAATTTTAAGGGTCACCCCCCCAAAAAGGTTAAGGGGTTCCCCGAACAGGGGATCCCCCACCCCTGAACAACTACCTCATAGGGGGTCAAAATTTAGACTGGGAAAATTCACAGGGGGTGATAAGGGGAAATTGCAATTTTGGGTTTTCCGCATGGTTAAAAAGAGGCAGCGGAGGGCGCAAACCAATGAGGGGGCCATTTCTCAAATAGACTAAAAAAGAAATAAGGGGGGTGACTCAAAAATATATTTAAAAAAAGAAGCATAGGGCAAGAAAGGGCAAATAACATAATCTTTTAAAATAACAGTGGCCCCCTAAAACTTGGACATAAAGGTTATAGGATTTTTGGGAAAAAACCCTTATGTTAAGGAAAATATGAAAACCGGGACTCTTAGTTTACGTTTTTGATAAAGATTGATTAACCACCCCCCAAAAAGTCAAGGGGACCCAGAGCGGGGGAGCCCCTACCTGAAATGCTACTCACTAGGATCAATTAGACTGAACTTCACAGGGAAAAGATCCCCAAAAAGGCGGTGGCCCCCTTTTGTCAGCCAGAATGGATACGGGCTGCCGCTTCTGGGTCCCAAAGTCAAAATTTATCCGTCAGTATGAAGCGTTTCCCGGAGTGTGGGAATGGACAGCAGCCATTTAAATCCACACCCCTTTCCCAAAAGGTCTTATAGGGCAGAGGGGTACCAGTGCAGCGGGGCCTCAGCCTGCCTTCCCAACCCTCTGCGGGTGTCGCACAAACGGCAGCAGGCCGCCAACGTCCCCTCTTTGGCATGAAAATGGGCCAGCCTTTCCTTTTTCTTGGTGACCAGGGTCCCGGCCCTTGGAATCTATGCGCAAAACTCTGCCCCCAGGATAGGGGTTTACCAACTGTCGGTCCCGGGTCACGCCTAAAATGAACCCCTCAGTCTGCCGGTTGGTTTCAGTCTTCCTTTTCCCAGACCACCCGCACGTTGTCTGAGTCCAAGGGAGGCTGTGCCCCCAAATCCCTTTAGAGTTTCAGGGTGTCTCAGCACCTGAAAAAAATTTGATAGACGTGGCCCGAATGGATGAACTGCCAGTCTTTTCAGTTCCCCGGGACCAGTCTCCTGGCTCTTGCTACCCCGGACTTACCCGGTTTAATGGGGGATACGTTTTGGGGCCCCCGTGGGGCCTCTGGGACTTCCCCGGCGGGACAGGGGCCCCCACCCCTGCAACCCCGGGGGGGTTTCCCCCCCCCTTGGCGTTGGCCCCCCTGACTTTCCCCTTTGTGGGGAGACATTGCCCCGTGGCCTTTTTGGGGCCCCCGCCCCCATCTGATGCTCCCCACCACGTGTTGCCCCCCGTGTCCTGGGTGGGGGGACCCCGCTTGTGGCCTTCCTAAAAACACTGCCTCATTACATGTCCCCCAAGCACGTTGCCCCCCCCTTTTCCCCCCTTGATACCACACCCAAAGGGGCAACAAATCCCAGCAGGGTTTTGGACACACCCTGTGCCCCATGCAGCCTGTGACCTCTCTCCTCTCCACAAAATGGGGAGGGACACCCACATCACCCCCCCCATATCCCCTCAGTTGCAGGTTATAAATTTGTCACATTATTAATGGGGTGGAAAACACATTTTATTTGGGGATCAACCCTTGGAGTTTCAGGGGCCGCACATCGAGCCTCCAGCCGCCCCGAGTCTGTCCCTAACACTGGCTGGAATGTTCGGCGATACCCCCACCTCCCGTACTCCTTGCCCGGCACCCCAGTCCAAATATGCCTTGGCTACTGGCAGCGCCAGCACAATGACTCCTATTCCGGAGACAGTGCGAGTCTTTCCGGGTATCATGTCCTTTAGGGACACTAGCTCAGGCCCTTCTGACGCTGGAGACATGCGGCTTTGAAGTGTCCCGGCTGTTTGCAGAGGTGACAGTCAGGGTTCCCCCACTTATGTGGAAGCATGGGCTGCGGGCCCCCTGGGCTTAGGGGTAAGGACAACTGGCCCAACAGGCATCTTACCCCCTCTCCAACTGGCGTGCTTCCTGGCCTCCGGTGCCCGATAGTTGGCATATTCGTCTGCGAGGTTTGCTGTGCGGAGGACCCCTTTGGTTTCCTGTCACGAAGGTGCTGCTGGAGGTCCTATGGGCAGTTCCACAAAAACTGCACCATAGCGATGAGCTCCTTCAGCTGCTGGATTGTGGTGATCTCCGACCCCGAGGTCGACTGCTCGCAGGAGGGCCCACATGTGGTCGGCCCAGCTGTCGGTAGGACCCCGCTGCAAACTCCGGAGCTTTTTCCTGTACATCTCAGGGGTGAGGTTGTACTGCCAGATCAGCGCCTGCTTGACTTTCTCATAGGTCAGGGTGGCATCGCTGGGCAGGTCCCCAAAGATCTCCAGGGCTTTTCTTCTGAGACAAGGCGGTTAGGAACCGGATCCACTGGTCCTCAGGTACATGGTGCTGGCGGCAAACTTTCTTGAATGCCAGCAAGAAGGTGTCCAGGTCCCCTCCTTTATCCAGTATGGGAAAGTCCCCTGCCCTTAACTTTGGGACCTGGGTCTCAGGGGACTCTTGAATGGCTGGGGTGGACAGTGCCTTTCGTAGCTGGAGCATCTGCAATTGGTGGTCAAGCTTGAGCTGGCATTCCTCTGCCCACTCACAACGTTCTGCAACTGTCGCCTCTGCTGCTCCTGGCATTCTGCAGCTGCCGCCTCGGCTTGCGCACGCCGTTCTGCAGCTGCCACCTCTGCTTGCTCACGATGTTCTGCAGCTGCTAGGAGGGCATTGTAGGTGTGAGGTTTCGTCGAGCTTAGAGGGCGTTGCAGGAGACCCGGGATGAGAGCCCATACAGATTTTGGCCATCTGCGACGGCCCCTTGACTAGCTCGTTTGGGGACTCCCCTACTTCATAGTCAAAGTGGTCCGGGCCGGCTCCCCCTAGCTACCTTCGCCAATGTTTCCTCAGGGCCTACAGTTTTCCCTTTTGGTTTTATTTTTGCCCGCCATGACCCCTACCTTGCAAACTATGGTTATGACACAAAAAACTCAAATGAATGCCCAACCCTCGTATTTGCACTTAGTTTTTTTGTTCTGAGCTGATCTTTAAAACCCATCACAAAAGCCCTGTTGATATCCTTGTGTCTGGGTGTCGGCCTTGACTAACCAATTGTCTTTTTTTTTTTAAATATTTTATCGATTTTCTAAATCTGAAAGTTATAAAAACAGAGTTGCAGCAAAGTTATATACAAATTTTGTTGGGCAACAGACATATCGCAATAATTACATGCATATATAATTCTGAACTAGAGAGATTTCTGGAAACAACTAAATTATTCAATGTGTCCAAAACTTGGTTTTGACCAATAAAGTAACATCCCCCAAGCCTCCCTTTGAAAACTCTGCAATGAGTGAAACTAAGAGGCCCTCGGGCCCGGAAAATGTGCCCAAAATCATGCAGAGGGGGAAGTCAGGGGGGTTCTTCACACATTTTGTTTTTTTTTCCCTTTAGTTCACCCTGTATTGAATTTTTAGAATTAAAGTTTTAAACAAAACTGTTTATATTATAGATTCATCTTTGAAAAAAACATTGCGTGGGGCTGCATTGTCATCTGTGGAATAAAAAGCTATACAAAAACAAATGCAACTATCAATGCGTCTATAACACAAACTTGGCCTTAGCCATTACGATAATATCACCCGGTACAGGATGCCTCACCCTGGAGCACCTCAACCCGACATCATCTGGGAGGTGTATAGGCCAATAGGCACTAGTTCAGGTCAGTGTGCACCCAAGAGAAGCCAGCGAACACACTCCCCGTATTTGGTCTTACGTTGTCAAAGAATGCCCACTTTGTGGTTCATATAATCACCTATCTTTACTGCAGAAACTCCGACACTAAAAGAATATGCATAGCAAATTAATTACAAAATAAATAACAAAACTCTCGTGCATAGAAAAGAACCAAGAGGGATGGCGCCCCCTGACCAGGATGAATGCCCATCTATGTCTCAACATCTGGCTAAGCGAATGACTATATTGGAAGCAAAGAGTATCTTTCTTGGACTGTCTAAAAGCTTGAGCTTATGAAGAGGAGCTCTCTAAATGTGCATCTGGCCTCCAGTGAAAGGGGTCGAAATTTGTCTGTGTACCCAATCCCTAGTCTAGTTATGCAGAAGTGCTCGCCTGAACAGAGTCCCCGGAGAAAACCTAAGTCTTCCCAGTGGACCTGAGAGATCCGCTTTTAAATACCAGCTGGAGAATATAAAGGGTTCTATTGCATGCGAAATTTCCACGTCAGACATAAAGTCAGTCATAAACGGTTTCCATTTTGCAAAAAATCTACCAGACTGCGCTTCTTTCATTCGTTTCGTTATTATTTTTTCCATGATCCTATAATTTTTTTACATGATAAAAACCCTGTTGGGATGGTTCGGGGTCAACCCCTTCTCCAAGGGAAAACTTTTAGCTCTTAACAGGAATACATGTACAAAAAAGGACTTTATACCCAGAGGTGGTAGATTATGAAACAATAAAACCTCTGGTTTAGGGTCCAGCTTTATTCCATTTCCCTTCTATTAAAAAAAATCCAAAATCTGTTCCAAAAAGTTTGGGGCCCAGTCGAAGCAAATCCCACCCACGGGCCCATTTGAGGGTTTGGAAGGGCCCTGACTTGGGGTTTGTGTCGTGCGTTGGTCCCCCTAGGGATGCAAAAGGTCAGCCGGTTTATGGTTTCACAGTTAACCCCCTGCCCACATGGGCACAGTGGGGTGCGGGGAGGATCCCCCCAACTCCCCAAACAACCCCCCAACGGCGGGGGAGGATCTGTTTACCCCCCAATGTTTTAAAAAGAGCTCTGAAACCCCTTGTACTGCAAACCATTTCCCTTTGGGTTAGTATAAGAAGGTTTTGTAACAAAACTTAAAAGCAAGGCCGGGGAAATCGGGGGTACTTTTTGGGGTAGCGATTTATTAAAAAACCGAGAATAAGGCAGGTAAAGGTCGCTTTTTAAAGCCCAACGGGATTTCTCAGATTAAAGTTTTTTTTTAAAATTTAAATTTGCTTGGAGGACGCACTAGAAAAAGCAGTAAAAAACTTTGGGCAATCTATAAAAGATATTGATCGGGTGCAAATATGAGTATGGTTCCCAAAAAAAGGGAGGCGGCAAGATGTGTTTAGTTTTTTTAAATGTTGTTTTTGGGGCTGGGCTAAAATGGGGTAAAGGGGCCCTGGGGTTTTTCTGGACATCCGGAAATGCTCGGTGTCCCCTTTCCCAAAAAAGGAGAATGACCGGGGCCCAAAGCTGGGTTTTTAAACTTAAATCAGGGTGGGAACCCCGGGTCGCACCCCCCTTCCAACCCGCTCCCCACCCCTGGGGGGCCCTTTACACACTCCCCCCTTTTGGGGGTTCATGTTTTTTTTTTTTTTTAAACAGTGTTTTTTTAGGAAAATACAGGATCCCCAAAACGGATATGCCCAAGTCAAGCTCTAATTCTCTTGACAAAATTTTTATCACTGCTATCAAATTTTTTGGAAAAACTAGGACTCTAGTGAAAGAAAAAAGGGTTCCTTCACTGGGTGTTTTCTCTGTCTCTCCTTCCTCTTTTTTGTTTTCCCCCCCGGGAAATCCGATTTCATTTTCCCAATGATACATTATTTAACATTGTATAACAATCAAAAGAAAAATTTGGGTTTAAAAATTTAAAAACCAAAATAAACTCTTTCAACATCGTGTCAAATCCCCCTCCAAACATCGTCTCATCCTATAGGGTCAAATTTTTCCCCAAATTTCCCCAAATCTTTTTTTTCCCTCATGTAAAAAGAGGAATATTCAAAGGGGCCCAAAATGTTCCCAAATAATCTTTTTTGAGTTGCATAAAACCCTCAAAAAAGGCCTTCCATTTCCTGAAAAAACCCCCCGTCATCTTTTCTTATTTTCTGTATCTAGTTTTTTTGAAACAGGAGTTGTCTCATGGCTATTTAACTCCGTACTTCGGGGTTTTCTGTTTTCAGCCAATGTCTGGGATAATGCTTTTGGGAAATTGTAGCAAAGCCAAGGGGCACCCCCTTTTTTCCTTTAGAAACCCCTTTTCCCTCACCTTCCTCCCCATTACATTTAAATACTTTAGTGGAAGATACAACTCTGCGGGGTTTCCAATGGTATCCTGAATTTCCCCATCCTTATCAATAAAATTGGGAGAACCTTACCCAAAATTTCTGAATGTGGGGGGCCCAGCCCCAGAGAAGTGTAGTAGGCACCCCCCTTAGTCCAAACCCCATTTGGGACACTTTTTTAAAAAAGGTAATTAGTACCCTACTGCTATGAAATGGAATATTAAAAGGAAATTGCTCTTTTGGCTTTTTGAATTGGGTTTCTCTCCAGACCTCGCGACTGTCCCCAACCCTCCCCATTTTTTGGCCCTTTAGAGATCTTGTATGCTTTTTCTGTATCACTAAGTTCCCCCTCCCACTTTTTTTTATACAGCGTCGGGTTCTGTTCCCCTTTTGGTTACCCTGCCGTTGATTCCAGTATAATTTAGACAAAGAAGCCCCAACCACCCCATCTTTCATAATCACCTAAATCTTTTCCCTCTACTAGGGTCCCCGATAAACCCAAATCTTGGAAGAAAAAAACTTTTTGAGCTGCAAATAGGGTGGCACTTGGTTGGCCTTAAATTCCATAGCACGTTTTTACCCTCCCCCAAACTCATCAAATTCCCCCCCGGGCCCTTTCCAAAAGCCCTTCCAGGGTTATAAAACCCCCTTGTTTTTTTCCAACCCCCAAAACCAAACTTTTCTCTTTCCTTAAATAATTTTGGGAGGCCCAAAAAGTGGCCCCCCGGGGTTTGACTTTGCAGGGGGCCTTTCCAAATTTAAATTTGGGGGGCCCCCTGAACCCCTTTGTTGTAGGGTACCCCCTGAAGGAATGTTATTTTTAGTGATCCCGGGGAGAAAAACTTTATGGGGTCAATAAGAGGGCCCTGATTTCCCAAATGGATAACCCAAATTGAGCCTCCGCTTGAGTATTGGAAAAGTAATTTGGGCCCATGATACCAGTCCAGAAGGTGACGCCACATCGCCGCCAAATTATTTTAAACTGATGCCCGGGAAAAGGTTGGGGCCCCCTTGTCTTTTCCTGGGAATAGTTTGGGCCCTTTTTGCTACCCGAGCCCCCCCTTTTTCTCAAATGAATTTCAAAAAAAGCTCCCTAAGAAAATTAATTTTTTTATGCTTAAAAAAAGCGCGGCACATTCGGGGGAAGTGGGTAAAAATAGTCGGGCAACACTAAAAAATCTTTATTAGTTGGATCCCCCCCAGCAAGTTTAAGGGAAAGATTATCCCTTTCTGGAAATTTCCCTCCTAAATTTTTTTTAAAATTTGGTGTAAAATTTTAATGGAGGGGAGGATGATTTTGGCCCCCAATTTTTTTTCCCTAGATAAGTGAGGGAAAGGGGGGGGCAACCTCCACCCCTTTTTCCCCTCGAAAAAATTTTTTCCCCTTACACGGTTTTATTTAATTTGGCATTTATCTTTGTTAATTTTTTTTCCTGAAAAAATACCCAAAACGTCTAAAATCCCCATGCCCTTCCCCTTTCCTTTTCCCAAAGGATTCTCAAAAAACAGAAGCATGTCATTGCGAAACATATTCTAGTCCAAAGCTTCCCTATTTTTAAAAACCCTTTGTATAACTCGTTGATTTTGGGGAAAACAACGCTAAGGGTTTTTTAGACCCAAGGTTTAAACAGCAAGGGTGGGAGAGGGGAAAACCCCCTTCCCTTTGGGCCCCTTTTTTTAATTTAAAAGGGCATGGGGAAAAAAATAAAACCCCGGAGTTTTAAAATCATTTGCTTGGGGGATTTTTTTTTGTAAGGGCATTTATGTATGCCCTACAAAGCCAGTTACCCCCATATTATCCAAAAATAAATTTAACCAACCCCAATGAACATTATCAATGCCTTCTCTGCGTCCAAGGCCAATAGAGCTGGGGTTTTTGATTTATCACCAAATTTTTCTGCAGCAATCTGTGCTGCTAAAAACTAATCTAATATTTTTAAACCCCGTTTCCCCCCTTTTTACAAATCCTTCTGGTGACCTCCTTTTATTGAAAGGTTTAAAATAAGGGGGAGCCTATTTGCCAAATTTGGCCCAAATTTTTCCTTTTCTTGTTTTTTTTAGAGATTTGGTTATAGGGCCCCCCGGCCCAAAGTTCATCCCTTCCTGCTTGTCCCAAAAATTTTACATATGCCATACCCCTGTAGGTTTCTTCTTCCTGTGTTGATTATTGCCCCGAATCCCCCTTTTACCCTAGGAGAAAATTCCCCTTTTCCCTCACCCAATTTAAAAAAACCCCCTGAAAAAAACCATCGGGCCCTGGCGCTTTCCCAAAAGGGAAATTTTCCCCAAATTAACTGCTGAGATCTCTTCGATGTTTTTCTTCTCCCCTTTAAAAGATCCCCATCCCCCCCTGTCAATCTTGGGAGACTGATCCCTTTCAAAAAATTTTCGAAAATTTTTCCCAAAACGTAGGGGGGGTTGTGATTTTAAAAATTGTATTAAAATCTTCAAGGGTCGAATTTATTTTTGCTTTTGGGCATTGGTTAACTTCCCTGACTTCGTTGCATGGCCCCTATGTTGGGGACTCGTCTCCTTCCTTTTTAATAAATTAGCCCCCAAAAAATTCCCCGCTTTATTTCCATGTTTTTTTTAAGAGAAAGTTTTAAATGATCACTGAAAATATCTTCTTGTCTTTCCCCGGGTATAGATCAAACGCCCCTTTTGGGCCCGGGCCCACCCTTTCCCGCTGTTGGGGAAAGGGTTCTGCAAAAAAAGGGGGATACGTCCTCCCAAGGGGGAGCAGTTAGCTTCTGTCAGGGGCTTTAGAGTTTTTTTTCTTTTTTTTTGCTAGATAGGCCCCTAATCCTTCCTGGGAAAAAAAGCTTTGCTGCCTCCCCGTAAAGAAATAATTTTTTGTGTTCCTGATTTTCTTTTTAAAACTCCCACCACAACCCTTTAAGAATGTCTCTAAATGGGTCGTCATTTCAGGAAAAATGGAAACCTCCCTTGTAGTCTGACCCCCGTTTTTTACGTTCCCCCTAATTTTAAAAATGATTGGTGTTTGGGGGATTTAAAAATTTTTTCACAATCCTTTCCCCTTTTTATTTGTTTAACGAGACTCGAGATACCCGAAAGTAGTTCCCAAAACTTTACCATGTTGCCTTTGCATGGGAAAAGTGCGGGAACTGTCTTTTCCCGCCGGATTGACGAAACTCCAGATGTCCCCCCAAACTGAGTGTTTTTCCAGATTTTTTTCAGTAGTGGCCCCATTTGTGGTTTTCCCCCTTGTCTAGGTCGGTGATCTATTCTCTTTCTATCTTCCAAATTGCTCATCACACTATTAAAGTCTCCCCCTAATTTGGATTTTTTATTGTTTTTTTTTCCCCCAAATTACCCTCTGCCTAAACCCAGAGAAGAAGGACCTGTCTTTTTATTAGGGGGGTATACATTGTAGATGCTGAGTCTACCCGCCCGGGGGGTCCAACATAAAAATTTTTCCCCCTCCCCCCGCTGTCTTTTCCCGGCCAACTAGTTGCATCCGGGATTTTTGTTTTAAAAGGGGGGCACAAAAAATCCAGATTTTCCCTTTCACTGCTGGGGGGCCCCCCAAAAAAAACCCCCACCCCCCCTTTTGCATTCGCTTGAAATCCCCCTTTTTTTTGGTGGGGTTTCTTGTTTGTAAGGCGAAAATCTAGTTTCATCTTCCCCAAATGCCGCAACACCATATTCCTCTTGTGTGGAGACCTCAATCCCCTAACTTCCCGCTTTAAACCCCTTTAGCATTATGGTTTTCCCGGGTCGGATTTTTAGTTCGAAATGGATTTTAGATGGACACCCTTAAAATAAAAAAGTTTGTTCATTTACACACACCCAAAACCCCAAATTTTGGTTAACCCCTTTTCCCCCCCTTTCCTTTTTTTCCTTTCCCGTCGCTGAATTAAATTTTTTCCCATAATTTGGGAAAAAATCCTTGTATTCCTAATCTCGAATGCACCGCATCCCGCTCCCCCTCCCTTTGCCCCCCAAGCTGTTTGTCACTTTTATTCCCTTTAAAACGAATGATATCCCGTTTTTATTACTTAAAAATCCCAAAAACCCCTTTTAAAAATTTAAAAAAACAAAACACCCGGTATATGACCCAGTCAATAACCCACACAAACACCTCATTTCCACCTCCCCAGGGGGGCCCGCAAAATTTGGGTAGTCTCTCTCTTGTGAATTTAAATGTTTGGCCCCTTTTTATGAAGCCTTTTTTGGCTGAAGGAGCGGGTCTCCTTGAAAATTTTTATTTTGGGGGAGATCCCCCCCCCCCCCCCCCCCCCCCCCCCCGCCCCCCCCCCCCCGTAGATCGCAAAAAATTTGAGTCCTCATCCGAACCTGTATTTAAACGGCCCCCCCCGTCCCTGTGAGTTTTTTGGGCTGAAAAAGGAGGCCCCGCACTTTTTCCGCCTTTTTTGGGGGAGTCACGTGAATTTGGGCTTGTCTTTCTTGGGGGAAAAATTTTAGGGATTGCCGGATTTTTCAAAAAAAAATTTTTACCCTCTTGCGTGCCCAAAGCGAGGGATTTCCTTAAAAGCGCGTCTCCTCTTAGAAACTTCCACCGAATAGTCTGAAAACAACAGCAGTTTCCTCCCCTCATGTTGCAACTGCCCTCCATGTTTCCTATTACGGCCCCCCCCCCCCCCCCCCCGCATCAGGTGTGTCTTTTCCTTGGGAAATTTTAAATATTTTAAATAACCCGGCCTCGGTTCCCGGTTGGCCCTTGCCTGGTCGTCGTTCCTAGGGGCCCCCAAATTTTATGCGCTCGCTCCACCTAAAAATCTTATCAAAACCCAAAAAGTGAGGAATTTTGTTTCTGCGCATAGTGTGGTAAAAACTGATGTTTTTTTACTCCCCTTGGGGCTCCTCTAAATCGCAAGTTATTTGCCTAAAAGCGGGTTTTCTAAGTCCTCTAATTTTGGTTTAGCAAAGGGAGTTTGTCTTAATAGCTTATGAAAGGCATTTTGGACCCCTAGTTAAATTTCCTTTTTCTACCCCAACCCCAAAACCCTTTTTTCATATTTGGAAAAAGGGGTGGGCCGATTGAGAAATTCTGCTTTGGGAGGGCAGAGAGGGTAGGGTGCCACTTGTTATGTGACTGGGCTTTGTGACCCGTGTCCCAGTGCTGCTGTGATTTCAGGGGGGTATGGGGTGGGTACCTTTGCTGCCGGGGTCTCACAGCTCCGAATGCCCCCTTATTTACCTCAGTCCCTTGGGGGGTTTTGCCATGTCCTCCCGTGCTCCCTTGGGGTTTCCCTTTTTGTATGTTTTTTCCCCCTTCTGGTTGGGGCGTGGAGTGTCGGGCGCCAAAACTTGGACGCCAGCTGGGCCCGGGGTGTTGCTGGAGCTCTCTGTTCCTCCCGTCCCCCGTGCTTTCAATGCCCCCTTTCTCCACGGAGCGGTTTTCCTGATGTGCCGGAAATCGTAAAAGGCCGTCCCGTACTGCGATATGCCGGGCGGGGAGCTCCGTTATAGGGGAGCGCGGGCCGGAGCTGCGGTGCTGCCTTCCTCCTCACATGCGCGCCGGAACCGGAAGTCCGGGTCATGTAGTTTTATGGCTGGAACCCCAAAATGGACTGTACCGCTGCAGGGCATTAGGACAGAACTGAGCCAGTGGCACCGTCAGAACCGGATGGGCCTAAGCTACAGCCTGGTTCCACACATGCCTATCCTACTGGGTTTCTAAGGCCAGCTTTGGATTTCTCCCTTACCCTGCATCCTACAAAGGTGGGAGTGGCAGCTGGATGTGTGGTAAGTTTCATATTTTAAAATATAAAACTGGGGAAGACCTGTAGACCTGCTCTCCCACAAATCTTTATGAAATATCGGTGCCTTTGAGTCTGGCATAGGCCTTTGATCCTGGGGGTCTGAGAGCCCATTTGTTTCAGCTGGAGTCAGGTGCTAATGAATTTAAATGAGGATTCTTTGTTGTGCTGGCCTCCACTGCTGGAGTGGCTTCTTATGGAAGGGCATTTGCAATGCATCTGAGTTGGGGCTAATTAATTGAGGCTTCCTGGTGGAGCTGGGGTAATTTCTGCAATCTGAGTGACTTGAGTTGTGAAGTTGGAGGGGGGGGGGGATGACTTAGTAATTTTTGTGTCAATTTTCCTCACACCGGACATGCCCACATTCCATGAAACAAATCAGTTCCCTCCCGATGACTCTGTGGACAAGCCACCAATCTATCTCGTGCATTTGTGTATGGGGGAATGTCAAAGCCAAATATATAGTTACATAGTGACATAGTTTGTAAGGCTGAAAAAAGACAAGCCGTCCATCCAGTACAGCCTATTTTGCTTAAGTGTTGCTAAAGTGTTGATCCAGAGGAAGGCAAAAAAGCCCCAATGAGGTAGAAGCCAATTGTCATCATTTTAGCGAAAAAATTCCTTCCCGACTCCAATCTGGCAATCGGAAAAATCCCTGGATCAACCCAGAATCCTAGACACTATAACTTGTTATATTATTACACTCCAGAAATGCATCCAAACCCTTTTTGAACTCTGTTATTGAACTCTCTGGCAGAGAGTTCCAAAGTCTCACTGCTCTAACAGTAAAGAATCCCTTTCTATGTTTATGTAGAAGCTTTCGTTCCTCAAGACATAGATGATCCCCCCTTGTTCTAGTTACAGTCCTGGGTATAAATAAATCTTGAGAGAGATCTCTATATTGTCCTTTGATGTATTTTAACATATTTATTATGTCCCCCCGAAGCCGTCTTTGCTCTAAACTAAATAACCCTAATCTTGCTAATCTTTCTAGGTATTGTAGTCCACCAAGTCCTTTTATTATTTTGTTGCCCGCCTTTGCACCTGTTCAAGCTCTACAATGTCTTTCCGTGCACTGGTGCCCAAAACTTTTACACAATATTCCATGTGTGGTCTAACCAGTAACTTGTTTAATGGGAGAATAATGTTCTCATCATTTGCATCTATGCCCCTTTTAATACACCCCATGATCCTATTTGCCTTGGCAGCTGCTGTCTGACACTGGCTGGTACAATTACGTTTACTGTCCACCAGGATTCCCAAGTCCTTCTTCATCTCACTTTTACCCAGCGTTTTTTCCATTCAACATGTAGTTTGTAATGGATTTTTCCTCCCATGTGCATAACCTTGCATTTATCTGTGTTAAAACCTCATCTGCCATTTCTCTGCCCAGGCTTCCAACTTATCAGATCCCTTTGTAATAACACATTATCCCCCTATTGTGTTGATTACTTTACGGATGTTAGTATTGTCTGCAAAGATAGATATTCTACTGTGTAATCCCTATGTAACATCATTAATGAAGATGTTAAAGAGGATAGGGCCCAATACTGAGCCCTGTGGTACCTCACTAGTAACAGGGATCCAGTCTGAGTATGCTGAGTAATCGATTACAGAAAAGTTACATCCAGGGACTTACAGGTAACGTTGTTGTTCTCTTTCTCTTCTCGATCCAGCCCAGATTGCCATGATGTCTTCTCCCAGACACGACTCTTTCACTGTAGAATTTACAAAACAAACATCTTAGACTCCTCACTTTATCAGCACTTCTTTACCAATTTCTATCTCTAAACATACTCCCCATCTATAATGCCCCAAATGGTAATAATTACCCCCTTGTGCTCCAAACAGTAAAATGCCCCCAAATGGCTATGAGTCTCACATGTGTGTACCAAGTTTTAGTCATGTTTTGTATACAAATATAGGAAGTAATTAAATTCCCTAAGACGGTATGTAGGTATAGCCCCAAACTAGGTAGGCAGTCATAAATTAGGTAGGTGTATAGCGCTCTCCTTGCCTCTGTTCTTCTTGCCTCCGTTCTCCCTGCATCAGCACATAGTGACCGAATAATACTGCAGCACCATTACCACATATCACCAACACATAGTGACTGATTAATACAGCCACATATCACCAGCACATAGTGACCAAATAATACCGCCATCCCATGACCATATATCACCACCACATAGTGATTGAATAATACATCCAACCCAAGACCACATATTGAAATAGAAAGTAGCCTCAAAGGGGCTATCCTGTCCTTGTGGGGGTTCAAATTATCTTAAAAATAACAAAGGGTGCACCGAGAAAGAACATCACAACATGCCTTGCTAGTGACCTGCTCCTGGTGTGGGGGGGCACGGAGTCTGAAGCCATGAATTTTTGCACTTTTATCAATCAAAATACCATGAACCTACAATTTTCTTATGAATGGCATGAGAATGAAGTCAACTTTTTGGATGTCACTTTGAGTGGTAATATCCAGGGCGGGGTTGATTTTCTCCCATATCGGAAACCCACAGCAAGGAACTCGATATTACAGGCAGGATCTTGTCACCCACCACATGTGATTAAAAATCTTCCGGTGGGAGAATTAATCAGAATTAAAAGACACTGTTCAGTAGAACATAAATTTCAGGAATATGAGCGTCAAACATGTGATCGATTATTGGAAAGAGGATACCCACACTGGAGTGTAAATAGAGCCAAACGGAAAGTAGCTAATTTATGTCGCGACAAATTAACAACAAATAAGAGAGATACTAGTCTATCAAATAAGATTGTATTTTCTACCCCCTATAGTCCACAATTTAAAGATATTGTGTCTATCATTAAGAAAATCTACCTGTACTTTTCTCTCAGGATAATATGAAAACACTTTTAGATAAGGAGGGTATAAAATTTGTTTCTAATGAAAGGTAGAACTCTTGTTCTCTATTGTCACCCAGTTTATTCTTATCAGAATTACCCAATACCCCGACCTGGTTATTACATAGAGGCTCTTACAAATGTGGACACTCGTGTTGCATAGCTTGCAACTTTATGCAGATCACCAATACTTTTACTTCATCTGTAAACAATATAACACATAATATTACATCGTATATCAATTGTAACACAAAATTCACAGTGTATTTGATTACCTGTACTTTTCAACTTCAATAGTTGGGGTGTACAACAGCGTTAAAAATCAGGATCCGAAGGCACCTTCGATATATAGCAAACCACTGTCTGGGGAATATCGATGCTTCTAGGCTTTTATGAACATCATAAAGGAATACTTCGGGATTTTTTTTTTTCGGGAAATTGAGAGAGTTTTTTAACCCCTTTTAGGGGTGGTGATCACAACAAAAAACTATTAATAGGGAGACAGGTGGATCTACCATTAGGCTCACGTTATCCGGGGATAACAAGAGACAGGATGTTTTTTATCAATATTGATTTTTATTGTAGGTTTTGTATTTTTTATATATTTGATTTCTATATTTTATTATTCCAGTAAATACCAAGGTGAAAGGGGTTTTTAAAGTTTTTTTTTTCCTACAATTGCCCGGAAAATGGTCATTTAAAGGGAAAAAGCTTTGTTATCAATATCCCTATGATTAAGGAATAATTTCCGAAACGCGTTAGGCCTTTTTACTACAACTACATAAAGGCATGTCGACTTGTTTTAATGCTTTTGGGAAAAAAGGGCATTTTTATATTTTCTACCTACCGGGTCTTAGCGGGACTTCCTCTTCTTTGATTGGATCACCTAGATTTGTTTCCAATCTACCCGTGCACGCCCAGGGGTAACACTGACGGTACTGGCATACTTTTCTTTCTAAAAACTCCCTTGTTTTTGGGCTTGAAAGTGCTTTTTGATTTTTATTCAAAAAAAGGGTGGTTTTTTTATCCCCTTTTGCAAATGAGTAAAAGAAGGCATCACATTAGCTGGCTTTTTGGGGTCTTTTGGCACGCCCTTATCTATGGTCACTCCTCACAGCTTCGGGAAATGTCTGACACGGGGTTTAAAACCTGACTTGGCCCCATCTTTGGATTACACAACAACCATAAAACCTACAGGCACCCAAATTTTTTTTTAACACTTTTAAATACAAAAAAATAACCTACATTTTTTTAATCGACTATATAAAAAAAGCCTATTATATATATATAATATTAATGTGGGTATAACTAACAAACTTTAAAAATGGGCACAAAGGATCACACAAATATATAACCTTTTTTCCCACCAAACAGTCCCCCCTTGAGATTTTTGTTCTCATTTTTTTTAATCTTTTCCCTACCCTCTTTCCCTATTCCCTTTCCTATTTCTGTTTTTGCGGAAGTACCCTTCCCCCCGAAAAAGGGGGGCCCCGTAGCCCCTGATACGACCCTAGCTCACCCTACACACTATATTTAAATTTCCCCTTTGATAGACGGGGGGTTGCAGAGGGGAGTAAAAGACTTTCCGGAGCATTCTGACGTAATGGTCTCTCACAGAAAATCCCTTTAATGCCACATCATCATGGGTGTAGGCTTTGGACGCTGAAGGGTTGTTAGTGTCGCTGTCAAGGAGGCCAGGCCGGGACAATGTTCACATGATGGAATATCTGGTCCACACTTTCAAAAAATAGTTTCCTCAAACAAGGGGAGAAACAAACAAACAATTAGAGCAAAAATTTTAGCAGGCAAATAAATATGGCAATCCATCTGGGAAAAAACTTTCCCCTGCCAACCCCTTAAAAACCATAAAGTGCCCCACTGCCCCAGGGGTGATCTTCCCTGAGTTACACTTAATTTTTGAGAGATATCGAGCTTTCTATGGCCACAGTGACCTTCCCATTGGGTTTTCTGTTTATCTGGAAAAAAAGTACACCCCAGGTTTAATTTGCCGGGGTTGGGTAGACAGTGTTATCGGTAGCAAGATTCAAACCCTGCGGCGATTGGTCCCTTCCCTTAAACTCACAGGGCCCCCCCTTGGCCTCCTATAGATAAAATTTACACATGGGGGTCAAGCTGCCCTTTGTGGAGGCTTTCCTTCTCCTCCGACTCGATTTTCACTATTTTCTGACCCCTCACTCAATATATGGACCCCCAGGACATATATCCTCCCAAGTCTGCTGAGGTTTCAATAGCTACTTGGGGCTTGCTTTCTCCGGTATTCCCCTTTTTTTTCTTGACGGTTCCATCTTTATCAACCCACCCAAAGTGGTAGTGGTTTTCCTGGTTTTTTTTTGTCTTTAAGGCAGTCTGGGGTCTATCCCCATAGTTTTTCCCTGGTTCCAACCCACACCCCCAGTAATGCAAGAGGGTCCCCATACTCCTCCTCACCACAAAAATATATGCATGGGTCGACCAAGTTTTTAAAGCAAAAAACTATTTAAACATCATAAATCGCATTCCTCATCCCCAGGGGCTAAAAGCGATTTTGCAGTGTGAAGCAGGAACCATTGGGCTTTCCTGCCCCCTTTGACGAGTGGTCGGGGTCAGCGGGATTTGGTACGGCCCCCTAAAAACCTGGGCTCTGGGGGTTTTACACAAAAACTTTTCACGTGACCCAGTCTCCAGGCTGACTTATACGCACAAAGTCTGGTTGGATCTGGAATTGAAAAACTCTAGAATGCATTAACGACAACTCTTTAATCACGTATCCAAAGGGGGTCAAGCATCACTTTGTCTACAACTGCTGAGGAAAATGCACCTACCCTTTGGGGCACTGCCTACAGGATCTCATAGGGAAAGAAGAGTTACCTACCCCCGGGGCTGTGCTGACTCTAACCAACTAGGGGCGGCTTCTGGACAGGGCATGACTGTTTTCTTGCCACTTTAAGCGTCCGTCTTTCAGATCCCCGTTCCATTTCCCTTTGACAAACAGCTGGCTATAGCCCCCGTGGCAACAGGGTGCCCCCCCTACCCATATAGCCCATCTTCTTGTTTTTTTTGGGCTCTTTCTTTTTCCAGTTTCCCCTTTTCCCCTCAGGGAGTTGTTCCTGATCTTGGCCAGCGTCTCCTTGGGTTGGGTGTGGGTTTCCTCCTGCACCACTGAAAGCTGACCTTGCCCCCCTTTCTCCCCTCCTGGGCCTTGGGGCTGCTTGGTCACCGTGTTTCGTCTTCTGTATTCACTTCCCGTCCCTTGATTTTCAGTATGCTATGCCCGTGGCAGCAGCAGTGCACCATCAGCCCTGAAGGGTTTGTCCTTTTCTCGGGGGTTCCCCGACCGTGAAAATTGTGCCTTCCAAAAGGCCAAAGTCATGGGCGACTCCGAAAGCGTATTTGAGTCCGACAAATTGGGCCATTTTCCCCTTGGCCAAACGTCATGCTCCGTCTTCTTCCTAATTTTAGCAATGGCAGCTTTTTGCTCCCAAACTGCGTGTAAAAGTCTCAGGGCTTTTCCCGTGTGATATCGCCTCCTTTCCCCCTCAAATCTGGATCCTTTTTACAAAAAGAACCATACCCCCAGGTTCAAATAAAAGTCTCCATCTTCAGGGGATAGCAATCTTTGGGTTTCTTCATGTGCACCGGATTTTTTTCCCGATTCCTCTTCATCCTCATTCCCCCCTTGAGAAAGGGAAAGAGGGTGGTGGATGAAGAACACAAACCCCGCGCACAGAGTGCTTATGGCAGAAGAAACATTGAACCCGAGACACTGTGCTGAGGAGAACCGTGGTTAAAAATGGCAAGATGTACATGGACCAGAAGGGGTGAAGATGCCGACTACGATATCCCCTGTCTTATCCAGCACCTTGGGCTGCGCTACAGCCTTAAACTGGAAGGTCCCCCACTTGCGCGGGGGCCGTATTGCAAGTATATCCAGTGGCGTTTCAGCCTTCTTGGGCCCCCTTTCAAAAACTCCCGGGGATGTCCTTCCCTTTCCCAACCAGAGCTTGAAGGGCTTTTGGTTCCGGCATGCCTTGGCAGGACACTGGGAATAGCTTTCTTCAGCTTCCGGAAGGGCTCCAACATCTTCATCAAGGGGGAAGGGGGTTGTTTCACTGCCTCATCTAAATTTTTCACGAGAGTGGATATCCGTCCCCATTGTGGGCTTCAGGGAAAAGGACACATCAGGGGCAGGGTCCGAGTATCTAGCTTTGGGTGTCCTCCTCTTCTTTTTTGGGGGGGGGGGGGGGGGGGGCTGTCCTGCTCTGTTGCAGTTTTTAAGCAATAAGGGTGGTCTTGGCTGGGAGGCTCCGGGTCTTCACATCGTCACCACCATCCCCGGGCAGGCTTTACACACATATCCCCCAGGAGATTGTTCCAATGCCTTTTTCAACAAAAGCACCACATCTCTTGGTAGAGTGTTGTACTCAGGCCGACCATCTTAGCTGCTTTCCTCATGGGGTTTCCCCAGGCCATCCACAAGGCACTGGTAACACCGGGCTGTGGCTTCTCAAAGGAGAAAATCCTAAATCAAAAAATCGAGACATCTGTGCTTTTATTTCTCCACTGTTTCCCCCTTTTTTTCCAGTGAAGTCTGTCATGTCAATGCCCGATCTGAAAGTCTGTCCCCAGCCCATTGTTTCAGCGTTCCCAAACAACAGTACACCTGGAAGGCAGGAGGACCCATTTATCCCTGGCTTTTTGATGAGGGATTTGGCCCCCAATGGGCCCTCTGAATCCCTTGCTTAACCTCGACAAGGGCCATAAATCTTTGTAAATGTCTGTGTGGTTCCTTTAATCGACATCTTTCCCGTAATAGGGCTAGGTTGTTTCTCAGGGTCCGGCAATTAAGTTAAGACAGGGCTTGGTCGGTGAGAATGTAAACAAAATATGTTCGGGCCCCCTTTTCACCCCTCCACCTTGCAGTGAGGCCTGAAGGTCAGGGGGTCTGCCCTTCAAATTTCCCGAGCCCCTTTCCCCTGGTCAGCGACTGCTCCCCAGGTTTTCCCGGGGTTTTGTGCAGTGGGTCAGCTGCTTTTTCTTCCTCCTCCCTTGCACCTCTGTGTTAGAGCCGCTCCCACTGTATCTTCTGCTCCCAGACCCGAGGTCTCCCCGTAGGGCTGGGTGGGCCGGTCACCATATAACCCCATATCTGCCTTCCATAATTTTTACAATACTATGTTCCACCATCTTGATCCAGGGAAATAAATTGGTGACCCGGAAGGGGGGGCATTTAAACCGAAGGAAGAGGATGTGACATCCTATGGGAGGAGTAGGGAATGACTGGAAGGGCGGGCAGGGCACTAAAGGGGTTTAGGGATCTGGGGGACTGGGCAGGAAATGGAGCAAATGTGGTTACAGGGGGCAGGGGGACTTGTTCACTTGGGGTGTTTCTGGGGTTTTTTTCCCTTTTTTGCAGCAGTTCTGGGCTACACTCTGATTTTCTCTCCACCCCCCGACAAGTCCCCCGCCATTAAGGGTGTCGGCACATATTCACCTTTTCCTTTGTTTCAGAAAAATTCTCCTGGGGGGGTATCAAATAGGCAGCTGCAAAACCCCCGGGCCCCACCCTTCCCAAAATCCATTTAGTTACACTGTACCAGGATTCAGCCCTCAACAAAAAATTTCCAAAATCCTTCAATCTACCCTTCTTTCTGTATCCAACCCTCAGACATTTTCCCTTCTTTATCACAAATACTTTCTGAGGTTTAAATCACACTTCAGACTTGCAAAATTTTTTCAGACACTTTACTTACTTCTTCCTATACAATGAACCTTTTCTAACAATTTTTAATTTCCCTCTAAAAAACCCGAGATGGCGCTGTGCACAAACTCACAAAAAAAACTTTTTGTTGTTCCTTTTTCTAAATCACGTTTACTTTTACAGGACATACAGGAAAAACATTGTATTGCATGTTTATAGAAAACCCATGTATGCAGCTGCTCACCCCCCCTTTTTACACAAGGGAAAACTTTGGGGGTTCACTTTCCCCACAAAAATTCTTAATTTTCACAAGATCTTTTTTTCCCCCCAACCAGCTGACCATTTTTCCTACCCCGAGCAACTCAAATTCCCTGTTACTTCCCCCGGGAGATTCTCAAAATCCTGAGCACCCCTAGGGCTTTCGGCTCCGGGATTCCCACTGACTTTAAAACCCTTGCTTTCCCAGCTTTGCTTTTTAATCATTTCCAAAAAAAAATTTAATCACTAAAACAGAAAAAACCCACAAGGGGTTTAATGTGACAGGCATAGGTTTTAATAGAAAAAGGCCATCGTTACCCCAGCGTATCAAAAATTAACCGAATGAAAAATAGTACAGCTCCCACTAACAAACAATCTCTCGGGCAAACAAAGTAGAACTTACTTACCCTAAGATATTCAACGAGCGATGGGGCCCTTTTCTCTCATCTCGTCTGCCAGTAGAAAACTTCACCAGTTCAGTTTTCGGGTTAATAAATCAGATCCCAACCCATCCCCACGTTTCAAGGCGAATCTGAAATAAAAGTAGCCTCAAAGGGGCATCCTTTCCTTTTGGGGTTTCAAATTTTTCTTAAAAATAACAAAGGGTTTCACCGAAAAGAACATCCAACTGCCTTGTGCTATGAAAAGGTTTCGATTTATTCACAAAATGGTGGCTTTTTATACCCTTTTGCAAATGAGTAGATAAGAAGGCATCACATGTAGCTGGCTGTGAGGGTCTATTGGCACGTCCTTATCTATGGACCACTCCTCACAGCTTCAGGAATGTCTGAGCACAGGGTGTAACTTCTGACTTGGCGCCATCTTGGATTACACAACAATCTATACAAACTACTACAGGCAGCCATTTTGTTTAACACATTAATGACAAAAGATATACCTACAGCTTTTACATGCTGTACTATATAAGTATATGCCTATTATATATATATAATATGTATATGTGAGGTATATACTAACTAATACATTAAAATAGAGACACAAAGGATCACACATATATATAACCTTTGTTCCCATCCACAACAATATCACCATCACAGTGACTGAATAATACCACAACACCATGACCACACATCACCACCACATAGTGACTGAATAATACCACCACAGAGTTACTGAATAATACACCATACCATTACTGAATATAAGCCATTATACTACAACCAATGTTACCAACATACAGTGACCATACAGAGATGGATACCAATTGTACAGAGGCTCTGCATACATATAATCATAGTTACATAGTTTGTAAGGCCAAAAAAAGACAAGACGTCCATCCAGTTCAGCCTGTTCTGCTAAAGTGTTGATCCAGAGGAAGGCAAAAACCCCAATGAGGTAGAAGCCAATTGTCCTCATTTTAGGGGAAAAAAATCCTTCCCGACTCCAATCAGGCAATCAGAAAAATCCCTGGATCAATGACCCTTCTCCAGAATCCTAGACACTATAACTTGTTATATTATTACACTCCAGAAATGCATCCAAACCCTTTTTGAACTCTGTTATTGAAGTCACCATGACAAGTTCCTCTAGCAGAGAGCTCCACAGTCTGACTGCTCTAACAGTAAAGAATCCCTTTCTATGTTTATGTAGAAACTTTTGTTCCCTTAAGATATAGAGGATGCCCCCTTGTTCTACATACAGTCCTGGGTATAAATAAATCTTGGGAGAGATCTCTATATTGACCTTTGATGTGTTTAAACATATTTATTATGTCCCCCTGAAGCCGTCTTTTCTCTAAACTAAATAACCCTAATCTTGCCAATCTTTCTAGGTATTGTAGTCCACCCAGTCCTTTTATTATTTTTGTTGCCCACCTTTGTACCTGTTCAAGCTCTACAATGTCTTTCCTGTGCACTGGTGCCCAAAACTGTACACAATATTCCATGTGTGGTCTAACCAGTGACTTGTGTAATGGGAGAATAATGTTCTCATCATGTGCATCTATGCCCCTTTTAATGCACCCCATGATCCTATTTGCCTTGGCAGCTGCTGTCTGACACTGGCTGCTACAATTAAGTTTACTGTCCACCAGGATTCCCAAGTCCTTCTCCATGTCACTTTTACCCAGCGTTTTTCCATTTAACATGTAGTCATGTAATGGATTTTTCCTTCCCATGTTCATAACCTTGCATTTATCTGTGTTAAATCTCATCTGCCATTTCTCTGCCCAGGCTTCCAACTTATCCAGATCCCTTTGTAATAACACATTGTCCTCTATTGTGTTGATTACTTTACAGAGCTTAGTATCATCTGCAAAGATCGATATTCTACTATGCAATCCCTGTGTAAGATCGTTAATGAAAATGTTAAAGAGGATAGGGCCCAATACTGAGCCCTGTGGTACCCCACTAGTAACAGGGATCCAGTCTGAGTATGCACCGTTAATTATCACCCTTTTTTTTCTATCTCTGAGCCAGTTGCTTACCCACTTGCACACATTTTCCCCCAGTCCAAGCATTCTCATTTTACTTACCAACCTTTTATGTGGCACCGTATCAAATGCTTTAGAAAAATCTAGATATATGACATCCAGTGCCTCACCCCGATCCAGTCTAGAACTAACTTCCTGATCCTGATGAGATTAGTTTGACAGGATCGATCCTTCATAAACCCATGCTGGAAGGGTGTTATACATTTATTTTCAGTGAGATAATCCAGGATAGCATCTCTAAGAAAACCTTCAAACATTTTACCCACAACAGAGGTTAAGCTTACCGGCCTATAGTTTCCAGGATCACTTTTTGACCCCGTTTTGAATATTGGCACCACATTTGCTTTGCGCCAGTCCTTTGGGACATACCCCGTTATTAGACAGTCCACAAATTTTATAGCATGATGTAACCATTTATATTGAGATTCACTCCAAGTTTCACAGGGAATAATCTTCCATATTAACTCCCACCCCTCCAAAATCTTTGCAGGTAGCTCGTCATCATTCAGTTTACCTTTAGTCTACCTTTGTTACCAATTAGATGACATTTACTAAGGGCTGTATATGTAACAGATGGCGAATTTTTAGGTGATGTGTCCCCTAAGAAGGCAACAAACCTATTCGCTTGAAATTCCTTCCTATAATTTCTCAAACATCTTTGAAGAAAATTTTGGACTTGAGCACATCCCTGAAACCATCCCTGCGCGGTAGCAAGTTTCTCTTTTACCTCTCGTTAAGTCAGAAATCTAGTCTCAGTAGAATGGAACAAATGTCTGACTGAACTGATACTGCCTTTAATCCAGCTCTTAAGTTTTGGGTTTTCCCGGCCCTGCAAAAACTCCCCAGAGTTGCATATGCTTTGAGCACAAGAAAGACAGGCCCATCAGCTTCCTAACTGCCTTCCAAGCTATCACCGTATCTATTAGAACCAAGGATTTACTTGTATCCGATGGTTTACATGAGAATTTAGTATGAAGAAAACTATTTAGACTCCACGGCTGCACCATAACCATCTCAAGGTCTATATTCAAAAAAAAGTTTGGGGTTTGTATCAAATCAATGGCATGGCGCAACAGACAGGCCGAGTTGTAGCTACTGATGTCTGGTAACCCCAAACCGCCTTTATCTCATGGAAGCATAAGAGTGGGGAGCGCTATCTTATGCATCTTGTGGGCCCAAATAAAATAAGAAAAGATCCGATTTATTTTCCTTATATCTATGTGTTTTAACAACAAAGGGATAGTCTGCATGGGATAGAGTAACTTGGGGAAACTAATAATTTTTACCAAATTAATCCATCCTGACAGAGATAAGGGCAAATTGTTCCATTTCTTCAGTTCGGATTCGATTTTGTTAACGATAGGTTGATAGTTCAAATGATAGATCGATTCCGGGTTCTTGCCAATATATACCTCCAAATATCTAATACTAGATTTGGCAATACGAACCGGGAAATTATGTTTTTCCACCAAACGAGGTAGTGCTCCCCTAGGAGAAATATCCAAATGTCACATTTAGATACATTTATCTTAAGGCCCGAAGAACTACCAAAAATTTTCAGTAACTCAAAGATTGGACCAACTACCCTAGCCGGATCCAACATCAAAATTAGTATGTCATCAGCAAATAGTATTGTTTTGAGATTTTGACCACCAATTTTAATTCCTAAAATATTCTTATCTTTTTCAATAGCCCGTATCAAAGGCTCGATTGAAAGATTAAATAGGAAGGGGAATAGTGGGCATCCCTGGCGTGTTCCCTTTTGGAGGTTAAAAGTGGCGACAAAAAGCCTGGCGTATAAACTCTTGCTTTTGGGGAGCTATATAATATCCACAAGAAAACCATAAAAGCCCTAGAGAAACCCATACAGTCAAGAACCTTGTAAACCATTCCCAGGAGATATTGTCAAACGCTTTATCCGCATCAGTAGTCATGATCACCGGGGAATGGTTTAACTGAGGATTAAGTTTTATCTCGTCTAGCACCGCTAGCGCTCTGCGGATGTTTATAACCGCCGATCGTCCCTGTACAAAGCCAACCTGTAATAGTGAAATGAGTATTGGTAGCAAAGCCACCGATTTCTTCGCCATATTCTTCGCCATTAGTTTTTTCTTTTTGAAAACTGATTTTGATTTCCATTTTCCACCAAGAGAGACATTAGACGACATACAGTTGTTATAACAGGCATGGTTTCAATATGTACATATTGCATAACAGAGTTTAGCAGAACATAGCCAGCACACCAAGAGAGATTTGAATACCAGTTACATATGTACCTTTAGGGTCTAGAATAGACATAACTAGAAATTTTATCATTGAAATTGGCGTCCTTTCCGTAAGCATTAGTGTGATCCGCTCATCTTCCTGCGACTCCTGTAACTGACTGCAGTATGTCTGTTCAATTTCTGGCTTTTTGTAAAGTCTGAAAATAACTCATGTACTTAGTATTGTAATCATACTTCTGATCATGTTATACGAGATGGAAAATCCGAATTATAAACATAGCAAATATAATCAATTAGAAAAAGAAATACAGATGATGGTCATGAGCAAGAGAAGGAAAATAGATAAATTTCAAGCAGTTACTGTATATTCGTAGGTTGTTTATTTATCGTACCACACAAGTTATAATGGCATTTAGGGTCTGAAGATGTTAGGAAACCCTTTGTAGGTTTTGGATTTCTGTTATGCTTTGTGTAGATCTCTGGGATACAGTAACCTTAGACCTGTCATGTGACCTTCAGATGTCCCAAGTTGCCCACTAAGTCAGCACCATTGTGCTACTGTGGTAAGAACCATTGTGAATTCAGAAAGGGAATCATTGTTTGTCTAATTTCTGCCTCTGTTAAGAAGTTCTCAATAAAGACTCTCCATTTTGTAAAGAATTTTTGTGATTGTGTATTTTTTAGACACTCCGATTCTAACCTATTCATCGTCATATAATGGTTCACTTGCTGTAATATTTCTGGGGTGGCAATGGACGTGTCTAGCCATTTATTAAGAATACATCTTTTAGTCCCTAGTAGCATGATATTAATCATGTGTGGGGAGTTTGTTTTGGTAGGTAGGTTGTGGAATAGCAGTATGTTTGGGGCCCAGGGCAATTCAGTATTTGCCTTTTTTAAGCAAATTAATCATCCTCTTCCACATACTCTACACAAGACTACAAACCATGCACCATATCCGATTTTGGTTGGTGACACTTGGGGCACTGAAGTTTGCGGTCCGGTGCCAAGGGATGTGGGGGGGGGGATGTTGAATCCATAAATTGCCCTATGGATGAAGTGGAAATAGGTATCTTTCCACTTTTTCACACCCAATGGCTTTGCCTTTGGTGAACCCTTTTAGTTCCACAGGTGGAAATGATTGTTGGTCATGCCCGCTGGGATTCTGGGTGGCTTATCAAGGGCATAAATTTGCTAATGGCCCAGGGAAGCCTCAGGATTTTCCTTACAGCTTTCCATGTCGCTAGGGTATCTCTCAACAAGAGATTGCTCCTGATCGTGGGCGGTAAGGCTGAGTATTTTGTATGCAGGCATGCTGGTGAAGACCAGGAGAGAGCTAAGTAGCTGTCTAATCGGGTGTTGGAGCAATATTCCGTATTTGTTAGCCAATCCTGGCAGTGTCTGAATAAGCATGCCAAATTGTAGGTTCGTACAATATATCTGGTAGGTTAAGTCCACTGGAACCTCTGGGTAGCATCAGTTTCTTAATAGCAATTCTAGGGCGCTTGCCAGACCAAATAAACCTAGAAAAAAAACCTTGTATTTTACACACATCATTATGAGTCAGTAGTAGAGGTATTGTTTTTAAGGGATAGAGTAGTTTAGGGAGCCCTATCATTTTCACCAGGTGACAGCGAGCCATTAAAGGGAGAGGCAACCTGGTCCATCTTTGTAAATCACCAAGCAGTTTTTTTTTTTAACATGTTTTTATTGAACATCTTCAGTTAACATACATATTAGTACAAACGTAAAGATTGACATTTTCTGAGGTAACAGTATCATAATACAATTTAACAGATAGATTTCACTTGAAGACATTATTATTTTCTTTTTCCCCTTATTTTACCCTAACCCAACCGTTCAAAAACTAATTAACTTTTAGTACAGGTATTAATATGTACTTCTAGTAAATTTGGTACACTCGTGTTCTGTACTTTATCAAAACAAAACTAATCTTATCTAACTCTAGTTGCCAAAGTTACATCAATTCTTCCCTGACATGCTATCAGTTTACCTGTGCGCCTACCTTCCTCCTCCCATACCCGTGATGGATAATACTACCTTGCCATGACCCATTTTTCAGGAGAGCCTCCAACCTCACTTCTATTTATTGATTTGAGCCGATATACCGCTCTGTCCATTAAGTTGGGCCTACATGCATCCCTCTCACTCTTCTATTACCGGTTGTTCACCCAACATTTGTCTACCCAAATACCATGTGGTCAGCCCAAAACACGTTTTCACTCTTCTCCTAGTGTCTTCCGGCAATGTGTTTATGAATGTGCCCCACAAAGAAAAAAAATTCTTTACCCTCGCCTCTTTGTGTGCAGTGGCCTCTACCCAGTCCATTTGCATCAAATAATTGAGCTTATCCCAGAATATGCTAAAGGCCGGGGCCCTAGGTTGTAGCCATACTTGTAAAACTGCTTTCCGGGCAGCTGCTGCTATTATATGTAGTAATCTCCCCTCTCGTCTAGATAGTTTTTGTCCTTCCCTGTCTACAAAGCTAAATATTGCCCATGAGGAGTGTGGCGTAAAAGAGAGGTGCAACGTATCCTTTGTGTAGACTATCACCTGTTCCCAGTACTCCCTGATTTCCGGGCACTCCCATAGACAGTGATACAAGTCCGCTGCATTTGATCCAATTTAAAGCACGGGGTCGTTGTGAATCTCCTCATTCGATTCCCCTCAAGGGGTGAGATCCTTTGTATTATTTTAATAAAATCTCCTAAAATTGGCAGCTGGCAAATATTGAAAGATCTTGTAGCCCTCAAGTATCATATGGGCGTCAAAAAAGCCCCTAGTTGCCCTTTTGTCAGATGTGCCAGGTTGATCATAATCAACATCATCAAGGAGATATTTGTATATTACTGACAGATGTGCTTTTATTGAGGGTGGGTACAGCAGCGTTCGCTCAAAGACCGTGTCCCATTCCGCTGGCCCAAGATGTTGTGTCACTTTGATGGCATAACTTGCTGCTTGCATGTAATTAAAGAGGGAACTGGGAGTGTTTGATATTTTTGTTGAAGCTTTATGGAAGAGTTTTTTGGGGTCCGTATGTAAACAAGTGACGTATTTGTTGCACACCAGTGATGCCCAAAAACTGAATGTATATGCGTTTGCCCTCCTGAAAGTCCGGGTTTGACATTAGGGACAAATATTGTGAGTAATCCGGGTTCAAGTGTTTGTTTTGCCGGATTTTCCGCCATGCTCGCCATATGGGCATCAGCATGTGGTTTGACCTCATCAGTGGCGACAGCCTGCCAAAGGGCAGATGAACAAAATTAAGGAGGGAGATATGTGGGAGTGTCAACTGGTCTAATCCACTATCTGTGAATACATTTGTAGACTGAGCCCAATCAGCCAAAAAACGACCCAACGCGGCCAAATTATATAGGCGTATATTAGGGAACCCCACCCCTCCATTAGTTTTGCGTGAGGGTAAGAGAACAGGGGGATACGCGCTCTTTTCCCGTCCCAGATGAATGACCTGTACTGGGCATTAATCATTTTCTCCTCCCCAGGGCGTAGATAAATAGGGAGCATGTGAAAAATGTAAAGTAGACGAGGGAACTCCACCATTTTAATGAGGTTACACCTCCCTAGGAAAGACAGCGGAAGTTTGGACCACCTCTTCATGGTCTCCGAGAGCTTCCCCAAATAAACATCAATATTCTTCTTATATAGGATGTCTGGATTTCTGGTTAGCCACACCCCCAGATATTTAATTTCCTGTTTACACCACCGGATTGTATGTGATGTAGACCACGCCGGAATCGCCGAACCCTGCAGGAGCAAACCCTCACATTTGTCTACGTTAATGGTGTATCCCGACAACGCGCCCTTATCCATCACATCCTCAAGTATCGGGGCCAGCATCTGCTTAGGGTTAGCTATCATTAAAAGAAGATCGTCAGCATAGGCTGTAATCTTTATGTCTCGATGTGGGAAAGAGATTCCCTGGTAGAGAGGGGACTGAGAAATATGATACAGTCGGGGGTCAATGGATAGATTAAAAAACAAAGGCGACAATGGGCACCCTTGTTTAGCTCCTCTAAAAAGATCAATTACCGGCGAAGTTTTGTTATTAATGAGTAGGGAAGTAGTGGAGTTAGAATGCAAATAATCTACAAAACTGGAGAAGAGGCCCCTGAACCCTCTACGCACTAAGGTAGCGCTGAGAAAAGGCCAGGACACTTTGTCAAATGCCTTTTCTGCGTCCAGGCTAAGGAGCATGGATGGTTGTCCAACCTCCTGAGCCTGCGTTATAGCTGCCATTGCTGTTCGTACATTTTTTGTGGAATGCCTATTAGCAATAAACCCATTTTGTGAGGGATGGATAATTTGGGGCAGGAGATTTTGTAGTCTAATGGCCAGGATTTTAGCCAAAATTTTATAGTCCTGATTTATTAAGGATATCGGCCTGTAGGAGGCCAGCAGGGTCGGATCTCTTTGGGGTTTTAAAAGTAGTATGGTTCGAGAATCGTGAAAAGAGTCCACCTCCACTGACTCCACATAAATATCATTGTACAATTTGGTGAGGAGGGGAGTAATTTCTGCGGTTATGGATTTAAAGAACTCGGCCGAATATCCATCAGGCTCTGGGGACTTCCCATTTGCTAGTCCCACTACTACCCTGCGAACCTCTTCCTCTGTAATTGCAGCCTCCAATTGCTCCCTCTGTACCTCTGAGATGCCTGCCATATTCAACGAATCTAGAAAGGATGATACTCTTTGGGTGTCATAGGGATCAGCGCTATACAGGGATTCATGAAAATCTGTAAATTCCTGCTCTATTTCTCGAGGGTCAGTTAGTATCTCACCTGAGGTTGGTGATTTTATTGCCGCTATGGGGGGTCTTGCCTGCCAAGGTTTTGTGACATTTGCCAAAAGTGAACCCGTTTTATTACCCCATCTGTAAAATTTGTTTTGTTGAACCCTTAAATGAGCTTTAGCCTCTCCCTGGAGAAAAGTGTGAAGCAATTGTTGTGCCGCTTGGAATTCTTTTTTTATTATCTAGTGAGGGATCTAAAGAGAATTTATTTTGGAGGTGTCGGAGGCTTGAATGCAGTTCCTGGAATCTTTTATTTTGGCTCCTGCGTTTCATGCTTACGTAACTGATGATGTGACCTCGCATGACAGCCTTCGCTGTTGACCACAGCAGAGGTGCATCCTGCGCGTGAGCCGCATTGTCTTCCAGAAACTGCCACCAATGTATCCGGAGAAACTCCCTGAAGTCATCCGATTGACTCAAATATCCCGGGAATCTCCACCCTGGAGACTTTGGGAGGAGTAGTCTTGCCCCCAAACCACGATTGTTAGGGAGCGTGGTCTGAACGCAATGGGAGTATGTCGTGTGTCTATGATAGCGGGGGTATTAGAGGAAGGAACACCGTGCCATGTCTATGCGTTGAGGGAATTGAGCCATGTACAGCTTTAGTAGAATGTGTAGGATCTCGATGTTGGGTTAACCGCCCTCCAATAGTCAAAGACACTAAGTTTGGCCATCAAATTATCCAGGGGAGAGTCATTTATCGGACCTCCTGACTGAGCCTGCGATCTGTCTAGATAGGGATTGGGCACTGCATTAAAGTCTCCCATTAAAATAAGATTAGAGAATGTTCTAGTTTGTAAAAAGGTGACCATATCGAAAAGGAACTCTTTGTTCCCCGTACATGGAGCATATACATTCAATAACGTGTAGTTGTTATCAGCTGTTCTCACTTTCATATATATGAACCTTCCATCTGGGTCTGAGTATTGTTCATCTACAGATTGGACCAAGCCTCTTTTAAAGTAAATCGCTACACCTCGAGATTTTGATTTATAATTAGCTAGGACCGGTGGGTCTAGCCACGGCGCCCTAATTGGATAAAACTTGTCCTCTTGCCAGTGTGTTTCCTGTAGGAAAAACACGTCCGCTTTCGAGCGTTTCATATGGGTCAGAATTTTCCTTCTTTTCTCTGGAATGTTTAAACCCGCCACATTCCAGGACAAAAACTTAACTTGTGGGGCAGGCAGGCTATCTGTTTTTTCTACTATTGGCGCACTCATCCTGTATCACGCCATTGTGTTACTAATGGCAAGATCCTTGCATCAGTGAGAACCCGAGAGGCGTCCCAGCGAGCGCCCTCACGATTCTTCCCCACCGAAGGGAGGGGAATCGGCATACACTCAGATTTTTGCAACATCAGGTATCCGGTAAGGGAATAAAAGTAGTAACCCTGCAATTTATAAACCATGGCAGACATCAACCTAAACCAAGAAAAAAATAAAAAATGAAAAAACCAGCGGCCTATTCGAATTTGTTGGCCCCCTTGAACCTTCATGTAAATGTCAAAAAGGCATCAATACAGGGGACGTATCCCGCAGCTAGTAGACCAGAACCATTTAAACTGTTCAAGAATCTGCCCTTCCACGGACGCCGGGGAGGGGGGGGAGGGGATGCAGGGAAATAGGGAAGGAAGAGAAAGGGATACCCTCCTCCCCCCCGGCGGCCGCCCCACAAATCTACTTATCAAGAGCGGCAAGCATTTATCAAGCATATAATATATAATACCAGGTGTCCGTCTAATTAGTTGTGGGCAAAGGGAGTCCAAAGACCTCCCCACAAGAGGGGTCTCGAAACATCTCACCCAAAGCTCCTTTTTGCCCTGTCAAAGGATGAAGAAGTCAAGAATCTCTAGACAGGTGCATGCGGCAAGAACCTTTTTGTCGGCTTTTCGTAGATGGACACCTGGCCATTTTCCACCACTCTGAGTTTTTCCGGATACAGCAGCTGAAAGCGTACCCCGGTGTCGTGGAGATGTTTACAGACCAGGTGGAACGCCTTCCTTTTCTGAGTGACCTGCATAAAGAAGTCCTGGAATATCAGTATCCTGTCCTCCCCCACTTGGAGGCCCCTATTCTGCTTGTAAGCTCTAAGAAATTTTTCCTTGATCGCCCAGTTCTGAAATTTCGCAATCACCGCTCTTGGTCTGCCCCTTTCCCTTGATGTGCCGATGCGATGAACCCGTTCTATAATCAGCGGATCTCTAGGGGTGTCCAGACCAAGAGCTATGGCCAAATCGTTGGTCAAGTAGGAGGCCAGGGTGTCCGCTGCGATGTCTTCCGAGATGCCTATGAACCTTAGGTTGTTGCGCCGTTCTCTATTTTCCAAGTCGTCGATTTTATTTTGTAGACTCTCCAGTTGTGACTGGTTGGACGTTGAAATCTCCTCTAGTCTCGTCGTATTCTCCTCTACCGACACTGTACGGGCCTCCAGTTCTACAATTCGCTGCGCGTTACTGGTGATCTGGGCCAGAGCAGCATTAACCGATGCCTGAATGAGGTCTATCCTCCTGTCTAAGACTGGTAAGATGATGTTAGAGACCGCCTGGGCCATCAACTCAGCTTGTTGGGTATTGCCTGGCGAGGAGGGAGGTTCACTGAGCGGCGAACTTGGGGAGGCCGCGGACGCCTGCTTGGGTGTTGTCCCCGACATTTTCGCCGCTTATTTCGATGCCTTTGTTTGTGCTTTTTTCCCCTCTAAGGCTGGCTGTAACCGTTTTGGAGAAGAAGCAGACGCAGCTGGAGTCACAACTGTGGATTTCGATCTTGTATTCCGTTTGGATTTAGAGACTTGAACAAATCTGTACATGCTTTACAGGCCGAGACCTGGTGCGGTGAGGTGCACTCTAGGCCTGGGCAATCGTGTACAGGGTCTCTGTGAAGGGAGCTCCACAAATCACTTTTCAATTCATATATCTCGATGGGGAGAGCAGGACTGTCGAGTGTGACAGGATGCTAGGTGGCCTGCGGGGCGCCCCTTTTTGTTGCGATTTTACATTTCAGAGTGGCATGAACTGCTGTAGCCTGTGTTATTTAGGGCCATGTCCGTATAATCAAATGACGGGATTGAAAAGCCTGAAGCACTCTCATTCTTGAATATGTTACTTCAGGTGGCCACTTGGTGGCAGCAGAGGGCTTTAGATAGGGTTTGTGGACTAAGGAGGATTATTGTGCTCCCAAGTTAACCCTGTCAGGCTCGGTTCTCAAAGTTAGGTGTTATCTGGGAGTATCCAGAGATCGCCGTAGATGGCCTCCCAGCCTGGTATCGCGGCCGGACCAGCACGGCAAGGTGGCAGTCTCTGAGTTACGGCAATCGGGCAGGCACAGACTCCGCCCTGTCACCCCAGATGTTTGGAGCCGTGGATAGATCGGGGCGTGTGCAGTCTATGGCGCAGCGGGGGTGTGTTGTTAATGGCGGGGTGGATGTCGTGTGCAGTCTTTCCCGCTCGGCCCGCAGTCCCCTACGGCTGAGGGCCACAGTATGCGTATCTGTGGTGAGAGGGCAGCTCAGTACCTCTCCGACGACTGTCCCGACCAGGATTGGCAGTCCACGGTCTCCGGTGGCACTCAGAGCCGCGAGGGTCACACCGGCCTGCCTCACAGAAGCTCCCCGGCCGCCGCTCGCGTCACAGCAGCAGGCCCCAAGATGGCGCTTCTGTCTTCTAGGCGGGGAGGCACTCCACGCCTGTCTGTGCCCGCGCTCGTTCCCCCTTGTCTGGGCTCCCGACCTTCTGCTCAGCAGTCCGGTCGCGCCGCGGCCCCCGCTCCTCTCCGCGTCTCCCGCTGAGCCTGTGCGCTGGAGGTGCGGGCCTCCGACAGGCCTGGTGAGAGGGCGGCCATACCAGACGCCCCGCCCCCGGAAGTCCGCAGTTTTTTAATTAAAGGGGGAAAGTAATTGACTCTAGGGTGTGCCCTATATTGATGCCCAAATATTTTATGGATTCATGGACCAATACCACTTTTTCCTTGCAGTGTGCTAAATGTGTTATAAGGTTTCCCTTGGATATGTCAAGTAATTTAGATTTAGTTTCATGAAACTAAATCTGAATTACTTGACATATCCAAGGGAAACCTTAGAACACATTTAGCACACTCCAAGGAAAATGTGGTATTCCGTATTTGTTAGCCAATCCTGGCATTGTCTGAATAAGCATGCCAAATTGTAGGTTCGTACACTATATCTGGTAGGTTAACTCCACTGGAACCTCGGGTAGCATCAGTTTCCTAATAGCAATTCTAGAGCGCTTGCTAGAACAAATAAACCTAGAAAAAAAAACCTTGTTTTTTTAGAAAACATCATTATGAGTCAGTAGTATAGGTATTGTTTGTAAGGGATAGAGTAGATTAGGGAACCCTATCATTTTCACCAGGTGGCAGCCAGCCATTAAAGGGAGAGGCAGCCTGGTCCATCTTTGTAAATCACCAAGCAGTTTTTTAATCAAAGGGGGAAAGTTAAGTCTCTAAATTGACTCCGGGGTATGCCCTATATTGATGCCCAAATATTTTACGGATTCATGGACCAATACCACTTTTTCCTTGGAGTGTGCTAAATGCGTTCTAAGGTTTCCCTTTATTTTGAATCCGAAAAATTTTTGGAATATTTTTAATTGGTTAAAGAGGCTGGTCAGAGCTCTGCTGCGGAAGAGAGTAGGAAAAGCGGGCTGGGCGGGATGCAAGATTAAAATAATACAGCAGACTTCCGGTTCCAACATCGGCGCAGGAGGATGTAGAGCGCATCAGCTCCCCGCGCCCGCCAGCAAAAACAGCCAGTAGCTGTTTTAAACAGCGCAGATCAGGGGGCGTGGCCTGGTCCTGCATGGCGTCGGTCCCAGAGTAAAGGAGCTCCGTGAGCGATTAGCTACAGCGGCCTAACTAAGCCCACAGACCCGCGTTCTTCTTCTAACCTGAGAGAAGCAAGAACCCTGGTGACGGATTGGAGAGACGAGGAGAGTGCCCGGATCAGAAACCCCGCGGCTACCAGACTGCTCAACGCTGCGTGCGGCCTGAGAGACTGTGGCGCCCGCCATCTTAGGCATCTCTCTGGCCGGAGGGTGCAGGCATATATCGACGCGCACAGCACGGAGCGAGTCCTCTGTCGGGGCCAGCGCATCGGAACGGCACGGAGACACTCACCGATCAGCTGTTCCTCTAAGGTGAGCAACACGGACACAGTGGTCCTAGTGAGCAGAAGCTGCATCAAGTGCCGGTGCTTCCCGCGCTAGACGTAATGGCGGCGGGTGCTTAGAGAAGAGGGAAGTGCCGTCCTCAATTATCTCAAACAGCTCTTCTGTGCAAAAGAGCTGAACCAAGCCCCGACTACCATAGAGAGGTAGAATCACATTGAGAACGGAAGAAAACTGCTCCCCTCGGCCTCTCTCATCAAGGCAACTATCTCTGCCCTGTAAATCCCAGTGAAGCTGTCCCCTCCTAGGGTATTGTTCCTCCGCATAACAGTGCAGCTGTGGAAGAGTGACAAAGTGCTCTGCATTACAAACAGCACACCGTGCCTTGCAATTTAAAGTTTCTCACTGAACAATGGTCCTTTTATAACTTAACTCTCATCAGACAAGTAGTGCTCCTTCAAAAGGGGCCCTTGTCTTATGGACTAAGACACAGCAGCCACAATTACTTACAGCACCTTGCAGAATAAGGGCTTAATTCATAGCATAGCGGTTTAAATTCCCCGGCTCTGAATCACACTGTTTCGTCTTCAAGAACTGTTTGTCCCAATGTGTACACTCCTTTCATAGGAATTGTCTACCTAACTGCCACGTAGTTTCTGGAGGGGGATACAATAACCTACGTTACAAGCGGTATATTCCACCTTTAAATCAAGGACCTTCTGCCCGATCTCCGAGGCTTCACAACTTCAGTTAAACGTTTTACCTTACCTGAGCAAATACCCTTCAGGGCCCATTATCCCACTAAAGTTAACCGTAAATACCATAAGTGGAACATTCTGCCCACCAACTTAAAGTTACAGTGCCCTTTCTACAGACTTTACCCAACTAAACTAATAAGCAGCTGCTAGGAAATGTCACTTTAATCGGCTTTATAGGGAAACATCTCGCACCACGACGTATGGTCTGTTGCCCTGGTACTAGAACCCAACAGTTTTTTCCAACAGCAACAAAAAGCAAACAACAAGACCAGAAAACTCATTGACGGTAACCTCAAGAGATTTAAAATCCGAACGGGTCGCCGAACCCATATCTAACCGTTCTAGACCTCACGTTTATCATTGGTGGCACAATTACATCCAGAAACCCCTTATCTCCCCTACTATTCTCCGATCCCGCGCTACCTCCCCACCTCGCTGAGCCCAATGGGTGGAACCTCAAAACGGAATCCTAAACCCAGGAAGCTTACAGAGTTCTTGAATAATCCGACACCTCAGTCCCGGAACAAAGAAGCCCACTCTCAATACTCGGCCTCCTCTCCGGCTTCCTCTAGGCAGGGCTCAGTGGATATGGAGCTCCGAGAGAGTTCAGGTCCATCCAGCATCACGGAACATACATTACACCGCATGTTTACATCTTTCCGCGAATCCTTGCAAGAAGATTTCAAACAAATGGTGGGTGAATTTAGATCTGACATACAAGCGCTGGTATCCAGAACCGACCACGTAGAAAAAAAAATGGCAGAGTTTGCCAAATCTCACAACTCACTTATTGACGCAAACTCTGTCCTTGAAGATGAGGTTCACCGTCTAGCAGCCAAAGTCCTGGATCTCGAAGACAGGTCCAGGAGGAACAATATCAGATTACGAGGAGTCCCAGAATCGGTCCCCCAAGAATCTCTTCCACAATTCCTCACAGAGATGATGGCTGCCATCCTACCAGGAGCTTCTGACCTTGAGCTTGCTATAGACCGGATTCACGGTCTCCCAAAACCTAGGCACCTACCATCAACGGTGCCTCGAGATGTCATTGCTAGAATCCACTATTTTCAAACCAAAGAAAACTTCCTTAGAGCGATCCGCTTGGGCCCTGACCTACCTGAGAATTTTCGAAACATATCCATCTACCCTGACCTATCTGCCGGGACAATGCTAAAACGTAAAGAATTTGCTCCAGTGACCAGAGTTCTCCAGGGAAACAATATCAACTATCACTGGGGCTTCACTGTGAAGCTCATAATTAGCAAGGACAACTCCACGCTGGTCTGTACTACCCCGACTGCTGCCAAAGATCTCCTCGCCTCCTGGGATCTCCTGAGTACTCCGGTCCAATCTCCTTTGTCTAAGAAGAAAGATAAACCAGAAGCCATCACTCCAATTTGGTCTGAAAAACTCAGAAGATCTAGCCGCAGACCCAATAATTGATCAGTGTATTGGCAGTCTCTTCTAACATCCCTCTCGGATTACCCTCGAGACCTGATGCCGTAATGTATGCTTAATTACATTTTTTTTTCTCAGTTTCTGGCTATGGACTTCCCCATCGCTGTTCTTCCCCTTGCGGGAAGCTGTTTTCTATTGTCGCTTGTTCCTTACCATTTGGTTTGAGTTCAATTCTGTCTCGTTGTTTCAATTATGTCATGGTCTTAAGCAGGGGCGTCGCTAAGCAGATTCATTCGGGGCACGAGCCCCGAATGAATCTGCCTGTGCCCCAAAGTCTCGGCGGCTCCAGGCCGCTGCGGGGGGCCCTGGAGCGCACCTCAGGGGCGGGCGGCGGCCCGCCGATTCTCTGACTGTGCGGCCGTTTTCCCATCGGCCGCGCAGTCGAGTCGGGGAGGAGGCAGGACGGATCATTCCCGCCTGTCTGTCCCCAGTATGTATCAGCGCTTGCTGAGCGCCGTACATACACCTGAGCGTGCAGGGGGGTGACGCGCCGCTGTCATCACCCCCTGCGACGCTGGGATCCTCTGAGCCGGCAGCTCTGCCAGCCGAGGAGGGTCCCCTGCCCCGCGAGACGGCGTAAGCAGCGTGATGACATCACGTGCTTACACCGCTCTCAAGCTGCGGACCAGGACGCGCGGCCGGGTCATTAGGTAAGTAGTTTTTTTTTAATTTTATTAGCTACAGGGTGCATGTGGGGCTCGGGCGGGCATGTGTGGCTACAAAGGGGGCATATGGCTACAGGGGGGGGGAATGTGGGGGAACAGGGGGCATATGGCTACAGGGGAGGGCATGGGTGGCTACAAGGGGGGGCATATGGCTACAGGGGGGGCAAGTGTGGCTACAAGGGGGGGCATATGGCTACGGGGGGGGCATGTGGGGCTACAGGGGGCATATGGCTACAAGGAGGGGCATGTGTGGCTACAAGGGGGGGCATATGGCTACGGGGGGGGCATGTGTGGCTACAGTGGAGGGCATGTGTGGCTACAGGGGGGGCATGTGTGGCTACAAGGGGGGGCATATGGCTACAGGGGGTGCATGTGGGGCTACAGGGGGTGCATGTGGGGCTACAGGGGGGGCATGTGTGGCTACAGGGGGCATATGGCTACAGGGGAGGGCATGTCTGGCTACAGGGGGCATATGGCTACGGGGGGGGCATGTGTGGTTACAGGGGGCATATGGTTATGGGGGGGGGCATGTAAGGCTACAGGGGGCATATGGGTACTGGGGGGCATGTGGGATGGCTACGGGTGGGGGGCATGTGTGGCTACAGGGGGCATTTGTGGCTACAGGGGGGGGGCATGTGGGGCTCCAGGGGGCATATGGGTACGGGGGGGGGCATGTGGGGCTACAGGGGGCATATGGCTACGGGGGGGGCATATGGGTACGGGGGGGGGCATGTGGGGCTACAGGGGGCATATGGCTACGGGGGGGGGCATATGGGCTACAGGGGGGGCATGTGGGGCTACAGGGGGCATATGGCTATGGGGGGGGGCATGTGGGGCTCCAGGGGGCATATGGCTACGGGGGGGGGGGCATGTGTGGCTACAGGGGGCATGTGTGGCTACAGGGGGTGCTGTTTGGGGGTACAGGGGGTGCATGTTGGGGCTACAGGGGTCATATGGCTACAGGGGGGGGGTGCATGTGTGGCTACAGGGGAGGCATGTGTGGCTACAGGGGAGGCATGTCACTGGCTACAGGGGGCATGTGTGGCTACTGGGGGGGCATGTCACTGGCTACAGGGGGGGGGCATGTGGGGCTACAGGGGGGCACGTGGGGCTACAAGGGGGGGCATATGGCTATGGGGGGGGCCTGTGTGGCTACAGGGGGGCATGTCACTGGCTACAGGGGGCATATGGCTACAGGGGGGCATGTGTGGCTACAGGAGAGCATGTCACTGGCTACAGGGGCATATATGGCTAAAGGGGCATGTCACTGGCTACAGGGGGCATATATGTCAAAGGGGGGCATGTCACTGGCTACAGGGGGCATATATGTCAAAGGGGGCATGTCACTGGCTACAGGGGGCATATATGTCAAAGGGGGCAGGTACGTGGATACAGGGGGAGTATATGTCTAAGGGGGCATTTTCACTGGCTACTTGGGGCATATATGTCAAAGGGGGCATGTCACTGGCTACCCGGGGGCCCATATGGCTAAGGGGGCATGTCATGGCTACAGGGGCCCCATTTGGCTAAGGGGGTTATGTCACTGGCTACAGGTGGCCTATATGGCTACAGGGGGCATGTCACTGGCTACAGGGGGCATATTATGTGGCTATGGGGGCAGTAACGTGGCTACAGAGGGCTAATCACCTGACTACAAGGAGCATATTACTTGCTAAAGGGGGCAGTAACCTGGCTAGAGGGGCTAATAACTTGGCTAGAGGGGGCTACAACCTGGCTACAGTGGGCTACTACCTGGCTATAGGGGGCAAATATTTACCTACAAGGGGCTAATTATTACCATTTGGGGCACTATAGATGGGGATTTTGTATAGAGATAGGAAATTGTAGAGAAACGCTGATAAAATGAGGAGTCTAAGATGTTTGTTTTGTAAATTTTTCAGTGAAGATTTCCTTTACGGTAGAAGACATCATGGCGTCTGGGACAGATGGAGAAGAAGAAGAGAAAGAGAACAAGTCTTGAGAGACGTCTCCCGTAAGTCACTAAATATAACTGCAGTGTAATCACTTATAGTTCTCCTGAGCGTCTACATACAAAGGTTTTTCTCTGTAAAAATACATCCGCAGTTCACAATGAGACGCAAAAAATTCCGTGTGCACCTGGCCCTACTCAGAAAAACTTAAGGGCCCGAGCCCCGGGTGTTTTGGGACCCTAGCAACGCCCCTGGTCTCAAGTCTTACCACACTCTGCTTACACTCTCAAAAAGATATTACCCTGAATCCTTGTCCTAAGCTATCCCAACTAACCAGCCTTTTCTTGACCAACCATGGGAGTTAAAATAATGTCTCTCAACACTAACGGTCTCAACTCCCCACATAAGAGATCCCACTTTTGAAAAGATGCTAATAAATCCAAGCGTGACATACTCTGTGTCCAAGAGACCCATCTCAAAGAAAGAGATACCTATAGGCTGAAGCATAAACGTTTCCCTCACACTATTTTTTCCCCCATCTCGGTCAAGAAGGCTGGCGTTGCAATCATAATTAAAGATACTATAGCTTTCAAAAATCTAAATTCGCTTATTGACCCAAAATGTAGATTCATAATTCTAGTTTGCGAACTAAATAACGTACCATGCACGTTAGTTAATCTCTACGCCCCTAATACAAAACAAGTATCTTTTATCTCAAAAGTCTTAAGAAAAGCAAAACAAATGGCTGTTGGCCATCTGATTATATGTGGGGATTTCAATGTAGTCATAGACAAGCAACTGGACAGATCATCCGGTTGTTCCGATACGCTCCAGAACTAAAAAATCTTGTATGGGAGGAAAACCTACATGATCCGTGGAGGTACCATCATTCCTCAGAGATCGACTACTCGTATTACTCGGCCTCTAAAAATACCCACTCAAGAATTGATTTCTTTTTGGTCAGCAGGCAAATCCTGCCTTCAATCAGTACCACAGAAATAGGTCAAATTACGTGGTCTGATCATGCCCCAGTATATCTTATGCTAAAGGATAAGTATCACTCACCCCCCCAAATGCCGTGGCGTATTAACCACTATTTACTAAAATCGACGGACGTAGTGAAAGACCTGCAATCGGCCTTGACAGAATACTTTGAATTAAACGCACCCAGTGCTCCTTCCCCTGAAATCCTATGGTGCGCCCACAAGGCAGTCATTAGGGTGTGTGTATTAAGTTAGCAGCCAGGGAAAAAAGGAAAAGAGAAGCTGAAATGACAACCACTCTAGATAAATTAAAAATGCTAGATAAAGCCTTTAAACAGGATCCTAGCCCCAAGAACAAAGAACTTCTTCTAAGCTGTAGATCCCATTTGAGGACTCTTAACTTAAACAAATATGAATTTCAGCTAGCCAAGTTGAAGTGGAATTTTTATCTTCAGGGAGATAGACCTACTAAACTCCTGGCACAACGGGTAAAGAAGTACCAAGCTAGAGCTAAAATTGCCTCACTGCAGATTTCCCCGCAGAAGAAGGTCTATGACCCTCAAGATATTGCTAATTCATTCGCTGACTACTACACTGATCTGTACAATATTAAAGATAATCCGGCAGTACCACCTATATCAGCACCTGAGATTTCAGCCTTCCTCCAAAAAATTAAACTCCTATCCCAATCGACTGATCAGTTAGAAGATCTCAACAAACCATTTACACTTCAAGAACTAGAACGCGTCATCAGTAACTCTAAATTGCATAAAGCCCTGGGTCCAGATGGACTCACTAATGAGTATTATAAACTATTTAGCCCCACCCTATCTCCCTACCTCACAGAACTTTTCCAAACTATTATGATCAAAGGTAAAGCACCAGCTGAAATGCTAACGGCACTGATATCTACAATTCCTAAACCAGGCAAATCTCCAGAACAGGTGACTAACTATCGCCCAATATCCTTACTAAACAATGATATAAAATTTTACTCAAAAATTATGGCCATTCGATTAAACGAATTCCTACCCCTCCTGATTAAGACAGACCAGTCAGGCTTTGTTAAAGCTCACCAGACAAGGGATGGAATCAGGAGAGTGCTAAATGTAATACAGATGACTTCCACACACAGAACCCCCACGCTTTTTCTCTCCTTAGACGCTGAAAAAGCCTTTGATAGGATCAATTGGCTTTATTTGAGAGAGGTCTTGACTAAATTCGGCTTTACCGTCCATTTCTTACACGCTGTAATGGCATTATATTCTATACCATCAGTGAGAGTATTTACTTCTGGCTTCCTTTCACGTCCTATCCCAATATCGAATGGTACTAGACAAGGGTACTGTAAGACTCACACTTGTCAGGCCGCCATCTTGGACAGTCTCAGGGGGTTTTCAGCTCGGCGGATCGCGCTTTGGTAAGCGGAATGGCACAAATTGACTTCAACATAAGGCACTCCAACTTCAGGCTCTTGGTTTAACTGGCCTCAACCAGTTTTATTTGGGCTCAAGATAAACGTACAGCCGTACACAGAAAACGTACAAAAACAAACCCTGGCCGTCCAGCCACTAACTAAACACATATAGTGAGTCCCTCACTACCCAGTGATCTGTGTCTACCACACAGGACCACCAAAACCACAGTACTCCTACTGTCACACTACCAGCCTGGGGGCCAGAGCCCTTCTCCTTGGCTCCTCTGCTGCTCCACTCCAAATAGCAGACCACGCCCCCTAATTACCTGGAGCAGCAGGCTTTTGTAGGCCTCCAGGGCCTTGCCAAAAACCTGCTCTGGAACATGGGGAGTAGACACCCACCCAACACATTGCCTACTCCCAATAAGAGCCGACCCAGAAATGGCTATAGACGGCTGCCAACCACATACTGTGACTGACAGCATAAATGGATGGCTCTTATCCCACCAAGGCATGGTACCCTTGGTGGCGTGTTGCTTGTGGATCTTCTGTACAGCTCCACTTACTGGCAGAAACATGCAACTGCTTTCTGTCGGTCTGTCACATATCCCTCCCCCCTGATAAAGGCCGTAGGACTTTGTCACCTTGTACCTTCCTCCAGGGTCAAAGCTCCTACTTTGGGGCAACATATTCCCTACATCCTCAGGGGTAGGGACAACACTTTTCATGCACAGCTCAGCTGTGGGCTCACACCATGCACTCCTCCCACACTGAGCAACTGACAGGTCATAGCCACTTACAACCAATGGCGTAACACATGCACACTCTGCAACAATGTCACCCCCTTCAGACCGTATGCTGACATTCACAGGGTCACTCCTGACAACCTCACTATCAGACCTAGTAGCCTTTTCCCACACATAGACTAGCTTGGTATTGTGCCCACTGGGCAGTTTCTTCCCTATTTTGTGTCTCATATAAGCAGGAGACCCTTGGTTGGATCCAGCAACCCCACTAACTTCAGAGGCAGTAATGACATCAACCCTCTCAGGGTCACTATCCACCATTGCTCCTAGAGGCGCACCTAAGCCCCAACCTGCTACCTCTGTGACTGCAGGATTACCATGAGACCACCATGAGACCACAACTTCTCTTCATCCCAAAGTCTCTGGTCCTCACTGACCATCTCCTGTCCTTGAAGCTCCATTTCTTGGCTACTAGTTGTCACCTGATTTCTACCAGAGGAAATCTGGTTTACCTCACTGATAACTTCCGCTACCCTAGGACTCACTGTAGCCCCCATAACAAGCATGCTAGTAATTACAGGGTTCCCACGGCCAACCTCATCACTTATGTCAGGTTTTACCCATTCAGAATGGGCAGACAAAACGCCTCTCCTAAACCGCTGTTCAGACCTTACTGCATGGACCCCTTCATTAATGTCTGGTGATACATTCCCCCAAGCACATGTCTCATTGGCTCTTTCTAGCAGCGGAACCTCTGCAGCAAAGTGTGGAGATGTTTCTTTCACATCTCCTGTAACAACTGCTAGAGGAAAACTCTCAGTATCCCTGCTAGTTATATCCTGGGCACTGCTGAGAACCTCTGCATATAGAAAACCCTTGCTATTTACCTCAGTTTCCTTACTGTGGATTTCCTTATCATCTGAGGGGTCAAACACAACGACCAGCCCCTCACTACCGCTTGAGCCTACACCCCCCTCCTCTGGGTATAGCGGCTCACATTTCCCCTCACTACCGTCACTGCAGTCTTTCTGACCACTGCAGTTAAAGCTACTGGAAGTACAGCAACCATTAGAGCAAGTTACCTCAGCTGCACTACATGTATCAGCAAAATCTCTCTCTTCCATCCCTGCAGGGTCACAAAATGGATTTTCATCACAGATAAACTTCTCTGTAATACACTGATCGGGGCTGCACACATAATCTGCCTGGGCACACATTTTTTTTTCAAACCTATTTTCATCACTCCCATTTGAACAATCAACATCAGTACTCTGTAGCACTGACACACTCATACACCTGGTAGTAAAGCCCTCATACACAGCACCAGAGCAATCACCTTCATGGGAGGCTGTTTCTCTTTCAGGCAACACATTTGCAGAGTTCCCTTTACAGCAGGCAAACATCTCTCTTGACCAACAGGATCAGAACATAACTGCTGGCTATCCCTCACAGGACACACATAAGCTGTGCTACTTGGGCTGCTCTCCTCTATGACCTCTAGGGGCACACTAGAGCTAATCCCCTCAGCTGCTCTTGCAGAAGTGGCTTTAGCAGCAAGTTCACACACTGCATTAATTGGAGCTAACTCTGTCCCACAGCCAACATCCCCCTGCTCAGGCTGTGTGGCCGGATCTTGGATCACAGGCAGATTTATAAGACATGAGGTAATAGCATCATCATTCCCCACAGGTAATACAGCTTTTAAGACACTGAGTCCACAGTTCACAGTCATTCTGCTATCAGCCCTCTTCTCCTGCTCAGGCTGCATGTCCGGGCTTCCATTTAGCCCAGCCAAGTCCTCACATAGGTCATGTGCATGACCTACAGTCCCCCAGAACATAACAATCCCCACTGGAGCAGTCTTACCAGGTCTGTGACGAGTCTCCACACTGGGAATGGTGTCTGGGTTCGCTCTGGAACTCTCCTGCTGACTGTTCTCATCAGCCATGGGTGGTGCTTCATCCACCTGGAACTGCAGGGCTTTCAACTGTGACCTCTCCGGCCTCCTCCTGAGAGGGCAGTCCGGAGCACATCCCTCCACTCTGTGGCACCTCCAGCTCGGCTCCCTCTGCTGGATCGTGGTAAAACAGGCTCCTGCTGATGACCGTGGTTGCCCATGGCAACGGCAGCACGTAGTTCCCTCAGTAACTCCGTGTCTCCTGAAGTGGACTCCTTTGGTGGACAACACGGCCTCCTGGTCACAGGACCTCCGTTCAAGCAGTCGTCAGGTTGGTTGCCCGTAGCAACGGCTTTCCCCACTTCTGGCTTTGCATCCTCCTGCACACAAACAGTCCTTGTTAACCCCAGACTGGCGAAAATCCCCATTTTCAGTTTGGGGTAGTCTCTTGTGTCTTGCACAGACAAATCACAGTACACCCTCTGGGGTCTGCCAGTTAGATAGGGCGCCAGGACATCTGCCCACTGCTCTGGTGGTAGCCTCTCGCTGACAGCTACCCGCTCAAAAGCTTCAAGGAAGTCTTCCCCCTGCGGCCATCTTCCACATCGCCCTCCGCACAGCACTTCGGGCCCTCAAGTCCTCCTCTGCAAACCTCATCTGTGACACAGCCTCTCTCCCGGTCTTCAGCAGTTTCTGGAGCCTTAAATGACTTTCTCGCTGGTCAGCGTCTAGCTCTGCCCGGAGTTTCTGATTCTCCTCTCGCATGGTGGCAGTCAGCTGCTCAGACTCCTTCATAGACTGCAACAGCTTGGCAAGGAGTTCCTCCATGGCCAAACAAAAAATTTCACCAACAGTCTTTTTTAGAAGCACCAAATTTAGGCTTCTGGCCCTTTAAATCTCGCTGTGGCAAGACTTCACTTGCACCACTTCAGGTACAACTTCGTGCCAAAACTGCGCCAACTCTTGTGCCAAGACTGCCCGCATCCTCCACCAATTGTAAGACTCACACTTGTCCGGCCGCCATCTTGGACAGTCTCAGGGGGTTTTCAGCTCGGTGGATCGCCACTTTGGTAAGCGGAATGGCACAAATTGACTTCAACATAAGGCACTCCAACTTCAGGCTCTTGGTTTAACTGGCCTCAACCAGTTTTTTTTTGGGCTCAAGATAAACGTACAGCCGTACACAGAAAACGTACAAAAACAAACCCTGGCCGTCCAGCCACTAACTAAACACATATAGTGAGTCCCTCACTACCCAGTGATCTGTGTCTACCACACAGGACCACCAAAACCACAGTACTCCTACTGTCACACTACCAGCCTGGGGGCCAGAGCCCTTCTCCTTGGCTCCTCTGCTGCTCCACTCCAAATAGCAGACCACGCCCCCTAATTACCTGGAGCAGCAGGCTTTTGTAGGCCTTCAGGGCCATGCCAAAAACCTGCTCTGGAAAAACGGGGAGTAACACCCACCCAACACATTGCCTACTCCCAATAAGGAGCCGACCCAGAAATGGCTATAGACGGCTGCCAACCGCATACTGTGACTGACAGAATAAATGGATGGCTCTTATCCCACCAAGGCATGGTACCCTTGGTGGCGTGTTGCTTGTGGATCTTCTGTACAGCTCCACTTACTGGCAGAAACATGCAACTGCTTTCTGTCGGTCTGTCACAGTGCGTATAAACAAACTCAGTCCACACTTTGTTAGTTTTGGTATGGGGGAATCGTCAAGGGTTGAGTTGGCCATGTCCAAGATCGGAGCGCGTGCCTGATTTGAAGGTATTGGTAGAAACGAAATTTGGGAATCCCAAAAGTTGAGCTTAGTTCCGAAAAAGATCTAAGGGTGTTTGCCTCAAATAGATCTCCCACGGAAGTTATTCCTGCCATCAACCAGTCAGACAATGGCAATGTGGGTATACTCACTCCAAGTACAGAGAACGGGCAAGTTAGTTTTGTAGTATGTACCCAACGTTTAGGTACTACATATTTAAGCCATGTTTTGACTGCATGAGCTAAGGAGAGTAAGTGCAACTGAGGGGGCTTAATACCTAGAATTGAGGCTAGTAGGACATCTTTCACAGATTGGGGTTGAAGCGATTCGTTCTCCATTTGAGACCAAACTTGGCTATCTGGGGAAGACCAATGGTAGACTATTGGTTCTAAAATTGCTGCGATATTATAAGATAATAGGTGAGGCACTGACATACCCCCTTCTTTGAGAGGCATGTATAGATACTGTCTTTTGCATCTTGGCTTTTTGCCTCCCCAGATAAAATTCAGTATTTGAGACTGTAATTTAAGAACTGCAATGGGAAAAGGAATGGGAGAGACCTGGTGATATATAGGAATTTAGGTCGCAAAAACATGTTCGTACTATTAATTTTTGCTAGGCGGGATAATGGGAGCTTTTCCAACCTTTGAATTTCCGTTGTAAGGGCTGTAGAAAGATCAGTTAGGTTTACTGTAATCGTATTTTCTATAGATTTTGAGATTTTTATTCCTAGATAAAGTGATCGTTAGACGTGCGCACGCTTGGGCGGGAACAGGAGCATGGCAAGGTAAGTGCCGACCAGAGCTGCGGGCGCTCAGGGGTGCGGATGCGCCCGCGACCCGATACGAGGGTCAGCCGTAACTGTCGTTACGAGAAGGCTGACTTTTATGTCCCTCCTCATGTCGTCTGTCCTCGCTATGTTCAAGAACAGAGTTGAAATCTCCTCCCACAAGTAGTCCAGGTGAGTTATCTTGAAGGAGATCATCCTCCATTGATTGGAAAAACCGTGCGCCTCCTGAATTTGGTCCATATATGCAATAAATTGAAAGTGTCTCATTTCCCATCTACAATTGTACGTGTGCCCATCTACCCTCCTAGTCATTGTTTTGGCGGATAATTTTCCCCCATATTGTTTAATAATATGAGTACTCCCGCCTTCCTAAGAATAGCCGGAGACCCCACCACCTCCCCCACCCACAGTTTCTTCATTCTGTGGAAGTTCTCTGCCAATAAGTGTGTCTCCTGGAGCAGCGCAATGTCCACTTTCATGCGTTTGAGATGGCGCAGCACCAGTTGCCTCTTATTATTATTATTATTATTATTTATTTTTGAGCGCCCTTGGTTCCAGAGCGCTGTACATTCAGGTTTCATACATAATATAGGTCAAACAAGTACAAAGGTGACAAATTACTAACTAACAATTGGTACAGAAGGAGAGAGGTCCCTGCCCGTGAGGGCATACAGTCTACAAGGAAGGTGGTAAGAGACAGAAGGTGAGGGGCAGACATGATTTCGGATAGTGTAGTGACAGTAGGGTTATTGTTGGTTATAGGCAATCCTGAAGAGATGGGTTTTCAGGCTGCTTGGTGGAGAGATGGGAGGAAAGTTGAAGATAGACATGTTGCTATAGGAGTTTAGAGGCGAATGGAAGCAGTGAGATGGGGCGATAGTTGGACAGACAAGAGGGGTCAAGAGATGGTTTCTTAAGGATGGGTGTGATGGTCGCATGTTTAAAGGCGGACGGAAAGATGCCAGAGGTTAGCGATAGATTGAAGAGATGGGCGAGGGCTGGGATGATAACAGCACTAAGGTCAGGGATGAGGTGGGATGGCAGTGGGTCAAGACTACAGGTGGTGAGGTTGGATTTGGACAGTAGAGAGGAGAGCTTGTCATGAGTGACAGTAGAGAAGGAAGATAGGGGGGAATAGTGATGAGCAGGTGTAGAGGTGGGATGTGCGGACACTGCAGGAATAGAGATAGACAGAGGGGACTGTGGGGTGAAGCTTTGTCTGATGAGATTGATCTTAGTTAGGAAGTGAGTGGCGAAGTCATCTGGTGAAAGGAGAGATGGGGGAGGGGGTGCAGGTGGACGGAGGAGAACGTTGAAGTTTTTGAACATTTGTCTGGGGTTGTGAGACAGGGAGGATATGAGATTGGTGATCTTATTAGGGGATCTTAGACCCTTCACATTCTAAGTGACTACTCGTAGGAATATGTCCTACTTGTGTGGATACAATTGACTCCATTATTCTCCTCTTTGCTCTTGTTTGTTAGCAATTTAGATGTGAGAAAGGCAACGTGTGGACATTAAACTGGCCCACAAACGTTTTTAACAGGAATGTCAAAAACGAAATCAACAGTAGACATAAGATCACAAACTGATTTGGAGATGAAATAAGACACTCCAAACCAAGTACAGTGACAATGGACTTCTCTTTTTTCCATTAGGATGTGAGAGATTATATAAGTAATCCAAATGGAAAAAGAAGGAAACTCCGTCTACTTTACCTTCTAATTAAAAGAGCTCCTTCTACCCACCCGCCCACATACAGTAGATTATCAAAGTGTCAACAAGTACAACACAGTGTAAACATACCCTGTTTCCCTGAAAATAAGACACCCCCCGAAAATAAGACATAGTGCTTTTTTTTTATGCAATTCAGAGTTTGGCTGCTTATGCTGATGTTTGTGATGAAATCACTACAGTATATTAATATATATTGATTTTTTCTTCAACAATAAATGTGAATTCTTGTTTATGGAAAAATAAGACATCCCCTAAAAATAAGTCTTAGCTTGTCTTTAGGAGCAAAAATTAATATAAGACACTGTCTTATTTTCGGGGAAACATGGTAGCATTATAGAAAATATGTTTGGTGCCAGAGTATTGTTATCATGTAGTGTAGAAGTCTGCTTGTCTACTTCTATTTTCAATTCCTGGTTCCGTGTCTACGCCTCATTCAGCCGGTGGTCATGGCTTTGTATATCAGCTTGTATTTGTTGTTTTGTCACCTAAACCGTTTTGACTAATGCCTCCTGGATGCCTGGGCCAATCTCATTGGATATTTCTTCAATGATATGTTTGTAGTTGATTAAATGTGTGTCCTGACATTCTTTAAGTTCCAGGGTATCGTCCGCCTGGCAAGGTGAAGATGTAAGAGTTGGCGGAGATGGGGGCAAGGCAGTCGATGATTCTCCCACTTCATGCTGCGATTGGGAGAAGTGTTTAAGAGACTTTGCAGATGTTTTCAGTCTGTTTAGGTTGACCGTTGCCTCCCATTTTTTGTAGGAAACGGTCCATATATGGAGAAGAGAATGTTATGTTGTGGCTTTGTATATCAGATTTTGTGTGATCGTTAATGAAAAAGATAGGAAACTGCCCATTTAAGCCACTAGATCAGGGGTGTCAAACTCCTTTTTTACCAGGGGCCGCATCAGCCTCACGCTGTACCTTAAAGGGCCGACATAGTTTTAGAACTGTATAAATGGAACTTCTCCTTAACTGTTACATTTGTATAGCATTGCTATTATAATTAGCTCTTTGAGGGCAACCAGGAAGAATATATTGACCCCAATAGGAAGATAGGTACATATGACCATTGTAGGTAGATAAGTGGGTATAAAGTCCCCTGTAGATGACAGGTATATCTGCCCCCTGAAGGTAGATAGGTATTTTTGCCCCCTGTAGGTAAATATACAGCTCCCTGTACATAGGTAGTTATATATGCCATCTGTATGTGGATAGGTAGGTATACAGCCCCCTGTAGATAGGTAGCTATGTGTCCCCTTTAGGTATTTATGCCTCCTGTAGGGAAACAGCTCCCAGACTGTACTCATATGCTTATTGCAAACGGAAAATGCAGGGTGGACTTAGGTAGGGAAAATAAGGGTCCCCCACTGCTGTTCATAACACTCCTCCTGCTTATTTACTGCTGACAGTGTGCCACATCCAGGTCCCCCCCCTCCCCCTTACTGCTTTGATGAGACAGGGAGGGACGGCACCATGACCTACCCAAAGACGCTTCTGCTCTCCTTGCCTCTGTTCTTCTTGTCTCTGTTCTCCCTGCATCAGAAAATAGTGATCGAATAATATTGCCACACCATGACCACATATCACTAGTACATAGTGACCAAATAATACCACCATCCCATGAAAATATATCACCATCACATAGTGATTGAATAATACCTCCAACCCAAGACCACATATCACCATCACATAGTGACTGAATAATACCACAACACCATGACCACATATCACCACCACATAGTGACTGAATAATACAACCACACAGTGACTGAATAACAGGGCCGGGACAAGGCATTTTGGTGCCCTAGGAAATTACAGCCAATGCCCCCCCCCCCTCTCTCCCCAAAAAATTCCCCCCCCCACACTAATTCCTCTCACCCCTGCGCCAGGTCCTGTCACTAATTTTCTGCATATTCCACATAGATCCCGTCCATCTCCTCAGCAGTCACTGCACAATGAAAATCAGCCCTGACAAATTTGCTTTTTCAAAATTGCTCACCTCCGTATGACAGTGTAATACCCCTAAATAACAGTCACCTAATAATCCACCTATACATGGAGCAAATCTACCAGACGAAGGATTGTTACTAAAAAACACTCCTACAAAACAAAGACCCTAAACTATTACTACTTAAGGATCAAATAATCCTGCCAGACCCTGACTGAACGCGACCCCCACATGTGACCATCAGTTGTACACAGGCTCTGATTACATATACCACCGCCATACAGGAACCAGATAGTGGTAGATACTAGTTGTATGTAGACGCTCTGCAGAAATAGAAGGGATTACACTGCAGTTACATTTAGTGACTCACCGGAGACATCATTTCTGATCAGCGTCGTTCACTTTCCCTTTTCTTCTCCATCCGGTTCACACCTTCATGCTGATTGCTCCCGGCCAATACTCGTCCCTGCAGATTTGGACACAAATATCTTAGAATCCTCACATTTCCAGTAACTCCTTAATTATAGGTATATAAGTCCCCTCAGTTAGACAGGTATATAGATATGCCCTCTCAGTCAGGCAGGTATATGTATATTGTCCCCTTAGACAGGTAGGTATATAAATATAGGGGCACTCAGGCAGGTATATAGATATATGGTCACTCTCAGGCAGGTATATAGATATAGGGTCACTCTCAGGCAGGTATATAGATATAGGGTCACTCTCAGGCAGGTATATAGACATAGGGTCACTCTCAGGCAGGTATATAGATATAGGGGCACTCAGGCAGGTATATAGATATAGGGTCACTCTCAGGCAGGTATATTGATATAGGGGCACTCAGGCAGGTTATATAGCTATAGGGGCTCAGGCAGGTATATAGGGGCACACAGGCAGGTATATAGCTATAGGGGCTCAGGCAGGTATATAGCTAGGGGCCACAGGCAGGCATATGGGGGCTCAGGCAGGCATAGGGGGGCCACAGGCAGGCGTATGGGGGATCAGGCAGGCGTATGGGACCAAAGGCAGGCGTATGGGACCAAAGGCAGGCGTATGGGGGCCACTGGCAGGCGAAGGGGGCCACAGGCAGGCGTATGGGTGCCCTGGCAGGCGTCTAGGGCCGCCGGCAGGTGTATAGGGGCCACAGGCAGGCGTATAGGGGCCACAGGCAGGCATATGGGGGCTCAGACATGCGTATGGGGCCACAGGCAGGCGTTTGGGGGCCCACAGGCAGGCGTATGGGTGCCACAAGCAGGCAAAAATAACAACATTTATACTCACCTTACCTGCTTCCTGTCCGCGCGCTCCTCTTCTTTACCGGCCGCGCGCTCCTCCGGCAGCTCCTCGGGCGCACGGCCTGTGACATCACTTCATAGCGACGCTGCCAGCTGAGCCGTACGGGGCCGCGGCGGGTCCTCAGCGCTGTGAGGACCTGGCGGCCCCGCTGTGTCGGCCCTGCGGCTTACCGGAGGATCCAACGATCCTCCGGTGAGTGGGTCCGACACTGTCAAAGATACCGCCGGCGCTTCAGGCCCACGGCAGCGGCCTGGAGCCCGGCGAGGTTCGGGGCCCTGCCTGCGCCCCTTAGGTATAGGCAGAGGTAGGCGCCCTAGGCGATCGCCTACCTCTGCCTACCCGTCGTCCCGCCTCTGCTGAATAATACACCATACCATTACTGAATACAAGCCATTATACTACAACCAATGTTACTGACATACAGTGACCATACAGAGATGGATACCAATTGTACAGAGGCTCTGCATACATATAATCATAGTTACATAGTTTGTAAGGCCAAAAAAAGACAAAACGTCCATCCAGTTCAGCCTGTTGTGCTAAAGTGTTGATCCAGAGGAAGGCAAAAAACCCCAATGAGGTAGAAGCCAATTGTCCTCATTTTAGAGAAAAAATTCCTTCCTGACTCCAATCTGGCAATCGGAAAAATCCCTGGATCAACGACCCTTCTCCAGAATCCTAGACACTATAACTTGTTCTATTATTACACTCCAGAAATGCATATTATTGAACTCTGTTATTGAATTCACCATGACAAGTTCCTCTGGCAAAGAGCTCCACAGTCTCACTGCTCTAACAGCAAAGAATTCCTTTCTATGTTTATGTAGAAACTTATGTTCCCTTAAGAGAATGCCCCCTTGTTCTACATACAGTCCTGGGTATAAATAAATCTTGGGAGAGATCTCTATATTGACCTTTGATGTATTTAAACATATTTATTAGGTCCCTCTGAAGCCATCATTTCTCTAAATAACCCTAATCTTGCAAATCTTTCTAGGTATTGTAGTCCACCCAGTCCTTTTATTATTTTTGTTGCCCGTCTTTGTACCTGTTCAAGCTCTACAATATCTTTTCTGTGCACTGGTGCCCAAAACTGTACACAATATTCCATGTGTGGTCTAACCAGTGACTTGTATAATGGGAGAATAATGTTATCATCATGTGCATCTATGCCCCTATTAATACACCCCATGATCCTATTTGCCATGGCAGCTGCTGTCTGACACTGGTTGATACAATTAAGTTTACTGTCCACCAGGATTCACAAGTCCTTCTCCATGTCTTTTAGCCATTTAACATGTAGTCATGTAATGGATTTTTCCTCCCCATGTGCATAACCTTGCATTTATCTGTGTTAAACCTCATCTGCCATTTCTCTGCCCAGGCTTCCAACTTATCCAGATCCCTTTGTAATAACACATTATCCTCTATTGTGTTGATTACTTTACGGATGTTAGTATTGTCTGCAAAGATAGATATTCTACTGTGCAATCCCTATGTAACATCATTAATGAAGATGTTAAAGAGGATAGGGCCCAATACTGACTCCTGTGGTACCCCACTAGTAACAGCGATCCAGTCTGAGTATGTACCGTTAATTACTACCCTTTGTCGCTTACCCACTTGCACACAGTCGCTTACCCACTTGCACACATTTCCCCCAGTCCAAGCATTCTCATTTTATTTACCAACCTTTTATGTGGCACCGTATCAAATGCTTTAGAAAAATCTAGATATATGACATCCAGTGCTTCACCCTGATCCAATCTAGCACTGACTTCCTCATAGAAGCTAATGAGTCTAGTCTGAAAGGACTGATCCTTCATAAACCCATGCTGGAACGGCGTTATACATTTATTTTCAGTGAGATACTCCAGGATAGAATCTCTAAGAAAACCTTCAAACATTTTACCCACAACAGAGGTTAAGCTTACCGGCCTATAGTTTCCTGGATCACTTATTGACCCCTTTTTGAATATTGGCACCACATTTGCTATGCGCCAATCCTTTGGGACATACCCCGTTATAAGACAGTCCCTAAATATTAAGAATAGGGGCCTATCTATGACATCACTTAACTCCCTTAGGACACGTGGGTGTATGCCATCTGGACCTGGGGATTTGTCTATTTTAATCTTCTTAAGACGGAGCTGCACTGGTGCCCAAAACTGTACACAATATTCCATGTGTGGTCTAACCAGTGACTTGTATAATGGGAGAATAATACTCTCATCATGTGCCTCTCTGCCCCTTCTAATGCACCCCATGATCCTGTCTGCCTTGGCAGCTGCTGAATGACACTGGCTGCTACAATTAAGTTTACTGTCCTCTAGGATTCTCAAGTCCTTCTCCATGTCACTTTTACCCAGTGTTTTTCCATTTAACATGTAATCATGTAATGGATTTTTCCTCCCCATGTGCATAACCTTGCATTTATCTGTGTTAAACCTCATCTGCCATTTCTCTGCCCAGGCCTCCAACTTATCCAGATCCCTTTGTAATAACACATTATCCTCTATTGTGTTGATTACTTTACAGAGCTTAGTATCGTCTGCAAAGATCGATATTCTACTGTGCAATCCCTGTGTAACATCATTAATGAAGATGTTAAAGAGGATAGGGCCCAATACTGAGCTCTGTGGTACCACACTAGTAACAGGGATCCAGTCTGAGTATGCTGAGTAGTCAATTACAGAAAAGTTACAGCCAGGGACTTACAGGTAACGAGTTGTTCTCTTTCTCTTCTCCATCCAGCCCAGATTGCCATGACGTCTTCTCCCGGACACGACTCTTCTGTAGAATTTACAAAACAAACATCTTAGACTCCTCACTTTATCAGCACTTCTCTACCAATTTCTATCTCTAAACAAACTCCCCATCTATAATGCCCAAATGGTAATAATTACCCCCTTGTGCTACAAACAGTAAAATGCCCCCAAATGGTTATGAGTCTCACATGTGTGCACCAAGTTTTAGTCATGTTTTGTATACCAATATAGGAAGTAGTTAAATTCCCTAAGACGGTATCTAGGTATAGCCCCAAACTAGGTAGGCAGTCATCAATTAGGTAGGCGTATAGCATCCCATTAGGTAGGTAAACTTATAGGACCCCAATAGGTAAGTATCTCGGTCCCCTATTAAGTAGATAGATAGCTATATAGGCCTCCCAATAAGTAGAAATATAGATCCCTATTATGTAGTTTTACAGGCTCATGTAGCCAGGTAGTTGCCCCCTGGTAGCCAGGTAGTCATATGCCCCCTGGTAGTTGCCCCCTGTAACCAGGAAGTAATATGGCCCCTGTAGCCAGGTAATATCTTCTGTACCCAGGTAACTGCTCCCTGTAGCCAGGTAGATACTCCATATAACATCCTGTAGCCAGGTAGATGCCCCATATAGTCCTCTGAAGCCAGGTAGATGCCCCATATAGCCCCCTGTAGCTAGGTAAATGCCCCAAACAGTCCCCTGTAGCCAGGTAGATTCCCCATACAGTCCCCTGTAGCCAGGTAGATTCCCCATACAGTCCCCTGTAGCCAGGTAGATGCCCCATACAGTCCCCTGTAGCCAGGTTGATGCCCCATATAGTCCCCTGTAGCCAGGTAGATGCCCCATATAGTCCCCTGTAGCCAGGTTAATGCCCCATATAGTCCCTGGCCATAGAACCCCATATAGTCCCTCTAGCAGTAGATGCCCCATATAGTCCCCTCTAGCCAGGTAGATGCCCCATATAGTCCCCTCTAGCCAGGTAGATGCCCCATATAGTCCCCTGTAGCCAGGTAGATGCCCCATATAGTCCCCTGTAGCGAGGTAAATGCCCCATATAGTCCCCTGTAGCCAGGCACATGCCCCATATAGCCCACAGGGCCAGGTAGATGCCGGTAGGAGACGTCACTGAAGAATTGTTCTCTTTCTCTTCTTCATCCAGCCCAGATTGCCATGACGTCTTCTCCCGGACACGACTCTTCTGTAGAATTTACAAAACAAACATCTTAGACTCCTCACTTTATCAGCACTTCTCTACCAATTTCTATCTCTAAACAAACTCCTCATCTATAACGCCCAAATGGTAATAATTACCCCCTTGTGCTCCAAACAGTAAAATGCCCCCAAATGGTTACGAGTCTCACATGTGTGCACCAAGTTTTAGTCATGTTTTGTATACCAATATAGGAAGTAGTTAAATTCCCTAAGACGGTATCTAGGTATAGCCCCAAACTAGGTAGGCAGTCATCAATTAGGTAGGTGTATAGCTCCCCATTAGGTAGGTAAACTTATAGGTCCCCCAATAGGTAGGTATCTCGGTCCCCTATTAAGTAGATAGGTAGCTATTTGGCCTCCCAATAAGTAGAAATATAGATCCCTATTATGTAGTTATACAGGCTCATGTAGCCAGGTAGTTGCCCCCATTGTAGCCAGGTAGTCATATGCCCCTGGTAGTTGCCCCCTGGTAGCCAGCTAGTTATTTGCCCCCTGTAGCCAGGTAATTTTCCCCCTGTAACCAGGTAGTAATATGCCCCCTGTAGCCAGGTAATATGCCCCATGTAGCCAGGTAATATTCCCCCTGTAGCCAGGCAACATGCCCACTGTAGCGAGGTAGATGCCCCATATAGCCAGGTAGATGCTCCATTTTAAATTTCCC